>JAPPVO010000019.1:6002313-6163719 GCA_030407325.1 Camellia japonica | reverse complement strand
GTTTTACTTACTTTTGCACCAATACACACACCATTACACCTTAGCTCGAGATTGGGAGGCTTGGAGGGGTTGTTTGTTGAGTTTTTGGACTGGTTTTGATCAATAGAGAGGGCTGTGCCACCTGTTCTTCAAGTGTTCTTCAAAGGTGAGCACTTTACTTTAGATTCCCCATTTTTGCAACAAGTTTTTACCTATCTTGCTTTGTGTTTTGAGCTTTGTGTATAACTGAAAAAAGTCTTATTTTTCTTGTAGAACTTCATTAAGGTCACTTTGTGGTTTGAGTGCAAACTCACCCTCTTAGGCCTTATTTTGGCCTTTTGGTGCCTTTTCTTGAGGCTTGGTTTACTTGGGTGTTGGTCTTCTCACCACTGAAAACCAGTGGGTTTTTAGTGGTGAGGAAGGTGGTTTATAGTCTTGTATAGGGGAGGGACACCCCTCTCCCCTTTGTCCCTCTTTTGCCTTTGTCTTTGGCTTAAAAGGGAACATGCATGCTTGCTTGTTTTTGGCGCCATTTCAGAACTTTTTTGGATGTTTTGGAACATGTTTTACCTCTGTCTAATGGTGGTTTGTTGGCCTCTTTCATGCATATTACTTGCTTGCATTCCTCTATTTGGCATAGAAATGCATCTTGTGTTTAGCCATGATTCTTGCATGTATTAGCTTAACTCCATGAAGATATTAGCCTCATTTTGTCATGTTTAAGGGCTGTGAGCCACTGATTTTGCCATGTTTGGCATGCTTGATGTGGTTGTTGTGCATTTTGGGCTTGCAAGCCTTGAGTATTTTGGCCTCTAGCATGCTCACCTTAGTCCATCCTCATGATTTGGCATCATTTAGGATCATATTTCAGTCCATAAATCATGTTTGTATGTTTGCATATGTGACCTATTTCATGCTTTGAGGATGTGTCCTTTTATGCCTAGGAATAGGCCTTATGCATGCTTGTGTTTAAGGTATTTGGGGTTGCCATATCAAAGGGTTTGGGTGTATTTTTGCATGCTAAAATCTGTTTTGGTGCTTGATCATGCCATGAATGGTCATATTGTGGTAGTGGAATGCCCCTTGTTTATGCCTTGGTTTTAGGCCCATTTGCTTGCATGTTTGCATGAATGTTGGTCCATCATTTTGGGCACTTTTTGCCACTGTTTTGGGGAGGTTTGAGGGCTGCCCCATTATGGTTTAAGTCCACCATTGCACATTTGTCTAAGTGTTGGTTGCATGTTTGATTAATATGGTCTTGCCACTTGCTAGTTCCATTGCATAATCATCCATGTTTGCATTGCATTTGCACCTTGCATGTTGCATTACATTTGGCATGTTTGTATCTTACCATTAGGTTGCATTGTTGAGCCATGTTTGCGTAACATGCATTGCATTACTTGGTTTGGGGTGTCAACCAAGTGTGGAGTTGAGAGGAGTTCACATACAAGTGATGCAACTTGTCTCAACTCGGTCACTAAGGCCCTTGATCTTGACATGATAGGGTTGGTCTCATTTGTGTGTTGCATGCATTTGACAAAATGCAATCTTGGTTCCTTAGGCATCATGCACCAAGATGCATAATTGATGGCCCAAGACCAAGGGTCATGCTTCCTTGAGTCCATACATGATAGGGAGCATTGGCCATGCTTACATATGCTCAAAATCCATACCATGCACTGCTTGTCTGCTGTTGCTGTCAAAACTGTCTTCTGCAGGAATTTTTGCCGACCGGCAAAGAGTGCCGACCGGCACTATTGTGGCCGATAACCTCTCAAGAGCCGATGGAATTTTAATGGCCGGTGGTCATTCCTCCAGCCGGTGTGTGTACTGCAGCAGTCTTAGAAGGTTTCTGGGACTTTGGCAGATTTCAGAAAGGCAGGACAGTAAAAACAGGGCAGCAGTGGTATGGTGCGGGTTTTCCGGGCAAGTCGGATTCGAGCATGCATCATTCGCGCATCCCGAGGCGGGGCTGCGGCCTTTTCTTTGCATTTGATTTGTTAAGTAATTAGAAATTTTGTAATAATTTATTTATTTATTGTTCGGACTGTAATATTTTTGGTCCCTCCGTGAGGGCAAATTGTAATAAGTGTGGTGAGTGTGTGTATGTCTTCCAACCCCCACTTCTTTCTTCCCTTTTATTTACCTGCTTACGATGTGGTAGATTAGGGCATATTTAAATTAGCATACCTTATGCAATGCATGCGTGCATCCATACATTTGTCTTACATGCACCGGGCTCGGTACATACAAACTGCATTGTATTTCAATTTCCAAATTGAATACGTGTTATTGTAGCATTTCACATGCCATTTAGGATAGCCGAGCCTCTAATTGCACATTGCTTGTGTTGCATTAGCCACTTAACATGAACTAGGATCATGCATGTTGCTAACTAGTTTATTGTTTTGGCACGGAGTACGGTAAGTTTTTGCTTTAGCATATCGCATGCGTGTGAATGTTAACATGACAGCATGATTACCATGTGGCTAAATGCTTATGTGAGATAAACTGTTTGAATGCCTGTGGGTGGAGGTTGGATTGCTTGAGTTGGAAAACTCGTTGAAATCCGTGTTTTAGCCTACTTGCGAGTAGCAAATTCCAAACGTTTTCAAAACAAACGGATATGCAATGCTTGTTTCCAAATTAGGCAATCTAGTCTATACTTGTTTGCTGTGCGCATAACATAGTAATTCTAGGCTAATAACCGGAAAGAACAATAACGTTTTCAAAATCGGATATCACGGTTAGTAGAGGCCGGTCTTCGGACCGGGCGAAAGGGGGTGCTCATAGCTGACCTTCCCCGATCGTACCCAAGCTCCCGAGCCAAGACACTTTGGTGATGACGGACACGTGGCCTTCGGCACCGAGTCAGGGTTTCCTAAATTTCCCATTAAAAAATATTTAGGTGGCGACTCTGTATCTGGCAAAGCAGTCCATGTTTGGCACTTCTTTTCAAAAATCTGTTTTTCTCAAAACGATTTGCCAGAGTTGGACTCTTTGGTTCAGATTAGAACCGCACAAACGAGTCCGAACTGTACCGAGGTCCCCGCGGGCTGTTACAGTTTCTGGCGACTCTGCTGGGGATTTAGAGAGCTTGACTCGAACTCGTGATATCCTGTTTTGATTTCATTTATGTGTCTTTGCATTGCATGTGCATTGGTGCGCCTAGGACACCGTGTTGGCCATCTGCTATTCCTGACGGTTTGCCGGAGGCTTGTCTTGTCAAGGCATGACCATAAGGCTGACCGGTTGGGCTCTGCAGTATGGGAACACAAACCCCGGTTTTACCGGGGCACCCTTTTTGACCATTCGACCTAGTGCATATTCGGAATCCATAGTGACCATTCCAAACTAGGACAGGTTGCTTACCCGATATAGGTTGTTTGAAACCGCTGCGTGCGTAGTGAAACCCTAGCTCCTGACAAAATAGGACAGGGAAACCCTACCCCAACATAGGGGTGTATTGGCTCTTTTACTGCTATGTGCTTTTAGAGTGTATCTCTACAGGAATGCGCATATCAGTTTGCAAGTTTTGGTATCCGGCCTGAGGGCACCAGTAACAGTATTTTGGGGAATCAGTTATCTGTGGGTACCAGATTCAGATGGGGGCAATGATTCAGAAACAGTGATCAGTATTTGAGGAACAGTGTATCCAGTTCACAGCAGTGTGTTATGATATCCAACCGTGTGTTGTATGTTTATTTTATGTCGTTGTGCTGTCCAATTGTCTGTTATTTATACGCTTTATTTATCTTTTTACTAGGTAGTTGAGCACGATTGCTTCTGACCCAGTAGATACTCCCCAAGCACTCTGGACTAGAGGTCGTCGACTCCATCGATCTGAGGATCTGGTAGACGGACAACCAGTGTACTACTCACTACCCCCGGTTACTAGACGGAGGTCAGTCAGGCAGAGGACATTAGTACAGCAGTCAGTTCAGAGGGCCTTATCTACCCCACCTGTGTTCAGTAGGGATCAGGGTTCCGTGTCACCAACAGAGAGAGAATATATACCGGTAATTCAACCAGAGCAGAATAGCATGGCTAGTTTAGAGAGATGGTGCGCCACCTCCAAGAAAGCATGAAACAATGCAGCAGGATGCCGTCCGTCAGGCAGAATTCGCCAGGCAACAGGCCACACTGGTGAAGGAACAGGCAGAGACAATTGCCAGGCTAGAGCAGCAAACCGGAGCATCTGCTTCGCATCAAGTTCCTCCCCCACCAGGAGTTCCTAACTCGGGGAGACAGCCAATGTTCAGAATGATACAGAACTTCCCACAGGACCACCCCCACCTCCAACCCTACCTCAAATCCAACCTCAGCTATCAAAAAACCCACCAACCTACCGGACTCTCCCTTTGAGTTCGAGACTGATCCCACCGCACTAAAGTTGAGCAAGCTTGAAAAGCTGTTCAAGAGATCCCAAGGGGTCAAGACTATCCCCGACATTGAAGATGGATACCGACGCAGCTGTGACGCTGCCCGACAGATTCAAAATGCCTCATATTGATCGATTTGACGGGTCCGGGGACCCCATGGTGCACTTAAGACTGTTTTCAGATCTAAGGCCAATGGGCCTCAGTAGGCTTCAGAAGTTGTCTTTATTTGGCCGGACCCTGTCGGGTGTGGCGGCCATATGGTATGCCAAGCTAGAAGATGACGTTAAGAGGAATTGGGACGAAATGGCTGAGGCCTTCATCGCACAGTACTCATACAATACACAGATTGAGATTACGACCCGTGATCTCGAGACGACTAGGCAAGAGCCTAAGGAGAGTTTTTCAGAGTTCGTAACCAGATGGAGGGCCAAGGCTTCGATGATGACCTTGAGGCCTACGGACAAAGACCAGATTCGGATGATTGTGCGCAATCTTCAGCCGAAGTTGATGCAAAAGATGATAGTACTCCCCTTTCCTACTTTTTCTGACCTACATGAAATGGGGGTGCAGATTGAAGATGCCTTGAAGCAAGGCTTGATTGATAACGACCGGGAGCAACCCCGACGAACTTTCAACGCAACACAATGCAGGCCCGAGTGGCACTACTACTACGAGAGCCTCCGAAGTAAGCATGGTCACCGCCAACCCCCCCCAAGAACAGCAGCACGCCATTCTCCGGTGCGTCCGGAAGCAACCCCAAACACCAAATACCCACCCAGAAACACCAGAACCTTCGCCCACTTTATATGCCCCTATCCAAAGCTCTGGGGGTTTTGATCAAAAAAGGGCACTGAAGCCCCTGGAGCCGCGGCCCCTACCAGAAAAACTCCCCCTACCCATAACCCAGCCAAGTATTGTGCATTTCACCAACAGCACGGTCACGACACCGATCTGTGCTTCCGGTTGCGTCATGAGATTCAAGATCTCATCGATAAGGGGTGATTTTGCCTCCCGAGAACCCAATGTTACTACAAACCCCTCCCCACACATAACCAAGCTCCACCACCCAAAAGACTCAATTTCATCCATACTGGGGCCGTGTCCTACGACCCTAGTATCTATATCACACCTACCCACCTGCCTAAACCAGAGGTGTTTCTTCCCGATTGCACCGACTTGTGCATGATGGACATCTCCATGACCCAACCCAAGCTAGGTGGTGACCACCGAGAACAGGAGAGAGGAATCCCAAAGGAAAAACAGTTGTTGAGCCAGAGTCTGCGGAATCGGAATTATGTTGAGAAGACATATAGTCGGATGACTACATTTCATCAATAGGCCAAGATGGGCCCGGAGTAGAATTGCCAACAGAGGAGTTGTGTGTGATCAAGGGATAGTTGGGACAGGGAACAGATGATGTAACAGCTGTGGGGGAGGACCTTGCCGATCTCCAGTTTTACAGTGACCAAGACCCAGAGGATGCGGCAGTCGCATGGTTCGATTATGAGAATTCAGAGAAGTTACTGGGTGGTTGGACGATCAACCGATGTGTAGGAGATTTCAGTCAGAACAGGTTCAGCAGGGTGAGAATATCAGTGACGGCCGGAAGGGTCGAAGAGCAGAGTACATCGCCGGAGGGCGCCGGTGTCAAGAATTTCGCCCGAGATTGGAATATTTTGAGTACGGAGATTATTGAACAGTCAGTTATGTCGGAACAAGTAAGTTTTGAAGATTCCGAGAGAATCAGGAAGGCAAAGGCCCATGTGGGAGTTGAAACTGCTGTGTGCACAGGAACCGAGAATGTTGCGGGCATGTGGATGGAAGGTGCTGCGAGCGCAAAAACAGTCATACCAGAGCCGGACAGGTGTCTGTCAGCCGCTGATGGAATGTGGTGGGAAGATGAGGACTTATGTCTTGCTCACACCGACGAAGATTGGGGGGATAACCAACCTGATAACACCTGGTACCTTGGAGAGGTCGACCACATGACGCGGAGTGGGCGGTATTTCAAACCCCCACACTTAGATCAACCAGAGGCCTCGGGGAAGGATAGAGAAGCTGAGAAGCAAAAGGAGAAGCTTGAGAAGAAGCTGTACTCAAACAGCTGAAAAAGATACAAGCAGACATCTCCATTTGGGGACTGCTCATGGCTCACGGTACATAGAGGCTGTATCAGCCATGGAAAGCAAAGCTTCAATAGAGACAACCAGAGCAGCTGGTGGGATTGGTTTTCCGGGAGGAGGTCCCCGCATTGACCTTTTCAGACAAAGAACTTCCGCCCGAGGGCATAAATCACAATAAACCCCTCTACATCTCCGTGGAGTGTAAAATGAGTGGATACCGGTGGTACTTGTTGATACCGGGTCTGCCATCAACGTCTGCCCAGCAAGGACGGCATATGCGATTGGCTTGAAAACCTGCAGATTTGTACCAACAGCCCAGGTCATCCGGGCGTATGACAATACAAGTAGAGAAGTAATGGGAACAGTTAAAGTTCAGACAAAGGTTGGGCCGGGGCAGCACGAGATAGATTTCCATGTCTAGAGTCCCGCAACTTCAATTTGCTTTTAGGGCGGCCGTGGCTGCATCAGGTGAAGGCAGTGTCATCTACTTTGCATCAAATGGTGAAATACCCCTACGGGAAGGGAGTAGCCATTGTCTTTGGGAATTCATCAATCCACCCACCACCAGAGGTATCCACGCCTGTTCTAGAAATCGAGCATGGCATGGAGGATGTGTTCATATCAGGTTTTACCTTGGCCGAGGCTCAGGTCGTACAGAATATCATGGCTGCTAACGAAGGGATATATGTCAGTGCCAAGCAGTGTATCTCATGAACAAGCTCCAATACATCCCCGGGATGGGATTAGGAAAGAGCGGCCGTAAGGGCATTGCAGCATTGGCCGAAGTGCCGCACAACCCCCATACCTTTGGCCTGGGTTATCTGCCCACCAAGGAAGATTGGGTAAGAAAGGAAAAGAGATGGCTGGAAGAGCCAAAGCAAAACAGATGGGAAACCCTTTGAATTGATGCATCGGCCCATCCGGGTACCCTGAACGGACGCTTCGTCCGGGAGGGGGAGGATTTTCCATTCTGTGGTTTTCCGGAGCCGTGGTGAACGCAGAGAAGAAGCGCGTGCCAGGGTTCGAAATTTTCTTTGACCTACAGTTAGCTGGGGATGAGGATGCTGGAGAGCAGACAGACCCAACAGTTGAGGTGAGCATAGCAAAGGATTGGAGTCTGCGGGCACAGAATTTGAAATGGGGTAGCACTGGCATGTCTACTTTCAATCCTTCGACACTAGTTGTGCCTTGGGATAACTCCTCGGTGTCCAGACCGGAGATGAAACGGCCGGGCCTACCAGCAGCTATTTTGGATGCATCCGTCGCACCCTCCCTCACCTGGCAGTACGAGGAGGATTTTTGTCAAGCAGCACTGGGTCAGGTAGTGAGCCGGAATCTGATTCCACTGAGTCTTGCGAGTCGGAATCAGGTTCCAGCTCGTCTGAGTCTAATTCCGGTATTCCTGGGGGTGATAACCCGGATGCCACAGTCCTGTCCAGGTCGTCTTTTCGTTCTCTTTTGAGTCTGTTGTAACAGAAGAATTGGACGTTTGAAGTATATAATGAGAATGAGGTGAATGTGGTTTCCGAGTACTTTTCTGTGCCTTTGATTTATGCTTAAATTAGGACTTTCAAAATTTTGATGAAAACGACGAGGACGAAATTCCTCCGGTTTTGCAACGACTAATTGAACAAGAGAATGAGAGGTTTGTTAAACCCTTAATTGATGAAATCACTACCGTGAACATTGGTACTGAGAAGGACCCGCGGCTGGTCTAGATCGGGTCCACGTTGTCTTCGGAGGAACGCGAGCGCTTAGTCGCTTTATTAAAAGATTTCAAAGATGTTTTCGCATGGTCCTACGAAGACATGCCTGGGATCGATCCTGAGATTGTACAGCACCGGATCCCTCTTGACCCCGAGGCCCGACCTGTCAAACAGAAACTCAGAAGAATCCGCCCTGATTGGGCCATTAAGATTAAAGAAGAGGTCACCAAGCAGATTGACGCAGGCTTCCTGCTGGTATCCGAATACCCGACTTGGTTGGCCAACATTGTTCCAGTGCCGAAGAAGGATGGCAGAATCCGGGTATGTGTGGATTTCAGGGATTTGAACAGAGCCAGTCCGAAGGATGACTTTCCCTTACCGCATATCGACGAGTTGGTAGATGTCACAGCGGGGTATGCTTTGCTTTCGTTTATGGATGGCTTCTCAGGTTATAATCAGATAGTAATGGCACCCGAAGACCGGAAAAGACTGCTTTTACCACCCCGTGGGGTACATATTGCTACAGAGTGATGCCATTTGGGTTGAAGAACGTTGGGGCTACATATCAACGGGCTGCAACCACAATATTACATGACATGATCCATAAAGAGGTCGAGGTGTACGTGGACGACATGATTGTCAAGTCCAAAGAAAGAGAGGGCCACTACACCGCCTTGCAAAAGTTTTTTCAAAGGATCAGAGAATTTCGGCTGCGGCTGAATCCTCAGAAGTGTACGTTTGGTGTTATAGTGGGAAAAATGCTAGGGTTCCTAATTACGCAAAGGGGCATCGAAGTCGACCCTTCCAAAATCAAGGCCATCTTAGAAATGCCACCACCAATGACTGAAAAAGAGGTGCGAGGCTTTCTGGGTAAAGTGCAATTCATAAGACGGTTTATCTCAAAACTAACCTTAACTTGTGAACCACTTTTTGGTCTCCTGAAGAAAGGAAAGAAGTTCCGATGGGACGGCCGATGCCAAGCTGCATTTCAACAGATTAAAGAGTATCTACAGAATCCGCCCGTGTTGTCACCACCAAAGCCGGGGAAACCGTTGATATTGTACCTGTCAGTAACCGAGACTACAATGGGCTGCATGCTTGCACAAGAGTCGGAAGATAAAGTGGAAAGGGCCATCTACTATCTGAGCAAGAAGATGTTGGATTACGAGGCCCGCTACACTCCGCTGGAGAAGGCTTGTTTGGCCTTGGTATGGGCTACCAGGAAGCTGCGGCACTACCTGTTAGCTCACTCTGTAATGTTGGTTTCGCGACTCGATCCCATCAAATATCTTTTCGAGAAACCAGCACTTACGGGTAGGCTAGCTCGTTGGCTGCTGTTGCTCTCCGAATTTGATCTCAATTATGTGACGCACAAGTCAGTAAAAGAGAGAGCGGTAGCAGAGTTCCTTGCCGACCACCCGGTTGAAGGGGATGAAGCGGTTGAGTACCTATTCCCAGATGAAGCTATTCTGCACATCGAAGATGAAACTTGGACGATGTACTTTGACGGAGCATCAAATCAGTACGGGTATAGGATAGGGGTGTTGCTGATAGCGCCTGACGATTCCCGTATCCCTTTAGCATTCAAGCTTCGGTTCAAAGTCTCGAACAATGAGGCCGAGTATGAGGCATGTATCACCGGTCTAGAAGCGGCCCTAGAACTAGGGGCAAGGCGATTGGACGTCGTTGGGGACTCGAACCTTGTTGTGTCTCAGGCGAAAGGAGACTGGAAAGTCAAGGAGGAAAAGATGATAATTTACCACCAGACCTTGGATTTGTTAATTCCTCAGTTTGAGAAGCTAAATTTCACTCACCTAGTAAAAGAGAACAACAGGTTCGCAGATTCGTTAGCAACTCTGTCTTCCATGATAGACATCCCATCTAGAGTTCGGATGCGTCCAGTCATTATTGACCAGAAATTTGCACTTGCCTACGAGTCAATCTCTGCCATAGATGAAGTGCCGGACAACAACCCTTGGTATTACGACATATGGAACTTATTGGAGAATGAGGCGTATCCACCAGGGGCAAATGCCAAAGACAAAAGGGCAATCAGAAGAATGGCTGTTCAGTTTATCATCTGCGGGGGTAAATTGTACAAGAGAGGTCATCTGGGAATGCACAAGCTGTGTGTAGAAGCTGAAGAGTCGAAGCGCCTGATGGAGGCCATCCACGGAGGAGAATGTGGGGCACATATGAATGGGGTGATGCTGGCACGGAAGATCCTCAGACAGGGTTACTACTGGTCTACCATGGAGGAAGATTGTGTCGGCTTTGTTCGGCGATGCCACAAATGCCAGATTCACGCAAATCGCATGAACATCCCGCCGTCAAAGCTGTACAACATGACTTCGCCGTGGCCATTTTCAGTTTGGGGAATTGATGTGATTGGAGCTGTTACCCCGAAGGGGTCGAATGGGCATGAGTTTATCTTGGTAGCAATAGATTACTTTACGAAGTGGGTCGAGGCCCAATCTTATGCGGTGTTGAAGGCTTCGCATGTCGCGAAAGTTCATCAGAAACAACATCATCTGCCGTTATGGAGTCCCGATGAGAGCATTTCAGACAATGGTTCCCATTCAAGAAGAAGTGATTGATTTGTTGGAGAAATACAATGTGGCTTTTCATAGTCGTCACATTCGGCGGCAGACCAACGGAGCAGTTGAGGCCGAACAAAAAACATCAAACACATATTGCAGAAGATGGTGGAAACCTACCGGGATTGGCAGATAAGTTGCGTTGCTCTGTGGGGCTACGACTTCAATTAGAACTTCTACGGGGCGACTCCGTATTCCTTGGTTTATGGGATGGAGGCCGTTCTACCTAGAGATTGAGGTTGTCTTACGAGTATTGGCTGAGTGTCAAATAGCCGAGGCGGATTGGCAGAGCAGATTCGAGGAACTCATGCTTTTTGATGAAAGGAGACTGAAAGCACTGTACCATGTCCAAGGATATAACGCAGAATTGCCCGGGCTTCAACAAGAAGGTTAAGTCCAGGAATTTGAAGGAAGGAGATTTGGTGCTCAAAGACAACCGAGCTCCCATCCATGACCCAAGGGGTAAGTTCAGACCCAATTGGACTGGTCCCTACATCATCAAGTCAATCTGGTCAGGTGGAGCTATGGTTCTGATGGACCTAGATGGCCTAGAGTTCTCCCAATCCATCTGTGTTGACCATCTATCAACTGCAAATTTTTTAGTCATTGTTCATAGCTGGTTTAGTGTATTTCTACTGGGCTGTGGCTCACCCTATATGGGACATCATTTTCAGGTACAGGCATAGCTTGGGAAGCTAGAGGCAGACAGACTTTTTTGGTTGTTTAATTTCCTTTTGATGTAATACATGTAAATTCAAGCTAAGGACTTAATGTGTATTTAAGTTAGCACTCCTTTTTTTGTAACCAAGTGTTCACTTGGAAAGCTGTAAGCCCGTAGGGCATTTGCTTTTGTTGTTAACATGTATTACTTTTGTAATGAACTACTCTGATGAATAAAAGGGGTTTATTTCTTATATCAATGCATGTCAATTTTGAGGGCGTTACATAACTTCAATCATACAAATCACAATTTTTTTAATGCTATCTAATCATCATCAATATTTAAAAAAATCAATCACAAATTAAGTCAATTGATAATTAAAAAACACAATAATTTATTTTTCAAAAAAACATAGTGAGTTAAAAAGATCAATTACAATTTTTTTTTTTGGGTCAAAATACAATCTAATCATATCAATAATTGGTACATTATGTGATCCTAATGAGTACAATCCATTTTATTTTTTAAAAACACAGTGAGTTAAAAATCAAATCACAAATTAAGTGAATTGATAGTTTAAAAAATAATAATTGTTTTTTCAAAAAACACAGTGAGTTAAAAAAATCAATTACAATTTTTTTTTTCAAATACAATCTAATCATTATCAATAATTGGTACTTTAAAAATCAAATCAGAAAAAAAATAAATCAAATCACAAATATTTTTATGCTATCTAACTACAATCATATTTTTTTCATAAATAATTGTAAAAAAACCATTAAAACAGTATAAAAGATTAAATCACATTAATAAAAAAGAACCATTAAACAAACTACAATCACATCACATTTTTTCCATAATAAAATAATAAATAAATGAAAAAAAAACCATTGACTAATACAATCACATTAAAAAAAAAAAATAATTGAACTAACTACAATCACATTTTTTTATTTGTGAGTGTTTATGTTTATCTAACTTCAATCGTATTAAAAATAAAATTAAAATAGTAAATAAAAAGATTAAATAACATTAAAAAAAACCATTAAACTAACTACAACAATCATATTAAAAAAAACAGTCATTGAACAAACTACAATCACATCACATTTTTCCCATAATAAAATAAATAAATGAAGAAAAAAACTATTAAACTAACTACAATCACATTAAAAAAAAAAAATCATTCAACTAATTATAATCACATTTTTCTCTTTGCGAGGGGTTTTATATTTATCTAATTTCAATCATATTAAAAAATCAAAAAATAAAATAAAATAGTAAATAAAAAGATTAAATAACATTAAAAAAAAATCATTGAACTAATTACAATCTATACTATATATTAAGCAAAAGGAGATTTTTAACCTCAAGGCATGTGGGAGTTACAATCTCCTAATTCTAATTTTCTAATTTTTTGATTTAAAAAAAAAAAAAAACCTCAGCATTTATTGACTTCTCCCCACCCAACCTCAGCATTTATTGACTTCTCCCAACCCACAATCCCTTTTGACTTCTCTCATAATTATTGCAACACCCTTTTCAATTTCTCCCATACACTATAGTTACACACAAAAATAAAAAATAAAAAGATAAGAATTTAGCTATAGGTCTCAAAAAGATATAACATCTAAATTTAAATTATGATTTAATAATATAATTATGTATTTTTTTATGTATATCTATCAAAATTTTAAAACACTTAATGGGACAAATTAATCAATTTTTCAAAATTATTGATTTTTAATTTACAAAATAGATTAAAAAAAAACTATTGACTCATTATTTATTTAATAACAAAAATATTTCATAATCTCTCCCTCCAAATCTCTCTCACAAATTTTCAAAAAAAAAATATTAAAACTTGCATTCCTTTTATCTTTCCCAAAAAATCAGATAATATTTTTTTATTAAAGTTGTAGATATCTACCTATATTTTATATATTATATTATAACATAACAAAAAAAACTAAAAAACTAAAAAAAAAAATCTTTAAAGTTTATCTAAATAAGCTTTAAATCAATAAAACTCACATGTCTATCACATATCTAACTCACATCATAACTTACCTAAATAATAATAATTAAAAACAAATAGAAACCACAGATAAATTAAATTAAAAAAAAAAAGATACCCACAACTCCATCTTAAATAAATTGAAAAAAAAATACCCGAATAGAAACCACACAAAACTAAAAATAAAAATAAAAAGATATATCTATCTATCTATCTATATATATATATATTAAGAAAAGGGGATTTCTAACCCCCTAAGTCTTGTGGGATCCAATATCCCAATCTAAATTTCCTGATTTTTTATTTTAAAAAAAAAAAAAAACCTTAGCATTTTTTAATTTCTCCCAACCCCCAAGTATAAAAAAAATCTTTGAAAAGTTCAAAATATATGAATTCCTTGAAAAGTCCCAACACATACGATTATTATCCCTCATAAGAACACTTTAATACATTAAGAACAATCATAAAAAAAAAATTCTTGAAAAATCCAACACATACGAATTTCTTGAAAGTCCAACACATATGATTATTATCAAAATATTACACTTTAATATAATATAATAAAAAAAGACATTTAAAGATTAGAATTCCATATATAGAAATAATTGTGAAGTACATATGAATTCCTTGAAAAATCCAACGCATGATTATTATCCCTCATAATAACATTTTAATGATTATGAACAAGCATGAAAAAAATTCCTTGAAAAGTCCATCACATATGAATTTCTTGAAAAGTCCAACACATATGATTAGTATCAAAATATTAAATTTTAATATAGTATAAAAAAAAGACAAAGTGGTGAAACACAACCCGTGCATAGCACGGGTGATATGCTAGTAATCATATTTAAAAAAAGAGCCATTGAACAAACTACAATCACATCACATTAATTACAATAATCATATTAAAAAAAAAGAGCCATTGAACAAACTACAATCACATCACATTTTTCTCATGATAAAATAAATAAATGAAAAAAAAAACTATTAAACTAACTACAATCGCATTTAAAAAAAAAAAAAAAAGGAATCATTCAACTAATTATAATCACATTTTTCTCTTTGTGAGGGTTTATATTTATTTAACTTCAATCATACTTAAAAATCAAATTATAATTTTTATTCGTTAGACAAATCACAAATATTTTTATGCGTCATCTAACTACAACATTAAAACAATAAACAAAAGGAAAAGTCAAGAAGAATAAAACAAAAAGAAGACTTACTGTTTACATACGTGGTCACTGAAGTTGAAAATGTAGAAGTGAGAAGTCAAGAAGGAGAAAACAAAAAGGAGACTCACTGTTTGCAATAGGTATGTGAAAAGTTAAAAAGAGTGTGTGTATTTGAGAAGTTAAAAAGACTTTGAAGAATTTAATAAGTGCTAAGTTTTTTTTTTAAAAAAAATAAAAAAAATTAAGCAATTAAGGTTCAGATATTGGAACTCCCATAAAACTTGTGAGTTAGAGATAGATAAATAAATAGATAGATATATATATTTATTTTGTTTTTAAATTTTTTTTAATATACAAATTATTTGTTTTGGAAAAGGTACTGCAGTAATTATGAGAGAAGTCAAAAAGTCTTGTGGGTTAAGAGAAGTTAATAAATGCTGAGGTTAATTTTTTTTTCTTAAAACAAAAAATTAGAAAATTAGGATTGGCATATTGAAACTCTCACAAACCTTGGGTTAAAAACTCCATTTTGCTTAATATATAGTACTAGCATATCACCCGTGCTATGCACGATTGTGTTTATAATTATCTCTTTTTTTTTAATGTCTTCTTTTTTTCCTTTTTTATATCATATTAAAGTTTAATATTTTGATAATAATCATATGCGTTGAACTTTTCAAGGAATTAAATGTCTTTTTTTTTTTATATTATATTAAAATTTAATATTTTGATAATAATCATATGTGTTGGATTTCAAAAAAAAAAATTTATGCTTGTTCTTAATGCATTAAAGTGTTATTATGAGGGTAAGACGTGAGAGTTAGAAGAAGTTAATAAATGTTAAGATTTTTTTTTAAAATAAAATCAAGAAATTTAGATTGGAAAATTGTATATAGATAGATAGATAGATATATCTTTTTATTTTTTATTTTTGTGTGGTTTCTATTCAGGTATTTTTTTTTTTCAATTTATTTAAGATGGAGTGTGGTATCTTTTTTTTTTTAAATTTAATTTATCTGTGGTTTCCATTTGTTTTTTATTTATTATTTTTAGGTAAGTTATGATGTGAGTTAGATATGTGATAGACATGTGAGTTTTATTGATTTAATATTTATTTAATAAACTTAAAGATTTTTTTTTTTAGTTTTTTAGTTTTTTTTTGTTATGTTATAAATAATATAATTATAAAATATAGGTAGATATCTATAACTTTAAATAGAAAATGTTATTTGATTTTTGGGAAAAGAAAATGAATGCAAGTTTTAATATTTTTTTTTTTTTTTTGAAAATTTGGAGAGAGATTAGGAGGGAGAGATTATTTAAATATTTTTGTTATTAAATAAATAAATCAGTCAAATAGTTTTTTTTAATCTATTTTGTAAATTATTAAAATCAATAATTTTGAAAAAATTGATTAATTGTCCCATTAAGTAATTTAAAATTTTGATAGTATACAATAAAAAAAAAATACATAATTATATTTATTAAATCACAATTCAAATTTAGATATTATATCATTTTGGATCTATAGCTAAATTCTTATTCTTTTTTTTAATTTTGTGTGTAACCCATAGTGTATGGAGAAATTGAAAAGAGTGTTGCAATAATATGATGACAGAAGTCAAAAGGAATTGTGGGTTGGGAAAGTCAATAAATGCTGAGGTTGGGTTGGGAGAAGTCAATAAATGCTGAGATTTTTTTTTTTAAATCAAAAAATTAGAAAATTAGGATTAGGAGATTGGAGCTCCTATGTGATTTTTTGGGGAAGAGAAAATGAATGCAAGTTTTAACTTTTTTTTTTTTGAAAATTTGTGAGAGAGATTAGGAGAGAGAGATTATGGAATATTTTTTGTTATTAAATAAATAAATCAGTCAATAGTTTTTTTAATCTATTTTGTAAATTAAAAATCAATAATTTTGAAAAATTGATTAATTTGTCCCATTAAGTGATTTAAAATTTGATAGATATACATAAAAAAAATACATAATTATATTTTAAATATCATAATTCAAATTTAGATATTATATCTTTTTGAGATCTATAGCTAAAATTCTTAATCTTTTTTATTTTTTTATTTTTGTGTGTAACCATAGTTTATGGGAGAAATTGAAAAAGATGTTGCAATATTATGAGAGAAGTCAAAGGGATTGTGGGTGGGAAAAGTCAATAAATGCTGAGGTTGGGTTGGGAGAAGTCAATAAATGCTGAGATTTTTTTTTTTAAAATCAAAAAATTAGAAAATTAGGATTAGGAGATTGGAGCTCCCACAGGCCTTGGAGGAGAGATTAATGGAAATTTTTGTTATTAATATAAAATCAGTCAATAGTTTTTTAATCTATTTTTGTAAATTAAAAATCAATAATTTTGAAAAATTGATTAATTTGTCCCATTAAGTGATTTAAAAATTTTGATAGATATACATAAAAAAAATAACATAATTTATATTATTAAATCATAATTCAAATTTAGAATATTATATCTTTTTGAGATCTATAGCTAAATTCTTATTTTTTTTTTATTTTTTATTTTTGTGTGTAACCATAGTTTATGGGAGAAAATTGAAAAGGATGTTGCAATAATTATGAGAGAAGTCAAAAGGGATTGTTGGGTTGGAAAAGTCAATAAATGCTGAGGTTAGGTTGGGAGAAGTCAATAAATACTGAGTTTTTTTTTTAAAATCGAAAAATTAGAAATTAGGATTAGGAAATTGGAACTCCCACAGGCCTTGGGGTTAAAAATTCCCTTTTACTTAATATATAGTATAGATTTTATCTATGGTTTCCATTTGCTTTTAATTAATTATTATTTTAAGGTAAGTTATGATGTGAGTTAGATATGTGATAGACATGTGAGTTTTATTGATTTAAAGAAAGTCCCAACACATATGATATTATTCCTCATAATAACACTTTAATGCATTTAAAAACAAGTATAAAAAATTTCTTGAAAAATCTAACAACATATGATTATTATCAAAATATAAACTTTTAAATATAATTAATTAAAAAAAAGACGTTTAATTCTTTGAAAAGTCCAACACATATGATTATTATCAAAATGTTAAACTTTAATATAATCTATCTATCATACTACTTCTAATCTATATATATATTATTAGCAAAATGGGGTTTTTAACCCCAAGCCTTGTGGAAGTTCCAATCTCCCAATCTAAATTTCCTGATTTTTTGATTTAAAAAAAAAAAATCTTAGCATTTATTAATTTCTCCCCCAACTCCCAAGTTTACCCTCATAATAACACTTTAATGCATTAAGAACAAGATAAAAAAATTCTTTGAAATCCAACACATATGAATTTCTTGAAAAGTCCCAACACATATGGTTATTATTGTAACGCCCTCAAAATAAACCCCATAATCATACATTCTTAACATGCTCGGACATAAGAGAATAAGGAATAATTATATTCCAACAGAGTATTTCTTACAAATGTATTACATGTTAACAACAAAAGCAAATGCCCTATGGGCTTACAGCTTTCCAAGTCAACACTTGATTACAAAAAAAAAAGAAGAGTTCTAACTCTATACAAAATAAGTCATTGGCTTGATTTACATGTAATACAAATAATGTAATCACAAAAGATGACCCTGCCACTAAGCCTCTCAAGCTACGTCCTTGGAGGTGCATGCTACCTGTACCTGAAAATGATGTCCCATATAGGGTGAGCTAACGCCCAGTAGAGATATGTGATAGACATGTGAGTTTTATTGATTTAAAGTTTATTTAGATAAACTTTAAAGATTTTTTTTTTAGTTTTTTAGTTTTCTTTGTTATGTTATAATATAATATATAAAATATAGGTAGATATCTACAACTTTAATAAAAAATATTATCTGATTTTTTTGGGAAGAGAAAAGGAATGCAAGTTTTAAATTTTTTTTTTGAAAATTTGTGAGAGAGATTAGGAGGGAGAGATTATTAAATATTTTTGTTATTAAATAAATAAATAAGTCAATAGTTTTTTTTAATCTATTTTGTAAATTAAAAATCAATAATTTTAAAAAATTGATTAATTTGTCTCATTAAGTGATTTAAAATTTTGATAGATATACATAAAAAATACATAATTATATTATTAAATCATAATTCAAATTTAGATGTTATATCTTTTCGGGATCTATAGCTAAATTCTTATCTTTTTTATTTTATTTTTGTGTGTAACCATAGTGTATGGAAGAAATTGAAAAGGGTGTTGCAATAATTATGAGAGAAGTCAAAAGAGATTGTGGGTAGGGAAAAGTCAATAAATGCTGAGGTTGGGTTGATAGAAGTCAATAAATGCTGAGGTTTTTTTTTTTTTAAATCAAAAAGTTAGAAAATTAGGATTAGGAGACTGGAACTCCCATAGGCCTTGGGGTTAAAAACCCCCTTTTACTTCATATATAGTACTAGCCTATCACCCGTACTATGCACGGGATAATTATAGATATTTATATTTGTTTTAGATTTTTTTAATATATAAATTTTGTTTTTTAAGATTTTTTATAAAAATAATTTAATAATCTTATCACTAACCATAGTGTATGGGAGAAGTTGAAAATGGTACTGCAGTAACTATACACGGATTGTATCTATAATTATTTGTATGAGGAGATTTTAAATGCTGATTAGAAAATTTTGACCAAATCAATAAATGCAGGTATGTGGAAAGACATGTGGATTGAAAAAAATTAATAAATGCTGATCAGGAAATTTTGACGTAAATCAATAATGCTGAGTTTTTTTTAAAAAATAAAAAATAAAAAATATAGAAAATTCAGATTGGGATATTGAAACTCCCACAGGCCTTGGGGGGTTAAAAACCCCCTTTTGCTTAATATATAGTACTAGTTTATCACCCGTGCTATGCACGGGACAATTATAAATATTTATATTTGTTTTAATTTTTTTTAAATATATAAATTATGTTTTTAAGATTTTTTATAAAAAATATTTAACAATCTTATCACTAACCATAGTGTACAGGAGAAAATTAAAAAGGCTACTGCAGTAACTATGCACAGACTGTATCTATAATTATTTGTATGATAATAAATGCATGCATATGGATTGGAAAAAGTTAATAAATGCTAATCAGGGAATTTTGACCAAATCAATAAATGCTGAGTTTTTTTTTTAAATCAAAAATTTAGAAAATTAAGATTGAGAGATTGGAGCTCCCATAAGGCTTGGGGTTTAGAAACCCCATTTTTCTTAATATATTTACAATTATCTATATATGTGAATTGCGATTTTTAAATTTTTCTTTTTAAAATGTCTTCTTTCTTTCATTTTTTATATTATATTAAAGTTAATATTTTTGATAATAATCATATGTATTGGACTTTTCAAAGAATTAAATGTCTTGTTTTTTTATTATATTATATTAAAATTTAATATTTTGATACTAATCATATGTGTTGAACTTTTCAAGAAATTTTTTTTATGCTAGTTTTTAATGCATTAAAGTGTTATTATGAGGAATAATAATCATATGTGTTGGGACTTTTCAAGGAATTCATGTGTTGGATTTCAAAGAATTTTTTTTATACTTGTTCTTAATGCATTAAAGTGTTATTATGAGGGTAATACTTGGTGGTTGAGAGAAGTTAATAAATGCTAAGGTTTTTTTTTTAATCAAAAAATCAAAAAATTTAGATTGAAAAATTAAAACTCCCACAAGACTTGAGATTAAAAAAAAAAAATTACTTTAAATATAGTATAAACTAGTCAACAGAGAATAACACAAAATGTTTATAGCATTGTCTATAATGTTGGAGTTCGATTCAATTCAATGAAAAGACCAAACAAAATGTCTAAAATGCCTCTCCCAATAAAACAATATACACTGAAAGTAATTAGTTGGGGTGAAGTCCGAGACACCCATGTGATCAAAATGTAAATACAGAGGAGATTCAGGAGGAAAACCAAAGATGAAAGAATTCCAAGGACTTGATCTATTTCTACAAGTCTGATGCAACATGGGGCCAGGGCAGCAAATGCTGTCATGGAGAAGAACCTTTTTTTTTCAGTACTGATACATATCAGATGTGGGCCCATATATAAAAAAAATATTTTAAGTGGAATCCACTAAAATTGACCGGAAAGCAGGTTGTAGAGAATATAAATGAGTCAGCAATACTCAAATTCTCACAAGAAAACACCAACCAATAAATGACTTTGGTGGGGGGTAGGGTCCTTACATTGTCCTCCCAAACACTAACCAATAAGTCAGTGTCTGCATATATTAAACAAAAATGATTTAGACCTATAAAAGTATACCTCTAATAAAATATTAATTTGTCTTTTTTTTTTTTTTTTTTATCTTTCACTTCACTGTTTTTTTTTTTTTAATGAGTGGACAGCTCATTAGAACTACACTGTAGCAGCTCTAATTAGAGCTCTACAGCACGACTGTATATTAAAAGAAAACTTCATAAACTGTCTCCCCACACATATTTGCTTCCCTGTTTTCTGCATGGCTTATGACTTATACCAGGCTTTGCCTCTCTTTTTGCAAAAGAGACACCCATCCCATCCCATTGCATTAGACAGTAAAGCAAGCACAATGCCTTTCACACTTCGGTTCATTTGGTGAAACTTTCTTGCAAATTAACTTCTGGGTAATTAATTTTTTTTAAAGGTTCGTTTAATTATTTTTGTCACATAAATTACCAAATGTTCAATACAAACTTCCAAAAACAAAATAACTATATACCATCGCAGTAAAGGGCCCAAAAAAGTACTAGAGTACCATGTGAAGTGGGGAATTCTAACTTTTTAAATGCACTTCGAGTCTGAAAAGTGGGTGACTCTATTTACACCACAAAAACATCTCTTTACACTTCCCATTTGTTTTGTTTTTTTTATTAATATTTTATTTCCACTTAAAATTATAAAAAAGTATTCAAATTACAAAAATTAAAAACCTCAAATTCTCATTACACTTGCATTGCATTCCCCCCCCCACCCCACCAATCTCCACGGTCCCCCAGCACCCTTTCCACCTCTCAGTCGCCAATCTTTGTTCTAGATCTAAAAGTCCTATTTCGTTCTCTCTTTAATTCTTGCATTGGTGGCCAGGGAGACGGGGAGAGGGGTTGCCGGTGGGGGAAGGGCGGCTGGAGAGGAGGTTAGGGTTGTAAAAATGAGAGAATGTTTGGTATTATGTTGGGTGTAAGCAGGACGGAGACAAAAAAGGCTAATGGGGTCATGTGCCCCCCTCAGTTTTGAACCTTATATTATTATTTTTATAGGTAAAATGTATTCTTTTTTATTTTAACATGTTCTCTAGTTAAGGATTTTTTGTATTATTCACAACACATAGTTATTTGATATTATTTTAACATGTTCTCTAGTTAAGGTTTCTCATGTTGTGAGCATCACGTAAATAACGTCATAAGGTACTTAAAGACTATTTAATAATTTTTATTCAAAACACATCATTTATAAGTAATATCATTTCTCTAATATTTTTTTGTCAAACAAAAATTAAACATATTTTATAATAATTTGTGCTATAAATGATATGTTTTTATTTTGTAAAATTAAAAATTTTGATCCATAATTTTTTGTGCTATAATTGCAAACTAACATCACCATTCCGTATCGAACTATTTCACATTATTATAGAATTTTGATTTATTGCTATTAATAATGAATAATTAATTTTTTTGTGCTTACACCCTATTTTGTGCTTATAATTAATAAGAGTATCCTCTAACTTAATTTGCTGGTTCCACCACTAGGTGTAAGGATATAAATTTAATAATTTGTAATTTTAAAAGAGTGTAATAAAAAATAGTGCAAATAGAATCACATCGGACAGGACAGTTGACCTAATAATTCATGTAACTATTCTTTGAGATGGTGAAAAAGTTAGAGGTTTAGGGAGATTCGAGTTGATGGAAAGACCTGCAGTTTTTCATTGTAATCTAACTTACTAACCTTGTAACATCATATCGTATGGCAAAAAAAAAAAAATCACATGAGAAAGCGCGTGCCTTAAGATAATTGGTTTTTTTAATTTTATTTTTAAAACTATTGTTACCGTTACTTCCAAGGAAAGATTTTTCTATGGTGCCCAAGTGGAAGATTTGAGGGACCGTGCCCTAATAAATTTCTATGGTGCCCACGTAGGATATACTATTAAACAGCTGTTGGGCAAGCACAACACACAATTGGATCCCCATGAGGAACAGTCTTCGAAGGGTCCAACACAAGGTGTTTTCAATATGGCCATTACAATAGTTAAAACTAGCGTATCATCCGGGATAATTATAAATATTTATGTTTATTTTAGATTTTTTTAATATATAAATTATGTTTTTTAAAATTTTTTATAAAAATATTTTAACAATCTTATCACTAATCATAGTATATGAGAAAAGTTGAAAAGGGTACTGCAGTAACTATACATGGATTGTATCTATAATTATTTATATAATGTGATTTTAAATGCTGATTAGGGAATTTTGACCAAATCAATAAATGCAGACATGTGGAAAGACATGTAGATTGAAAAAATTTAATAAATGTTGATTAAGGGATTTTGACCAAATCAATAAATGCTGAGATTTTTTTTAAATAAAAATAAAAATTTAGAAAATTCATATTGGAATATTGAAGCTCTCATAGGTTTTGGGGGTTAAAAATCTCATTTTTTAATATCTAATATAGATAGATAGATAATATATAATATAATATATATATATATTATATATATAAATTATAAGATGAGAGAAATAAAGTGCTATCTTATTATAATGGAGGAGATCTTATAAAAAAAAGTATAGACATGAATGTCTTCCTATTTATTGTATTTACATTATCTATATATGTGAATTGTGGTTTTTAAATGGTTTTTTTTTAAATGTCTTTTTTTTTTTCCTTTTTATATTATATTAAAGTTTAATATTTTGATAATAATCATATGTGTTGGATTTTTCAAGGAATTAAATGTCTTTTTTTTTATTATTATATTAAAATTTAATATTTTGATAATATCATATGCGTTGGATTTTTCAAAAAAAAATTTTTATGTTTGTTCTTAATGCATTAAAATGTTATTATGAGGGATAATAATCATATGTGTTGGGACTTTTCAAGAAATTCATATGTGTTGGATTTCAAAGGATTTTTTTTATGCTTGCTCTTTATGCATTAAAGTGTTATTATGAGGGTAAGACTTGGGAGTTGAGAGATGTTAATAAATGCTAAGATTTTATTTTATTTTTTATATCAAAAAATCAGGAAATTTAAATTGGGAGATTGGAGCTCCCACAAGGCTTGGGGTTAAAAACTCCATTTTGCTTAATATATAGTATAGATACAGCATATCACCCGTGCTACGCACGAATTGTGTTTACAATTATCTATATACTAGCCTATCACCCGTGCTATGCACGGGATAATTATAGATATTTATATTTGTTTTAGATTTTTTTTAATATATAAATTATGTTTTTTAAGATTTTTTATAAAATAATTTAACAATCTTATCACTAATCATAGTGTATGAAAGAAGTTGAAAAGGGTACTGCAATAATATCACAGATTTGTATCTATAATTATTGTATGAGGGAATTTTAAATGCTGATCAGGGAATTTTGACCAAATCAATAAATGCAAACATGTGGAAAGACATATAGATTGAAAAAAGTTATAAATGCTGATAAGAGGATTTTGACCAAATTAATAAATGCTGAGTTTTTTTTTTTTAATAAAAAATTTAGAAAATTCAGATTGGGATATTGAAACTCCCACAGACCTTGGGGTTAAAAACCCCCTTATAAATATATATATACTAGCTTATCACCCGTGCTATGCACGGGATAATTATAGATATTTATATTTGTTTTATATTTTTTTAATATTAAATTATGTTTTTTAAGATTTTTTATAGAAAATTTAACAATCTTATCACTAACCATAGTGTATGGGAAAAGTTGAAAATGATACTGCAGTAACTATACACGGATTGTATCCATAATTATTTGTATGAGAGGATTTTAAATGTTCATCAGGGATTTTGACCAAATCAATAAATGCAGGCATGTGGAAACATGTGGATTGAAAAAAATTAATAAATGCTGATCAGAGGATTTTGACCAAATCAATAAATGCTGAGTTTTTTTTTTTAATAAAAAATTTAGAAAATTTAGATTGGGATATTGAAACTCCCACAGGCCCTGGGGGTTAAAAACCCCCTTTTGCTTAATATATAACTAGCCTATCACCCGTGCTATGCACGAGATAATTATAGATATTTATATTTGTTTAAGATTTTTTTTAATATATAAATTATATTTTTTAAGATTTTTTTTCTTATCACAACCATAGTGTATGGGGGAAGTTAAAAGGGTACTGCAGTAACTATTACACGAATTGTATCTATAATTATTTGTATAAGGAGATTTTAAATGTTGATCAGGAGATTTTGACCAAATCAATAACTGCAGGCATGTGGAAAGATATGTGGATTGAAAAAAGTTAATAAATGATAATCAGGGGATTTTGACCAAATCAATAAATTCTGAGTTTTTTTTTTTTTAAATAAAAAATTTAAAAAATTCAGATTGGGATATTGAAGCTTCCATAGGCCTTGAGGGTTAAAAACTCCATTTTGCTTAATATATAGTATAGATTATATAGATAGATAGATAGATAGATAGATATATTTTTATTTTTATTTTTATTTTTTGTGTGATTTTTATTCGAGTATTTTTTTTTCAATTTATTTAAGATGGAGTTGTGGTATCTTTTTTTTTTTAAATTTAATTTATCTGTGGTTTCTATTGTTTTTTAATTATTATTATTTAGGTAAGTTATGATGTGAGTTAGATATGTGATAGACATGTGAGTTTTATTGATTTAAAATTTATTTAGATAAACTTTAAGTTTTTTTTTTTAGTTTTTTAGTTTTTTTTGTTATGTTATAATATAACTTTAATAGAAAATATTATCTGATTTTTTTGGGAAGAGAAAATGAATGCAAGTTTTAATATTTTTTTTTGAAAATTTGTGAGAGAAATTAGGAGGGAGAGATTATGAAATATTTTTATTATTAAATAAATAAATCAGTCAATAGTTTTTTTTAAATCTATTTTGTAAATTAAAAATCAATAATTTTGAAAATTTGATTAATTTGTCCCATTAAGTAATTTAAAATTTTGATAGATATACATAAAAAAAATACATAATTATATTATTAAATCACAATTCAAATTTAGGTGTTATATCTTTTTTAGATCTATAGCTAAATTCTTATCTTCTTTTTTTAATTTTGGTGTGTAACCATAGTGTATGGGAGAAATTGAAAAGGGTGTTGCAATAATTATGAGATAAGTCAAAAGGGATTGTGAGTTGGGAAAAATCAATAAATGCTGAGGTTGGGTTGGGAAAAATCAGTAAATGCTGAGGTTTTTTTTTTTTTAAATCAAAAAATTAGAAAATTAAGATTAGGAGATTGGAGCTCCTATCTGATTTTTTAGGGAAGAGAAAATGAATGCAAGTTTTAATATATTTTTTTGAAAATTTGTGAGAGATTAGGAGATAGAGATTGTGAAATATTTTTGTTATTATATAAATAAATCAGTCAATAATTTTTTTAATCTATTTTGTAAATTAAAAATCAATAATTTTGAAAAATTGATTAATTTGTCACATTAAGTGATCTAAAATTTCGATAGATATACAAAAAAAAAATACATAATTATATTATTAAATCAAAATTTAAATTTATATGTTATATATCTTTGAGATCTATAACTAAATTCTTATCTTTTTTATTTTTTATTTTTGTGTGTAACCATAGTTTATGGGAGAAATTGAAAAGGATGTTGCAATAATTATGAGAGAAGTCAAAAGAGATTGTGAGTTGAGAAAAGTCAATAAATGCTGAGG
Organism: Camellia japonica; assembly: GCA_030407325.1. NCBI lineage: Eukaryota > Viridiplantae > Streptophyta > Magnoliopsida > Ericales > Theaceae > Camellia > Camellia japonica. The sequence continues at coordinate 6,137,171 of JAPPVO010000019.1, read as the reverse complement.
TTGGGTTGGGAGAAGTCAATAAATGCTAAGTTTTTTTTTTTTTTAAATCAAAAAATTAGAAAATTAGGATTAGGAGATTGAAGCTCCCATAGGCCTTGGGGTTAAAAACCCCCTTTTGCTTAATATATAGTACAGATAGATAGATAGATAGATAGATAGATATATATATATATAGATTGTAAGATGAGAGAAATAAAATATTATCTTATTATAATGGAGGAGATCTTATAAAAAAGCATATAGACATGAATGCCCTTCTATTTTATTGTGTTTACAATTATCTATACTAGCCTATCATCCGTGCTATGCACGGGATAATTATAGATATTTGTATTTATTTTAGATTTTTTTTAATATATAAATTATGTTTTTTAAGATTTTTTTTCTTATCACTAACCATAGTGTATGGGGAAAATTGAAAAGGGTACTGCAGTAACTATACACGAATTGTATCTATAATTATTTGTATAAGGAGATTTTAAATGCTGATCAGGAAATTTTTACCAAATCAATAATTGCAGGCATGTGCAAAGATATGTGGATTGAAAAAAGTTAATAAATACTAATCATGAGATTTTGACCAAATCAATAAATGCTGAGTTTTTTTTTTTTAAATAAAAAATTTAAAAAATTCAGATTGGGATATTAAAACTTCCATAGGCCTTGGGGGTTAAAAACCCCAATTTGCTTAATATATAGTATAGATATAAATAGATAGATAGAAATATCTTTTTATTTTTTTATTTTTATTTTTGTGTGGTTTCTATTCGGGTATTTTTTTTTTTTCAATTTATTTAAGATGGAGTTGTGGGTATCTTTTTTTTTTTTTTTAAATTTAATTTATTTGTGGTTTCCATTTGTTTTTAATTATTATTATTTAGGTAAGTTATGATGTGAGTTAGATATGTGATAGACATGTGAGTTTTATTGATTTAATGTTTATTTAGATAAACTTTAAAGATTTTTTTTTGTAGTTTTTTAGTTTTTTTTTGTATGTTATAATATAATATATAAATATAGGTAGTATCTATAACTTTAATAGAAATGTTATCTGATTTTTTGGGGGGGAAAGAATGAAGCAAGTTTTAATATTTTTTTTTTTTTTGAAAATTTGTGAGAGAGATTAGGAGGGAGAGATTATTAAATATTTTTGTTATTAAATAATAAATCAGTCAATAGTTTTTTTTAATCTATTTTGTAAATTAAAAATCAATAATTTTGGAAAATTGATTAATTTGTCCCATTAAGTAATTTAAAATTTTGATAGATATACATAAAAAAAAATACATAATTATATTATTAAATCACAATTCAAATTTAGATGTTATATCTTTTTGAGATCTATAGCTAAATTCTTATCTTTTTTTTTTTAATTTTTGTGTGTAACCATAGTGTATGGGAGAAATTGAAAAGAGTGTTGCAATAATTATGAGAGAAGTCAAAAGGAATTGTGGGTTGGGAAAAGTCAATAAATGCTGAGGTTGGGTTGGGAGAAGTCAATAAATGCTGAGATTTTTTTTTTTAAATCAAAAAAATTAGAAAATTAGGATTAGGAGATTGGAGCTCCTATCTGATTTTTGGGAAAAGAAAATGAATACAAGTTTTTAATTTTTTTTTTTTGAAAATTTGTGAGAGAGATTAGGAGAGAGATTATGGAATATTTTGTTATTAAATAAATAAATCAGTCAATAGTTTTTTTTAATCTATTTTGTAAATTAAAAATCAATAGTTTTGAAAAATTGATTAATTTGTCCCATTAAGTGATTTAAAATTTTGATAGATATACATAAAAAAAATACATAATTATATTATTAAATCATAATTCAAATTTAGATATTATATCTTTTTGAAATCTATAGCTAAATTCTTATCTTTTTTATTTTTTATTTTTGTGTGTAACCATAGTTTATGGGAGAAATTGAAAAGGATGTTATAATAATTATGAGAGAAGTCAAAAGGGATTGTGGGTTAAGAAAAGTCAATAAATGCTGAGGTTGGGTTGGGAGAAGTCAATAAATGCTGAGGTTTTTTTTTTTTAAATCAAAAAATTAGAAAATTAGGATTAGGAGATTGGAGCTCCCACAGTCCTTGGAGAGAGAGATTATGGAATATTTTTGTTATTAAATATATAAATCAGTCAATAGTTTTTTTAATCTATTTTGTAAATTAAAAATCAATAATTTTGAAAAATTAATTAATTTGTCCCATTAAGTGATTTAAAATTTTGATAGATATACATAAAAAAAATACATAATTATATTATTAAATCATAATTCAAATTTAGATATTATATCTTTTTGAGATCTATAGCTAAATTCTTTTTTTTTTTATTTTTTATTTTTGTGTGTAACCATAGTTTATGGGAGAAATTGAAAAGGATGTTGCAATAATTATGAGAGAAGTCAAAAGGGATTGTGGGTTGGGAAAAGTAAATAAATGCTGAGGTTAGGTTGGGAGAAGTCAATAAATGCTGAGTTTTTTTTCTTTAAATCGAAAAATTAGAAAATTAGGATTAGGAAATTGGAACTCCCACAGGCCTTGGGGTTAAAAATTCCCTTTTACTTAATATATAGTATAGATATGTGAATTGTGATTTTTTAAATTCTTTTTTTTTTAAATGTCTTCTTTTTTTCCTTTTTTATTATATTAAAGTTTAATATTTTAATAATAATCATATGTGTTGGACTTTTCAAAAATTAAATGTCTTTTCTATTATATTATATTAAAGTTTAATATTTTGATAATAATCATATGTGTTGGACTTTTTTAAGAATTTTTTTTTATACTTGTTCTTAATGCATTAAAGTGTTATTACGAGGGATAATAATCATATGTGTTGGGACTTTTTAAGGAATTCATATGTTATTTTTTATACTTGTTCTTAATGTATTAAAATGTTATTATGAGGATAAGACTTTGGATCTATACATGTCAATTGTGATTTTTTATTTTTTTATTTTTTTTAAATGTCTCCTTTTTTTCGTTTTTTATATTATATTAAAATTTAATATTTTGATAATAATCATATGTATTGGACTTTTCAAAAAATTAAATGTCTTTCTTTTATATTATATTATAATAAAGTTTAATATTTTGATAATAATCATATGTGTTGGACTTTCAAGAAATTTTTTTTATGCTTGTTCTTAATGTATTAAAGTGTTATTATGAGGGATAATAATCATATGTGTTGGGACTTTTCAAGGAATTTATATGTGTTATTTTTTATGCTTGTTCTTAATGCATTAAAGTGCTATTATGAGGGTAAGACTTGGGAGTTGGGAGAAGTTAATAAATGCTTAGATTTTTTTTTTTTAAATCAAAAAATCAGGAAATTTAGATTGGGAAATTGGAGCTTCCATAAGGCTTGGGGTTAAAAATCCTATTTTGCTTAATATATAGTATATATATATAGATTATAAGTAGAGAGAAATAGAGTGTTATCTTATTATAATGGAGGAGATCTTAAAAAAACGTGTAGACATGAATGCCCTTCTATTTTATTGTGTTTACAATTATCTATATATGTGAATTGTGATTTTTTTTTTTAAATGTCTTCTTTTGTTATTATATTAAAGTTTAATATTTTGATAATAATCATATGTGTTGGACTTTTCAAAGAATTAAATGTCTTTTTTTATATTATATATTAAAGTTTAATATTTTGATAATAATCATATGTGTTGGACTTTTCAATAAATTTTTTTATGCTTGTTCTTAATGTATTAAAGTGTTATTATGAGGGATAATAATCATATGTGTTGGGACTTTTTAAGGAATTCATGTGTTGTTTTTTGTGCTTGTTCTTAATGCATTATAGTGTTATTATGAGGGTAAGACTTGGGAGTTAGGAGAAGTTAATAAATGCTAAATTTTTTTTTTAAATCAAAAATTTAGGAAATTTAGATTGGGAGATTGGAGCTCCCACAAGGCTTGGGGTTAAAAACCCCCTTAGCCTATCACCCGTGCTATGCACGAGATAATTATAAATATTTTATATTTGTTTTAGATTTTTTTTATTATATAATTATGTTTTTAAAGATTTTTTATAAAAATAATTTAACAATCTTATCATTAACCATAGTGTATAGGAGAAGTTGAAAAAGGTATTGCAGTAATTATACATGGATTGTATCTATAATTTGTATGATGATGGATTTTAAATGCTGATTAGGGGATTTTGACCAAATCAAAATGCAGTCATGTGGAAAGACATGTGGATTGAAAAAATTTAATAAATGCTGATCAGGGAATTTTGACCAAATCAATAAATGCTGAGATTTTTTTTAAAATAAAAATTTTTAGAAAATTCAGATTGGGATATTGAAACTCTCACAGGCCTTGGGGGTTAAAAATCCCCTTTTGCTTAATATATAGTATATAAATATATATATATAGATAGATAGATAGATAGATCATAAGATGAGAGAATAAAGTGCTATCTTATTATAATGGGGGAAATCTTATCAAAAAACGTGTAGACATGAATACCCTCTTATTTTATTGTGTTTACAATTATGTATATATGTGAATTGTGATTTTTAAATTTTTTTTTTAAATGTTTCTTTTTTTCCTTTTTATATTATATTAAAGTTTAATATTTTGATAATAATCATATGTGTTGGATTTTCAATGAATTAAATGTCTTTTTTTAATATCATATTATATTAAAGTTTAATATTTGATAATAATCATATGTGTTAAACTTTTCAATAATTTTTTTTATACTTGTTCTTAATGCATTAAAATGTTATTATGAGGGATAATAATCATATGTGTTGGGACTTTTCAAAGAATTCATATGTGTTGGATTTCAAATAATTTTTTTAATACTTATTCTTAATGCATTAAAGTGTTATTATGAGGGTAAGACTTGGGAGTTTGGAGAAGTTAATAAATGCTCAATTTTTTTTTAAAAATCAAAAAATCAGAAAATTTAGATTGTGAGATTGGATGTTCTTAATGCATTAAAGTAGTATTATTATGAGCGTAAGACTTAGGAGTTGGGAGAAGTTAATAAATGCTAAGATTTTTTTTTTTAAATCAAAAAATCAAAAAATTTAGATTGGGAGATTGAAACTCCCACAAGGCTTGGGGTTAAAAACCCCATTTTGCTTAATATATATACTAGCGTATCACCCGTGCTATGCACGGATTGTGTTTACAATTATCTATATATGTGAATTGTAATGTTTAAATGCTTTTTTTTTTTTTTAATGTCTTCTTTTTTTTCTTTTTTTATATTATATTAAAGTTTAATTTTTGATAATAATCATATGTGTTGGACTTTTCAAGAAATTAAATGTCTTTTTTTTATTATATTATATGATAGTTTAATATTTGATAATAATCATATGTGTTAGACTTTTCAAGAAATTTTTTTTATGTTTGTTCTTAATGCATTAAAGTGTTATTATGAGGGATAATAATTATATGTGTTGGGACTTTTCAAAGAATTTTTTTTATACTTGTTCTTAATGCATTAAAGTGTTATTATGAGGGTAAGACTTAGGAGTTGAAAGAAGTTAATAAATGCTAACATTTTTTTTTAAATAAAAAAATCAAAAAATTTAGATTGGGAGATTGGAGCTGTGAATTGTGATTTTTAAATGTTTTTTTTTTAAATGTCTTCTTTTTTTTTCCTTTTTATATTATAATAAACTTTAATATTTTGATAATAATCATATGTGTTGAACTTTTCAATGAATTAAATGTCTTTTTTTATTATATTATATTAAAGTTTAATATTTTGATAATAATCATATGTGTTGGACTTTTCAAGAAATTTTTTTATACTTATTCTTAATGTATTAAAATGCTATTATGAGGGATAATAATCATATGTGTTAGCACTTTTCAAGGAATTCATATGTGTTGGATTTCAAAGAATCTTTTTTATGCTTGTTCTTAATGCAGTAAAGTGTTATTATGAGGGTAAGACTTGGGAGTTGGAAGAAGTTAATAATGCTAAGATTTTTATTTTTTTAAATCAAAAAATCAGGAAATTTAAATTCGGAGATTGGAGCTCCCACAAGGCTTGGGGTTAAAAATCCCCTTTTGCTTAATATATAGTGTAGAAATACATAGTATGGATATAGATAGATATATCCGTACTATGCACGGATAATTATAAATATTTATATTGTTTTAATTTTTTTTAATATATAAATTATGTTTTTTAAGATTTTTTTATAAAAATAATTTAATAATCTTATCACTAACCATAGTGTACATAAGAAATTAAAAAGTCTACTACAGTAACTATGCACATGTTGTATCTATAATTATTTGTATGAGGGGATTTTAAATGCTAATGAGGCATTTTGACCAAATCAATAAATGCAGGCAGGTGGATTGGAAAAAGTTAATAAATGCTGATCAGGGGATTTTGATCAAATCAATAAATGCAGAGATTTTTTTTTTTTAAATCAAAAATTTAGAAAATTAATATTGAGAGATTGGAACTCCCATAAGGTTTGGGGTTTAGAAACCCCATTTTCCTTAATATATTTACAATCTATACTATATATTAAGCAAAAGGGAGTTTTTAACCCCAAGGCCTGTGGGAGTTCCAATCTCCTAATCCTAATTTTCTAATTTTTTGACTTAAAAAAAAAAAAAACTCAACATTTATTGACTTCTCCCAACCCAACCTCAGCATTTATTGACTTTTCCCAACCCACAATCCCTTTTAACTTCTCTCATAATTATTGCAACATCCTTTTCAATTTCTCCCATAAACTATGGTTACACACAAAAATAAAAAATAAAAAAGACAAGAATTTAGCTATAGATCTCAAAAAGATATAACATCTAAATTTGAATTATGATTTAATAATATAATTATGTATTTTTTTATGTATATCTATCAAAATTTTAAATCACTTAATGGGACAAATTAATCAATTTTTCAAAATTATTGATTTTTAATTTACAAAATAGATTAAAAAAACTATTGACTAATTTATTTATTTAATAACAAAAATATTTCATAATCTCTCTCTCCTAATCTCTCTCACAAATTTTCAAAAAAAAATATTAAACTTGCATTCCATTTTCTCTTTCTCAAAAAATCAAATAGGAGCTCCAATCTCCTAATTCTAATTTTCTAATTTTTTGATATTAAAAAAAAAAAAAAAACCTCAGATTTATTGACTTCTCCCAACCCAACCTGGCATTTATTGACTTTTCCCAACCCACAATCCCTTTTGAGTTCTCTCATAATTATTTGCAACACCCTTTTTCAATTTCTCCCATACACTATGGTTACACAAAAATTTTTAAAAAAAGATAAGAATTTAGCTATAGATCTCAAAAAGATATAACATCTAAATTTGAATTGTGATTTAATAATTATTATGTATTTTTTTTTTATGTATATCTATCAAAATTTTAAATTACTTAATGGGACAAATTAATCAATTTTCCAAAATTATTGATTTTTAATTTACAAATAGATTAAAAAAACTATTAACTGATTTATTATTTTAATAACAAAAATATTTCATAATCTCTCCCTCCTAATCTCTCTCACAAATTTTCAAAAAAAATATTAAAACTTGCATTCATTTCTCTCCCCAAAAAATCAGATAATATTTTCTATTAAAGTTGTATATATCTACCTATATTTTATATATTATTAAACATAACAAAAAAAACTAAAAACTAAAAAAAAAAATCTTTAAAGTTTATCTAAATAAACTTTAAATCAATAAAACTTACATGTCTATCACATATTTAACTCACATTATAACTTACCTAGATATAATAAATTAAAAACAAATGGAAACCACAGATAAATTAAATTTTAAAAAAAAAGATACCCACAACTCCATCTTAAAATAAATTGAAAAAAAAAATACCCGAATAGAAACCACACAAAAATATAAAATAAAAATAAAAAGATATATTATCTATCTATTCTATATATATACTATATATTAAGCAAAAAGGGGTTTTTAACCCCAAGGCCTGGAGCTTCAATATCCCAATCTGAATTTTTTAATTTTTTATTTAAAAAAAAAACCTCAGCATTTATTGATTTGGTCAAAATCCCTGATTAGCATTTATTAACTTTTTTCAATCCACATATCTTCCACATGCCTGCAATTATTGATTTGGTTAAATCCCCTGATCAGTATTTAAATCCCCTTATACAAATAATATAGATACAATTCGTGTATAGTTACTGCAGTACCCTTTTCAATTTCCCCCATACACTATGGTCAGTGATAAGAAATTTTTTTTAAAAAACATAATTATATATTAAAAAAATCTAAAGCAAATATAAATATCTATAATTATCCCGTGCATAGCACGGGTGATTGGCTAGTTTAAAAAAAGAAGAAAGACAAAGTGGTGAAACACAACCCGTGTATAGCACGGGTGATATGCTAGTTATCTATATATGTGAATTGTGATTTTTAAATGTCTTTTTTTTTTTATATTTTTAAATGTCTTCTATTTTTTCTTTTTTATATTATATTAAAGTTTAATATTTTGATAATAATCATATGTGTTGGACTTTTCAATGAATTAAATGTCTTCTTTTTTTTATTATATTAGTTAAAGTTTAATATTTTAATAATAATCATATGTGTTGGCTTTTCAAGAATTTTTTTTTATGCTTGTTTTTAATACATTTAAGTGTTATTATAAGGGATAATAATCATATGTGTTGGGACTTTTCAAGGAATTCATATGTGTTGAATTTCAAAAAAAAAATTTATGCTTGTTCTTAATACATTAAAGTGTTATTATGAGGGTAAGACTTGGAGGTTAGGAGAAATTAATAAATGCTATTTTTTTTTTTTCACTACAACAAACAGCACTTTCGGCGACCAAAAAACCATTTTTCGTCGCTGAAAGTAGGAGAATTGGCTACTAAAATGGAATTAGTCGCCAAAAGTGACCACTTTGCCGACTAAAACAGTTTAGTCACCAAATGCATAGTTATTGGCGACTAAAAACAATTTCGTAGCCAAAAGTAGGGGTTTTGGCGACTAAAATTCAGTTTAGTCGCCAAAAGTGGAGATTTTTGGCTATTAAAAAAAATTAGTAGCTAAAAGGAGGGGTTTTGCCGACTAAAACTCACTTTAGTCGCCAAAAGTGGATGTTTTTGGCTACTAAAAAAAGTTAGTAGCTAAAAGGAGGGGTTTTGCCGATTAAAACTCACTTTAGTTGCCAAAAGTGCATGTTTTTGGCTACTAAAAAAAAATTAGTAGCTAAAAGGAGGGATTTTGCTGACTAAAACTCACTTTAGTCGCCAAAAGTGCATGTTTTTGGCTACTAAAAAAAAATAGTAGCTAAAAGGAGGGGTTTTGCCGACTAAAACTCACTTTAGTCGCCAAAAGTGGTCTATTTTTTTTTTTAGTAAATAATTTATTTTTACATAAATTATATTGAATTAAAATAATTATATTTATATATATTATTTTGTATTAATACCGGTTAATATACTATATAAATAATATATATTGCATATATATTCATGTGAAGTTGTGGTGGCATAGTGGAGGGAGTGTGTTGCAAAAAGTCTTAGAATGTGGGACAATTGGGGTTCGAAACTCAGGAAAGGCAAAAAAAAAATGCATTTTTTTTTTTCGCCGGAAACACCTTTGGCGACTAAAAATTTAGTCGCCAAAACTCTTTATTTTGGCGACTAAACCGTTTAGTCCGCGATTGAGTGACTATTGGCGACTAAATTATTAGTCGCTAAAGACCTGATTTCCAAAAGTGTAAAACACTATTGGCGACTAAATTATTGGTCGCTAAAGACCTGTAAGTTTTAGTCGCCAATACCTACGCCGACGACGTATACGCAACAAATGTGGCGACTAAAGAATTTTGTCGGGGAAAGTCAAATTTCGACTTTCGGCGACTAAAAACAGACTTTTGGCGACTAAAAATTTAGTCGTCAAAAGTGATTTTTCTTGTAGTGTTTTTAAATCAAAAAATCAGGAAGTTTGGATTGGGAGATTAGAGCTCTCACAAGACTTGGGATTAAAAATCCCCTTTTACTTAATATATAACTAGCCTATCACCCGTGCTATGCACGGGATAGTTATGATATTTATATTTGTTTTAGATTTTTTTTAATATATAAATTATGTTTTTTAAGATTTTTTGTAAAATTAATTTAATAATCTTATCACTAACCATAGTATATGGGGAGAAGTTGAAAATGGTACTGCAGTAATTATACACGGATTGTATCTATAATTATTTGTATGATGGAATTTTAAATGCTGATCAGGAGATTTTGACTAAATCAAAAAATGCAGGCATGTGGAAAGACATGTAGATTGAAAAAAGTTAATAAATGCTAATCATGAGATTTTGACAAAATCAATAAACGCTGAGTTTTTTTTTTATTTAAATAAAAAATTTAGAAAATTCAAATTGGGATATTAAAGCTCCCACAGGCCTTGGGGGTTAAAAATCTCATTTTGCTTAATATATAGTATAGATAGATGTGAATTGAGATTTTTAAATGTCTTTTTTTTTTTTTTTCTTTTTAATGTCTTCTTTTTTCCTTTTTTATATATATTAAAGTTTAATATTTTGATAATAATCATATGTGTTAGACTTTTCAAGGAATTAAATGTCTTTATTTATTTATTATTATATTATATTAAAGTTTAATATTTTGATAATAATCATATGTGTTGGACTTTTCAAGAATTTTTTTTTTTTATGATTGTTCTTAATGCATTAAAATGTTATTATGAGGGATATAATAATATGTGTTGAGACTTTTCAAGGAATTCATATGTGTTGGATTTCAACGAATTTTTTGATGTTTGTTCTTAATGCATTAAAGTGTTATTATAAGGGTAAGACTTGGGGGTTGGTAGAAGCTAATAAATGCTAAGGTTTTTTTTTTTTTTTTTTAAATCAAAAAATCAGGAAATTTAGATTGGAAGATTGGAACTCCCACAAGACTTGTTAGTTAAAAATCCCCTTTTCCTTATATAATACTAGCCTATCACCCGTGCTATGCACGGGATAATTATAGATATTTATATTTGTTTTCATTTTTTTTAATATATAAATTAAATATATAAATTAAATACATGGGGTTTGACCGAGGAGTTTGAAAGAATTTAATAAGTGTTTATTTATTTATTTAAGAGACATTTACACAATAATTACATAATATATAAATTAAATACATGGGGTTTGACCGAGGAGTTTGAAAGAATTTAATAAGTGTTTATTTATTTATTTAAGAGGCATTTACACAATAATTACATGGGTCTCTTGGGGATGCAAAAAGTAAGAAAATTAGGATTTCATTTATTGCGTTATTCATTTAATAAGTGTAATTATTATAAATTAAGTGTTTATTGTAATCAATAGTGTAATTATTACAATTTTTGAATTTATTATTGTAATCAATAGTGTAATTATTACAATCTTTAAACCAATCAGCAATCACCAAGTCAATTTTTTTAAAAAAAATATTAAAAAATCAGGAAATTAGGATTGACATGTTGGAGGTTCCACAAGCCTTGGGTTTTAAAAGACCCTTTTCCTTATATATAGATATAGATGTCAATTGTGATTTTAATTTTTTTTTTTTTAAATGTCTTCTTTTTTTCCTTTTTTATATTATATTAAAGTTTAATATTTTGATAATAATCATATGTGTTGGACTTTTCAAGAATTTTTTTTATGTTTGTTCTTAATACATTAAAGTGTTACTATGAGGGATAATAATAATGTGTTAGGACTTTTCAATGAATTCATATGTGTTGGATTTCAAAGAATTTTTTTTATGTTTGTTCTTAATGCATTAAAGTGTTATTATGAGGGTAAGACTTGAGAGTTGGGAGAAGTTAATAAATACTAAGATTTTTTTTTTAAAATAAAAAAATCAAGAAATTTAGATTGGTAGATTGGAGCTCCCACAAAGCTTGGGGCTAAAAACCCCTATTTGCTTAATATATAGTATAGATATAGATATAGATAGATAGATTATACATAGAGAGATAGTATATAGATACTGGTAGTCCGTGCTATGCACGGAACTTTATAAATTAAAAAAAATATATTATAATTATTAGATAAGCTTTAAAGATTTTTTTTTTTTGTTTTTTTTAGTTTTTTATGTTATAATATAATATATAAGATATAGATAGATATCTACAACTTTAATAAAAACTATTATCTGATTTTTTTGGGAAGGGAAAACGAATGCAAGTTTTAATTTTTTTATTTTTTTTTGAAATCAGTGAGAGAGATTAGGAGGAGAGATTATGAAATATTTTTGTTATTAAACAAATAAATCAGTTAATATTTTTTTAATCTATTTTGTAAATCAAAAAATTAATAATTTTAGAAAATTGATTAATTTGTCCCATTAAGTGATTTAAAATTTTGATAGATATATATAAAAAAAATACATAATTGTATTATTAAATCATAATTCAAATTTAGATGTTATATTTTTTTGAAATCTATAGCTAAATTCTTATCTTATTTATTTTTGTGTGTAACCATAGTATATGAGAGAAAATGAAAAGAGTGCTGCAGTAATTATGAGAGAAGTCAAAAGGGATTGTGGGTTGAGAGAAGTTAATAAATGTTGAGGTTGGGTTGGGAGAAACAATAAATGTTGAGGTTTTTTTTTTGTTAAATCAAAAAATTAGAAAATTAGGATTAGGATATTGGAGCTCTCACAAGGCCTGTGAGTTAAAAACCCCTTTTTGCTTAATATTAGTAATAGCCTATCACGTGCTATGACGGGATAATATAGATATTTATATTTATTTTAGATTTTTTTTTAATATATAAATTATGTTTTTTAAGATTTTTTATAAAATAATTTAACAATCTTATCATTAACCATAGTGTATGGGAAAAGTTGAAAAGGGTACTGTAGTAACTATACACGAATTGTATCTGTAATTATTTGTATGAGGAGATTTTAAATACTGATCATGGGATTTTGACCAAATCAATAAATGCTGAGTTTGAGAAATTTGGCTATAAACCCCCTCTGCCTTCCTTTCATTGTTAAAAGGACTAAGAAAAAAATTATACTTTCTAAACCCCCTCATAATTATAAAGTATTGCATAAAGGACAAATTTATTATTTAAATATTTTATATCACTATTCTCTCCCTCGCATCAAGCACTACCTCTCAATTCTTCTCTCTCTCTCTCTCTAGAATTTCAAATGGCGGTTTCACAGAGCAGTGCTTCGCTGATTGTTCTAATGGCGGTGGGTTCTAATTTTCTCTCTCATCGAAGGCTCTTTCGCAGCGACGTACCGACGTCGGCTCCCGTCGCCGCTGCCGGAGCAATCTCGCCTTCGTTCGCCATCGGTTGCTTAATCACCTTTGCTGCTTTCGTGTTCGGATCTGCGTTCTAGATATGAAGATTTTACGGTTGGATGAGATGATTTCTTGGCTGATTTGTAGTTGATACGGTGTTTATATGACTATCGATGATTGGTATAGAATAGTAGTTATATAGTGTATGGATTGGTTTCTATTCTAGATCTCTGGCGGTAGTTTTACTTCATTGCTTTCTAGTGCTATTTTAAAGCTTGTTTTATGCTATGATTTAGCATTTCTGTTTGGTTTGTATTGAATATACTCTGGTTTGTTGCACAGATCTTCTATATAATGCATGTTTTGTTGTTTCGTTTAAAAAAAATATATATTTATATGACTATTATACCACTCTCTTCATTTCCACAAATGGCCTCTTGAAAAATTGAGATTTCTCTGAAATTTTTAGATTATAGGCCTGATTCAAGGATTATAGGCGCGATTCAATGTTTTTCAGAGTAAACATCGATTGATTCAAGGATTATAGGCCTGATTCAAGCTCAAAGCTCAAAGTTCCATCGATTTTTAAGAGTAAATATCAAATTTCATTTGATAGAACCAGAGTAAAATTTTACTCTGGTTCTATTGCTCTGTTTTTTTCATTTGACAGAATCAGAGTAAAATTTTACTTTTATACAGAGTAAAATTTTACTTTTAGCTTCAGAGTTTCACAGTTTACTTGTTTTTCAGAATAAAATTTTACTTTTATACAGAGTAAAATTTTACTTTTAGTTTTCAGAGTGCAAAATTTTCTCTATTCAGAGTAAAATTTTACTTTTATACAGAGTAAATTTTACTTTAGTTTCAGAGTGTAAAATTTTACTTTCATACAGAGTAAAATTTTGCTTTCATACAGAGTAAAATTTTACTCTGAAATATATAGTGAAGATGGCTTAATAGGAAAGCTGATAGATATGAGGGTAATATAGTAAAAGAAGCAAGTTTTAAAATATCAGGGGGTTTTGAAAGTACTTATATAATTCTTGTCCTTTTGAAAGACAAATTAAATAGTGAGGGGCTATCACTAAATCCCCCTTTTTCTTTTTTAAATAAAAAATTTAGAAAATTCAGATTAGAATATTGAAACTCCCACAGGTCTTGGGGGTTAAAAACCCTTTTGCTTAATATATAGTATAGATAAATAGATAGATATAGATATAGACATTTATATTTGTTTTAAATTTTTTTAATATACAAATTATTTGTTTTGAAAAAGGTACTACAGTAATTATGAGAGAAGTCAAAAAGTCTGTGGGCTGAGAGAAGTTAATAAATTGTGAGGTTAATTTTTTATTTTTTTTAAAACAAACAGATATTGGAAACTCCCACAAAGTTGTGTGTTAGAGATAGATATAAATAAATAAATAGATATATATATATATATATTTATATTGTTTTAATTTTTTTTAATTTACAAATTATTTGTTTTGGAAAAAGGTACTGCAGTAATTATGAGAGAAGTCAAAAAGTCTTGTGAGTTGAGAGAAGTTAATAATGCTGAAGTCAATTTTTTTTAAAAAAAAACAAAAAGAGAAGTTAATAAATGGTGAGGTTAAATTTTTTTTTAAAAAAAAAAACAAACAGATATGGAACTCCCACAAAAGTTGTGGGTTAGAGATAGATATAGATATATATATATATATATATATTTATATTTGTTTTAAATTTTTTTTATATAAAATTATTTTTTTTGGAAAAAGGTACTGCAGTAATTATGAAAGAAGTCAAAAAGTCTTGTGAGTTGAGAGAAATAATAAATACTGAGGTTAATTTTTTTTTTAAAATAAAAAATTAGAAAATTAGAATTAATATATGGAGCTCCCACAAAATTTGTGTGTTAGAAACCCTCTATTACTTAATATATAGTATATAAATATAAATAGATAGACTATAGATATATAGTATAGATTTATGAAATTAAAATATGGGAACACTTTATCCAACCACCAATAGAAGAGTGTAAAATGTTTAGTTCGGATCCTCTACAATACACTCGCTCTGACACAATTAGTAGTGTTTTAAAATAAAAGAATAAAATTAAGAATCAGCGATTGGGACCTCGAATCCGAGGTCCCCGAATCCCCAAATCCCGTTTTTTTCTTTTGCAGGTCAGAAGAAGGAAGACGAAGAAAGGAGGAGGGGGAGGGGAGAGGGAGAGGGGGAGGGGAGGGGAGGGAAGGACTGGAGAGGCCTAAAAATGGAGGAAGAAGACGAAGAAGAAGAAGGGGGAGGAGGGAGAAGGGAGGAGGCGCGGCGACGAGCAGAGGCGGCGATCGGCGACGGAGGCGGAGGCGCGGCGACGCGATCGGCGACCTGTCTTCCTCTCTTCTCTTTCTCTCTTCTCTTTCTTCCCTCTCCTCTCTGTCTCTGCTTCAGACCGAAGAAGAAGAAGAAAATGGAAGAAGAAAAGAAAAATGGCGGAAGAAAAGAAAAGAAAAAAAAATAAAATAAAAATTGAATGGCTGAAACGACGTCGTTTCAGCCATTCGGGGGATTCGGGGACCTTGGATTCGAGGTCCAATCTTTTTCCTAAAATTAAAATAAAATTGCTTTTGTTCGGTTTGAGCGCCTTCAATTTAAAATAACAATGATGCTCCGGAGCTCTAAAAAAAGAGCACTAACAGAGTATTATTTTGTCTTTTTTTGTTCTGTTTTTTGTCTTTACTTCACTGTTTTTTTTTTTTTTAATGGGTGACAGCTCATTAGAGCTGTCCTTTTTCAACTCTAATTAGAGCTCCGGGCATTTTCCTTAAAACAAACGTCGTTGCTTTTGTTCGGTTGACTTTTTCTTTTTTTTTTTAAAAAAATGAAATAGGCATATCATTTTAATGTTAAGAATTATAAAAAAAAATATCATAAAAATAATTATGGAATTTTTTTTACATTTATTTTACACATACAATAAAATACCACACATTAATTAAAAAATAAATTTTTTTATGATTTTTAATATATTTTCATGATTTCTAATATTATTTTTATAAATCTAATATATATATATATATTTCATTTACAAATCATATTTCATTTTCCATCATTAATTATCATCAATTAATGCATGAATACATTAAATCTAATATATATATATATTTCATTTACAAATCATATTTCATTTTCCATCATTAATTATCATCAATTAATGCATGAATACATTGATATAGATATGATAGAGAAGATGTAGACAGACCCCTAACCCTATCTATATGTCGGTCGTCTTCTCGAATCCTTCGCCATGGTAAAAGGGTTGCGGCAAACGAGGGACCCCTCTGTTCTGTCAATGAAAGAGGAAAACATAAAAGCTGAGGATTATTCAAATTTAAATTATTTTTTTCATGAAAAATTAAAATAAAATATATTAATAAATTAAAATTGGTTGTATCGTATTAAATGGGGGAGTTTGTTTTTGTGGGTGTTTGGAAAGTTGGTTTTTATGTAGGTTTTTTTAGTTGTAGAATATTATTGAATAAAAAACTTTTAGTGTTTGGGAAGATAGTTGAGTTTTTTTGTGGTTTGATGTAATGTTTGTGAGAGAAAAAATGAAATGATTATGAGATTGGATGTGATATTTTATTTGAATATATTTTTTTTAATTTTACAAAAATTTTATCTTTTAATAAAAAAAATAAAAAAAAAATTTAAAAACCAAGTTCCCAAACACCACCTTTGTATTATCGGGCAGAGCTCAATAACTCAACCACTCCTCCGAGCCTCTCTCTGACTCACTTCACTTGTGTATTTATGGGCCCTACTTATATTTATTCTTTTGATTCCTTTATTTATTTATTTATTTAATCCAATCACACACACAATGATGATGATGATTTGTGTTTGACTAAAATGGATTTGTGTATCATCGTACGTACAGTCTCATCATCCTACGGTCCACGACGGGCCTTTTTTTATATTTGCAGGCTTTTATAGGGTGATGATAACCATAGCATCATTTATCTATAATTACCCAAAAATCTAATCGTCGGTTTTAGTCAAGGATAACTTACCCTGTGAGTATTCATAGAGATTCAATCTAAATGTATAGATTTTTTCTTTTTTTTCTTATCCATTGGGTAGGATAAGCGATATTCTTTAAATATTTACGGGAGATGGGTTAGGGATGGGTACCCACTAGTTTCCCCATATGTTTTTTTTTTTTTTAAAGATTCACAACCAAAACTAAATATACATTTAATTTTTTTTCTTTTATTTATTTATTTATTTTTTCAGGTTCACAGCTAACTTTTTTTTTTATTTTTTATTTTTAAGATTCACAACCAAAACTAAATATACATTCAATCTTTTTTCTTTTATTTATTTATTTATTTTTTCAGGTTCACAAACCAATTTTTTTTTTTTTTTTTAAGATCCACAACCAAAGCTAAATATACCTCCAATCTTTTTATTTTATTATTATTTTTATTTTTAAGGTTCACAACCATTTTTTTTTAAGAAAAATTTTAAGATTCACAACCAAAGCTAAATATACATTCAATCTTTTTTCTTTTCTTTTTATTTATTTTTTATTTTTTATTTTTTAAGGTTCACAACCATTTTTTTTTTTTAAATTCACAACCAAAGCTAAATATACATTCAATCTTATTTTATCTTATTTGGCTCAACAATAAAATCAAATACACTTTAATTAATATTGTCACATTATTCTTGTCAAATTTTATGCATATCTAGAATTTTTTAAATTTATTTAAAAAAATTAAGGACACTGTCTAGTGCAGGTTCGGTTTGTTTTTTTTTTATTTTATTTTGTTATGTATTATAATTTTCAGAATGGTTTGCTTGTTCTGAAATTTCAATTAACGAGTATGAATCTATTTTTTTATGTTATCACACAATTTATACAACATATATATATATATATATTAATATGAATGTATTTGAAATAGGGAAATTGTAGAGAATCGCAACAAGCATGAGTCGTGATTAGTTAGAAAAGATGGGTACAAAGATTTATTTGCTGGAAAAACAAAAAGGGGATACAAAGTCTTACTAAATAATTTTTTTTAAAATAAAAGAATTTTTCTTAGTTATGAACAGATTTAACTGAAATCAGCTAGTTTCCCAATGTTATGCTTCATTTATTTAGATAGAAAATATTTTTTAATAAAAAATATTTTTTATAAAAAAAATTAAAAATATATTTTTTTATATTTGGTGGTGGTGGTGATGGAATGAAGGTGAAAGTAGAGATTGTGACATAGTGGTGGGGTGATGGCGGCAGTGATGATGGTAGTGGCTATGGTGATGACAGTGTGATAGTGAAGGTGAGAATAGTGGTGATGGTGTTGTGAAATTAGTAAAAATTTAATTGAAAAAACATTTTTTGTTTTTTAAAAGTAACAAAACAACAAAATTCGTAAGGGACTAAAGGAAGAAGATGGAGGATGGATTGGGTGTGTGTGGTAGGCATAGATATCTTAAAATGAGTGGTTCAGATTTGTTAAAAAGTATAATTAGATTTTGGATAAATTAAAATGAATGGTTCAAATTTGCTAAGAGAAAGATGGTTTAATGTCTAAAATGTCCGTGGCTAAGAGATCAACAAACAATTCCTTGTTTATGCCCTGATACAATTTAATATGGGTCTTATAACACTTTCTTCAAACAGGTTCTTTCACATTTTATTTCTTCAAATAAGCTCTTATAACATTGTAAACAGGTTCTTATAACATGTAGGGGAGAGAGTGAGGGTGAGAGAGAGAGAGAGAGATGGTTGTAATTTTTTTCTAATCTTCCACGTTCTTTCACATTTTTTTTCAATTATTAAAACTTATTTGATTATCTCAAAATTATATATTTGATTATTATAAAACAAACTTTTTAATTAATTAATTACTGTGTATTTGATTTTGTTGTTGAACCAAATAAAATAAAATAAGATTGAATGTATATTTAGTTTTTGTTGTGAACCTTAAAAAAAATAAAAAAATAAGTTGTTAACATTAAATATATTAAAAAAGAAAGAAAAAGATTGAAGGTATATTTAGCTAAAATCTTAAAAAAAAAAAAGAAAAAAAAAAGTTGTTAACATTAAATATATTAAAAAAGAAAGAAAAAGATTGAAAGTATATTTAGCTTTTGTTGTGAACATTAAAAAAATAATAATAAAAAAAAAATAAATGTTAACATTAAATATATTAAAAAAGAAAGAAAAATATTGAAGGTATATTTAGCTTTTGTTGTGAACATTAAAAAAAAAAAAAAAAAAAGTTGTAAACATTAAATATATTAAAAAGAAAGAAAAAAGATTGAAAGTATATTTAGTTTTTGTTGTGAACATTAAAAAAAAAAAATTTGTTAACATTAAATATATTAAAAAAGAAAGAAAAAAAGATTAAAGGTATATTTAGTTTTTGTTGTGAACATTAAAAAAAAATAAAATTTGTTGTTAACATTAAATATAAAAAATAAAATAAAATAAAAATGGGGATTAAAGTGGGTTGGGGAAAATCCAAACCCATTAGGAAATGGGGAGAGTGTACCCATGGGGAATGGGGAATGGGAAAAATTTATTATAGGGGAATGGGGATGGGGAATTAATATCCACCCCATTAACCCCCATTGCCATTCCTAGGTTTACTTTAGCGTTTTTTTGAAAAGTTAAGAAATACAGTTAATAAAAATAATACAGCTTAAATAAATTAACTTTTTTTTAATCGTTAAAATAAGTTAGCAATAATAATTATGAGTATTTTGAAAAATAGTTAAAAATTAACTTTTTAATTTTCTTTGACTTTTTAATTATTTTTGTGGAAAAAGCAATAAATAAAAACTAAAAAATAAATTTTAATTCACTTTTCAAAATAAGTCTTAGTAGCAGTTGTTAACCGTCAATACTTATATGATGAGGTCAATAACATTTCAATCAGATAGTGAATATGACTGAGTTGAGAAAAAATTATTAGTTAATTTAAGAACGTCACGTGATCATACTATTCACTAATTATAATTTGCCTAACATAAATTTGTGAGCCTAATCATGTTTTACAATTATTCAATTATATTTTTTATATTTCTCAATCATATCTCTTCATGTTCATAAACTTAATTATGTCCTTTATTTTTTTCAATCACCTAATATAAACATGTGAATCATAGCTTTTTTTGCCCATCACAACACTTTGGGACACTAGGTGGCGCTGCCCGGAACCAATAACTTCTCTGAGTTGTGAAGCTGAGAGAGAGAGAGAGAGAGAGAGAGAATGCATGGGTTCGTGGTCATTCTTGAACCCAGCTGGTGGGGTCAGGTGTCTGCCTCTACCTTTTGTCCTTTTACGTGTGGCTTTTACACTCATTTTTTTGTTCAGCTGCATATTCTTTAAAAAATAAAAATAAAAATAAAATAATTATTAGTATTAAAAATATGTAAAAAAAAATGTAATAAGGCTTCGTTTGGAAAGCTATGATTTGAACTTTTTTGGCTATTTTAACCACAAAAAACAAAATAGATTATTTTAGCCATAACAAACAAAATATCACATCCAACCCATAATCATTACATTCTTCTCTCACAAAAAAACTCAAAAACGCTAAAAAGTCAAAAAATCCTTCCCAAACCAAACTTTTAAGCCCAGGCTAAAATAGCTAAAAAAATCAAAAAGCCAACCCACTTCCCAAACGGAGGCTAAGGGGTAGTTTGGGATGTCCTAAATAAGTGCACTTATTGACTTTTTATAAAAAGATGTGTAGAAAAATAGAGAAGAGATGTTGATTGATGTGACTCAAAAAAGATAAAAAGATAAAAAGATGGACTAAAATAGGTTATGCCAAACAAGGCTTAAGTAGATAGTTTTGAAATATATACAAAAGTGTATTGCAGTTTAAAATACTAGTCTATCATCCGTACTATGCACGGAATAATTATACATATTTATATTTATTTTAGATTTTTTTAATATATAAATTATGTTTTTAAAGATTTTTTATAAAAATAATTTAACAATTTTATCACTAACCATAGTGTATGGGAAAAATTAAAAAGGGTATTGCAGTAACTATACACAGATTATATCTATAATTATTTGTATGAGGGGATTTTAAATGTTGATCAGGAATTTTGACCAAATCAATAAATGCTGAGTTTTTTTTTTAATAAGAAATTAAAAAAATTCAGATTGGGATATTGAAGCTCCCACAGACCTTACGTTTAAAAACCCCTTTTTACTTAATATATAGTACTAGCATATTACACGTGCTATGCACGGATTCTGTTTATAATTATCCATATAATGAATTGTGATTTTTAAATATTTTTTATATTATATTAAAGTTTAATATTTTGAAAATAATCATGTGTTGGACTTTTCAAGGAATTAAATGTCTTCATCTTTTTATATTATATTAAAATTTAATATTTTGATAATAATCATGTGTTAGATTTTTCAAAGAATTCGTATGTGTTGGACTTTTCAAGAAATTTTTTTTTATACTTGTTCTTAATGCATTAAAGTGTTATTATAAGGGATAATAATCATATGTGTTTAGACTTTTCAAGGAATTCATATGTGTTGGACTTTTCAAAGAATTTTTTTTATACCTGTTCTTAATACATTAAAGTGTTATTATGAGGGTAAGACTTGGGGATTGAGAGAAATTAATAAATGTTAAGATTTATTAACTTCTACAATTATCTAACTACAAAAAATAAAAAGATTAAATCACATTAAAAAAAAGAACCATTGAACAAATTATAATTATCTAACTTCAATCATATTAAAAAATCAAATTATAAATAAAAAGAGATAACTTCAATCACACAAATCATAATTTTTTTAATGCTATCTAACTACAATTACATTTTTCTCATAATAAATAAATAATTGAAAAAAAGAACCATTAAAATAGTAAATAAAAATATTATTTAGAGCCATTGAACACTACAATCACATTTTTTCTTTTCTGAGTGTTTATGTTTATCTAACTTCAATCATATTAAAAAATCAAATTATAAACAAAAGGAGATAACTTCAATCATACAAATCACAATTTTTTTAATACTATCTAACTACAATAATATTTTTCTCATAATAAAAAAAAATAACTTTTAAAAAAGAACCATTAAATAGTAAATAAAAAGATTATTTAGAAACATTGAACAATTACAATCACATTTTTCTTTTTGTGAGTATTTATGTTTATCTAACTTCAATCACATTAAAAAATCAAATTATAAAAAAAGGAGATAACTTTAATCATACAAATTACATTTTTTTTTAATGCTATCTAATTACAATCACATTTTTTTCATAATAAAAAAAAAATTGAAAAAGAACCATTAAAATAGTAAATAAAAAGATTATTTAGAAGTATTGAACAAACTATAATCACAATTTTCTTTTTGTGAGTGTTTATGCTTATCTAACTTCAATCATATTAAAAAAATCAAATTATAAACAAAAGGAGATAACTTCAATCATACAAATCACAATTTTTTTAATGCTACCTAACTAGAATCATATTTTTTTCATAATAAAAAAAATAATTGAAAAAAAGAACCATTAAAATAATAAATAAAAATATTATTCAGAGCCGTTGAACAAACTATAATCACATTTTTCTTTTTGTGAGTTAACTTCAATCACATTAAAAAATCAAATTATAAACAAAAGGAGATAACTTCAATCATACAAATCATAATTTTTTTAATGCTATCTAACTACAATAACATTTTTCTCATAATAAAAAAAATAATTGAAAAAAATAACCATTAAAATAGTAAATAAAAAAGATTATTTAGAACCATTGAATAAATTACAATCATATTTTTCTTTTTGTGAGTGTTTATGTTTATCTAACTTCAATCATATTAAAAAATAAAATTATAAACAAAATGAGATAATTTCAATCATACAAATCACAATTTTTTTAATGCTATCTAATCATCATCAATAATTAAAAAAATAATTACAAATTAAGTCAATTGATAATTAAAAAATACAATAATTTATTTCTCAAAAAACATAGTGAGTTAAAAAGATCAATTACATTTTTTTTTGGGGTCAAAATACAATCTAATAATCATCAATAATTGGTATATTATGTGACCCTAATGAGTACAATCCATTTTGTTTTTCAAAAAATATAGTGAGTTAAAAAACAAATCACAAATTAAGTGAATTGATAGCTAAAAAAACACAATAATTTTTTTTCAAAAGACACAGTGAGTTAAAAAAATTAATTACAATTTTTTTTTCAAAATACAATCTAATCATTATCAATAATTGGTACTTTAAAAATCAAATCAGAAAAAAAAAAATCAATTCAAATCACAAATATTTTTATGCTATCTAACTACAATCATATTTTTTTCATAAATAATTGTAAAGAAAAACCATTAAAATAGTAAATAAAAGATTAAATCACATTAAAAAAAGAACCATTGAGCAAAGTACAATCACATCACATTTTTTCGATAATAAAAAATAAATAAATGAAAAAACCATCGACTAACTACAATCACATTAAAAAAAAAAAAAAAAGAACCATTGAACTAACTACAATCACATTTTTTTCTTTGTGAGTGTTTATGTTTATCTAATTTCAATCATATTAAAATAAAATTAAAATAGTAAATAAAAAGATTAAATAACATTAAAAAAAAAACTATTGAACTAACTACAACAATCATATTAAAAAAAGAACCATTGAACAAACTACAATCACATCACATTTTTCCCATAATAAAATAAATAAATGAAAAAAAATTATTAAACTAACTACAATCACATTAAAAAAAAAAAGAATCATTCAACTAATTATAATTACATTTTTCTCTTTGTGAGGGTTTATATTTATCTAACTTCAATCATATTAAAAAATTAAAAATAAAATTAAAATAGTAAATAAAAAAATTAAATAACATTAAAAAAAAATCATTGAACTAACTAAACAAATCATATTAAAAAAAAGAGCCATTGAACAAATTACAATCACATCACATTTTTCACATAATAAAATAAATAAATGAAAAAAAAAAAGAACTATTAAACTAAACCACAATCACATCACATTTTTCACATAATAAAATAAATAAATGAAAAAAAGAACTATTAAACTAACTACAATCACATTAAAAAAAAAAAGAATCATTCAACTAATTATAATCACATTTTCTCTTTATGAGAGTTTATATTTATCTAACTTCAATCATATTAAAAAATCAAATTATAATTTTTTATTTGCTAGACAAATCACAAATATTTTTATGCGCTATCTAACTATAATATTAAAACAGTAAACAAAAGGAAAAGTCAAGAAGGAGAAAACAAAAAGGAGACTCACTGTTTGCAATAGGTATGTAAAAAGTTAAAAAGAGTGTGTATATTGGAGAAGTTAAAAAAACTTGAAAGAATTTAATAAGTGTTAAGTTTTTTTTTTTCTAAAAAATCAAAAAAATTAAGAAATTAAGGTTAAGATATTGGAACTTCTACAAAACTTCTGGGTTAAAGATAGATATAAATGCATAGATAGATATAAATGCATAGATAGATATAGATATTTATATTTGTTTTAAATTTTTTTTAATATACAAATTATTTATTTTGGAAAAGGTACTACAATAATTATGAGAGAAGTCAAAAAGTCTTGTGGGTTCAGAGAAATTAATAAATGCTGAGGTTAATTTTTTTTAAAAAAAACAAAAAACAAAAAATTAAAAAAGTATGATTGGCATATTAAAAAATTAAAAAATACATAATTATGTTATTAAATCACAATTCAAATTTAGATGTTATATATTTTTGAGATCTATAGCTAAATTCTTATACTTTTTTTTTTAATTTGTGTGTGTAACCATAGTGTATGGAAGAAATTGAAAAGGGTGTTACAATAATTATGAGAGAAGTCAAAAGGGATTGTGGGTTGGGAGAAGTCAATAAATGCTGAGGTTGGGTTGGTAAAAGTCAATAAATGCTGAGGTTTTTTTTTTTAAATCAAAAAATTAAAAAATTAGGATTAGGAGATTGGAGCTCCCACAGACATTGGGGTTAAAAACTCCCTTTTGCTTAATATATAGTACTAGCATATCACCCGTGCTATGCACGGATTGTGTTTACAATTATCTATATATGTGAATTGTGATTTTTAAATTTTTTTTTTTTTTGAATGTCTTCTTTTTTCCTTTTTTATATTATATTAAAGTTTAATATTTGATAATAATAATATGTGTTGGACTTTTCAAGGAATTAAATGTCTTTTTTTTTAATTATATTATATTAAAGTTTAATATTTTGATAATAATCATGTGTGTTGAATTTTTCAAGAAATTTTTTTTATGCTTGTTCTTAATGCATTAAAGTGTTATTATGAGAGAATAATCATATGTTTTGGAACTTTTAAGGAATTCATATGTGTTGGATTTCAAATTTTTTTTTTATACTTGTTCTTAATGCATTAAAGTGTTATTATGAGGATAAGACTTGGGAAAGTGTTATTATAAGATATAATAATCATATGTGTTGGGATTTTTCAAGAGATTTTTTTTATACTTATTCTTAATGCATTAAAGTGTTATTATAAGGGTCAGGCTTGGAGGTTGTGTGAAATTAATAAATGCTAAGGTTTTTTTTTTTAAATCAAAAAATCAAGAAATTTAGATTGGGATATTGGAACTCCCACAAAACTTGTGGGTTAGAGATAGATATAAATAAATAGATAGATATAGATATAGATATTTATATTTGTTTTAATTTTTTTTTAATATACATATTATTTGTTTTGGAAAATGTACTGCAGTAATTATGAGAGAAGTCAAAAAGTCTTAGGGTTAAGAAAAGTTAATAAATGCTGAGATTAATTTTTTTTTTTTTTTAAATAAAAAATTAGAAAATTAGGATTGACATATTAGAGCTTCCACAAGCCTTGGGGGTTAGAAACCCCCTTTTACTTAATATATAGTATAGATAGATAAATAGATAGATAGATAGATAGATAGATGGTCTTTCTCCATCACCACTTTGACTATTGCAACTCCCAACTCAATTTTGGCATGTCCTGCCATTTGACTTAGCTTGGGGCTCAGGGATAACAATTAGGAAAATGTTTTTTGTCCCGATTTTCCCCGCCCCTAATGTCTCGATTTTCAGGAGAGAGAGAGAAAGAGAGAGAGAGAGGGAGAGGAGAAGGCTCGCAGCCCTCCGCCGGCCGTCGCCTCTGCCATATCGTCGCCGCCCCGCCTCCGCCGTCGCCCTCCGCCCGCCCCGCCTCCCGCCGTCGCCCTCCATCGCCGATCGCCATGCTCGTCGCCTCTGCCATCGTCGATCGCCGCGCCTCCCGCCTCCCACCTCCGCCTCCAGCCCATTTTTTAGGCCCCCTCCAGTCCCCCTCCCCCTCCTCCTCCGCCGTCTTCTTCTTCGTTCTTCTGTTGGAAAAAAAAATTAAAAATTAAAACCACGAAACGACGTCGTTTCGTGGTTTCGGGACATTCGGGGGTGCCAGATTCGGGCTCTCAATCACTTCTCTAACAATTTTATCTTACCTCTCTCTGAATCTCAAATCTATCATCTCGCTCTATGTGATTTTTTCATAAAAATAAATGAGAAGGGAAGAGGATTTGCTTCTTGTCTTTATTCCGATTATGTTAATTAAATATAATAAAAAGAAAACATTAAACACTCATATATATGTTATTTTTTTACCCATTAATCTATCATTTTAAAAAAAAAATTTTATGTCTCATTACTTATCAATCTTTATTACTAGCCTATCACCCGTGCTATGCACGGGATAATTATAGATATTTATATTTATTTTAGATTTTTTTTAATATATAAATTATGTTTTTTAAGATTTTTTATAAAAATAATTTAACAATCTTATCACTAACCATAGTGTATGAGAGAAGTTGAAAAGGATACTGCAATAACTATACACAGATTGTATCTATAATTATTTGTATGAGGGGATTTTAAATGTTGATCAGGGGATTTTGACCAAATCAATAAATGTAGGCATGTAGAAAGACATGTGGATTGAAAAAAGTTAATAAATGCTAATCATGGGGATTTTGACCAAATCAATAAATGCTGAGTTTTTTTTTTTAATAAAAAAATTAGAAAATTCATATTGGGATATTGAAGCTCCCACAAGCCTTGGGGTTAAAAATCTCCTTTTGCTTAATATATAGTATAGATATTATAGATTATAGATATAGATAGATAGATAGATAGATATATCTTTTTATTTTTATTTTTCTATTTGTGTGGTTTTTATTTTTATTTTTGTGTGGTTTCTAGTGATGGCCTTTTTCTTAAGATGGAGTTGTGAGTGTCTTTTTTTTTTTTAATTTAATTTATCTGTGGTTTCCATTTATTTTTAATTATTATTATTTAGGTAAGTTATGATGTGAGTTAGATATGTGATAGACATGTGAGTTTTATTGATTTAAAGTTTATTTAGATAAACTTTAAAGATTTTTCTTTTAGTTTTTTAGTTTTTTTTGTTATGTTATAATATAATATATAGAATATAGGTAAATAAATGCTGAGTTTTTTTTTTTTTTTAATAAAAAAATTAGAAAATTCATATTGGGATATTGAAGCTCCCACAGGCCTTGGGGTTAAAAATTCCCTTTTGCTTAATAAATAGTATAGATATTATAGATTATAGATATAGATAGATAGATGGATAGATAGATAGATACATCTTTTTATTTTTATTTTTATTTTTTTGTGGTTTCTAGTGATGGCCTTTTTCTTAAGATGGAGTAGTGGGTATCTTTTTTTTTTTTTTTAATTTAATTTATCTGTGGTTTCCATTTGTTTTTAATTATTATTATTTAGGTAAGTTATGATGTGAGTTAGATATGTGATAGACATGTGAGTTTTATTGATTTAAAGTTTATTTAGATAAACTTTAAAGATTTTTCTTTTAGTTTTTTAGTTTTTTTTGTTATGTTATAATATAATATATAGAATATAGGTAAACATCTACAACTTTAATAAAAAAATATTATCTGATTTTTTGGGGAAGAAAAAATGAATGTAAATTTTAATATATATATATATTTTTTTTGTAGATAAGGAGGGAGAGATTATGAAATATTTTTGTTATTAAATAAATAAATCAGTCAATAGTTTTCTTTAATCTATTTTATAAATTAAAAATCAACAATTTTGGAAAATTGATTAAGTTGCCCATTAAGTGATTTAAAATTTTGATAGATATACATAAAAAATATATATAATATATTATATAAAATTATATTATTAAATCATAATTCAAATTTAGATGTTATATCTTTTTGAGATCTATAGCTAAATTCTTATCTTTTTTTATTTTTATTTTTGTGTGTAACCATAGTGTATGGGAGAAATTGAAAAGGGTGTTGCAATAATTATGAGAGAAGTCAAAAGGGATTGTGGGTTGAGAGAAGTCAATAAATGCTGAGGTTGGATTAGGAGAAGTCAATAAATGCTGGAGTTTTTTTTTTTAAAATCAAAAAATTAGAAAATTAGGATTAGGAGATTGGAGCTCCCACAAGCCTTGGGGTTAAAAAACCCATTTTGCTTAATATATAGTATAGATTTCTCTTAAGAGTGCCAATATATTAGCACAATTCTCCTGTCACTTTTGTAATTTTATCAATTTCAAACAAAAAATTAGACAGTGATAAGTTGTTGAAGTTCTGTTCAAGATGTTTAGTTTGAGACCTAATGTCCTATTTTGCCCAATATGTGAGCGGCTGCATATATTCTAAACTTGAGGTGAGTGTAAAAAAAACCTCGAATCAATTTTGTCTTATCAAAAAAAAATAAAAATAGAAAAAAAAACACCACAAACTTAACCTAACTTCGTGCAGCTCTTTGTTGTAATTTTTAGATAGGGTTTGATAATTGCCTTTTAGTATTTATTTATTTATATATAGAATATGACTAAATTAATATGTTTGATAATTGTTAAAATAGTTATTTTTTAGGTCTTTTAAAATTTAGTTTTTGATTAAAAAAAATTACCATATGAACTTTATCGTATTATGGAATTCTTGTAGAAACACAGATAAATTTCTTAAAATATTTAAGGTAAAATAATCTTTTCATAAATTTATTAAAAAATATATTTTAAAATACAAAAACACCCAAATAGACTTATTTATTTGTTTAAATTTTTTATAAAAAAAATTATTTATTGAAGTTGTTACCAAACAAGACCTTACTTGAGCCGACCTGCATCATCGCACCGTAAATATGTCCGAATATTCCAGACGAATCATACGTCCAGTCCCTCAACGAAATCGATGAGAAATATGGGTTGTCCCAAAATAGCCCTATGTCCAGTCTCTATAAAACCCTGTTATCTCTATCTCTCTATCTCTATTTCTCCTGTTATATCTATCTCTATCTCTATCTCCAACTGCTATTCATGGGTAAAAATTACCCTTCTCTGTATATTTCTTTTGGGGGGTCTATTCATTTGTATTCTTTTGTCCCTAATCACTGTTTGTTTTGGTTAATTTATAGGTTCTGACAAGAAGATCAAGATCGGAATCAATGGTACTTTTTTTTTTTTTTTGAATTTTAATTCCAATTTCTAGCTAAATCTGCTTTTTTTTTTTTTTTTTTTTTTTCTTTTATAACTTGAAATCTTTCAAACTTTTAGAATTCGGAAGGATCGGTCGTTTATTTGCCAGAGTTGCTCTCCAGAGAAACGATGTTGAACTGGTTGCTGTTAACGATCCATTCATCACCACTGATTACATGGTATATATATGTATACATTTGATCTGGGTTTTTGTTTTTGTTTTTTGGGTTTGAAACTAATCAATCTGTGATGTGTTGTGAAGACATACATGTTCAAGTACGACAGTGTTCATGGACAATGGAAGCATCATGATGTCAAGGTCAAGGACTCAAAAACCCTTATTTTTGGCGAGAAACAAGTCGCTGTTTTCGGAGTCAGGTAATTATGCCCTTTATTCTCTCAATTCCGTTGCAATTTTTTTGAATCAGAGTATATTTAAATGAAAAGTTTTATTTATTTATTTTTTGTCTGTATTTTTAGGAACCCTGATGAAATCGCATGGGGCGAAACCGGAGCCGATTTCTTTGTGGAGTCTACTGGAGTTTTCACTGATAAGGAAAAGGCTGCTGCCCACTTGAAGGTTTGATTTTAATTTCCCATTTGATTTTTTGTTTTGTTTTTTTTTTTAATATTTTTTAATATTTTTTTGGTCTGACGCAAATGTTTTGATATCTATAATTGGGTTGATTTAGTTGTCTGCATCATTGATCTGTGATCAAAGTTTGAATCGAATATTACACTATTGTCTTTGTCATTGTTGTTTATTTTTATGCATCAGTTAGATTTTATAAATGTGTTGATTTGGTTGTCTGCATACAAAGATCAGTGATCAAAGTTTGAATTAAATATAACACTATTCTCTATTATTATTGTTGTTGATTTTTCATCAAATTTGAGAGAAAAAAAAAAAAAAAGACAATTTCCTCTATTTGATGTCTCCAATGGAGAAATTTGGTTTTTCATCAAACTACCAGTCGACCGGGCGGACAACCGGTCGGTTGACCAGTCAATGCAAAAAAATGAAAAACTTGATTCTGATCTTTCTCTCTTTCCCTATTTTTTTTAACTGAGAAAACAAAGAGCCGGTCGACCTCCTAATATAAAATTTTCACAAAATTTTGCTTGAGTTGGTCATCCGGGTCCGGCCGGACGTCGTCCGGTGGGTCCACACTCAACGGTTACGCACAGTAATTTGGTGAAAGGTGCAACATATCTTCAATTTGGTGAAAATTTGGGATTGTTCTCAATTTGATATCAAGTTGATAAAACCGTTGGAACCAAAAAATTGTACTTTTTTTTGGTGATACATTTGCTTATCCGTTGGAGATGGTCTTAATTGGGTTGATTTAGTTGTCTGCATACAATGATCATTGAAGTTTGAGTTGAATGTAACACTATCTCTATCATTGTTGTTGATTTTTGTACATCAGTTAGATTGTTTAGTCGAGTTGATTTAGTCGCCTGCGTACAATGTTCTATGGTCAATTTGATTCCAATATAATACTCTCAATCAATGTTAAATAGATCAAACTTCTTCATTATCTTGTAATTGTATCAGAGTTAAAATTTCATTTGTTTGGGTTTATGATAGGTTTTGAGTGTTATCTGTTGTGAATGGGCTCTGTTTAATTGGTTTGTGTGATCAGGGTGTGGCAAAGAAGGTGATCATTTCTGCGCCAAGCAAGGAGGTGATCATTAGTACGCCAAGCAAGAAGGTGATCATTTGTGCGCCAAGCAAGAAGGTGATCATTTGTGCGCCATGCAAGGAGGTGATCATTTGTGCGCCAAGCAAGGAGGTGATCATTTGTGCGCCAAGCAAGAAGGTGATCATTTGTGCGCCAAGCAAGGAGGTGATCATTTCTGCGCCAAGCAAGAAGGTGATGATTTCTGCGCCAAGCAAGAAGGTGATGATTTCTGCGCCAAGCAAGGAGGTGATGATTTCTGCGCCAAGCAAGGAGGTGATGATTTCTGCGCCAAGCAAGAAGGTGATGATTTCTGCGCCAAGCAAGGAGGTGATGATTTCTGCCCCAAGCAAGGAGGTGATGATTTCTGCGCCAAGCAAGGATGCACCTATGTTCGTTGTGGGTGTTAATGAGAATGAATATTGTTGAAGATTAGGATAATTAGTTTCTGTTTCCATTAAATTCAAATTAAGATTTGAATAAGTTTGTTACGAGAGTTAGTTTGTTAGTTGTTCCTATTTTTTGCATATCTTATTTTTTTTTAATCTCCTATTTTTATGTAATCTGGTAGATTAGGATAGACTTCTACCAGAACTACTTTGGATATAAATACCTCCTGTAACTTCTACTAATGAATAAGTAAGATAAGTTTTTTTCTAAAAAACTTTCAAATGTACATCCAATCTTGGCATTGTCTCCAATGCTAGCTGCACCACCAACTGCCTTGCTCCTCTGGCCAAGGGTTTTCATTGACACCTAACTAGAATTTCCCAGAATTGTTGGCTTAGTTGAAATTAGTACATTGCTTGGTTTAAAATTCTTTTTGTACGAAAAAATTGCAGGTTATTAATGATAGGTTTGGCATTGTTGAGGGTCTTATGACCACTGTTCACTCCATTACCGGTTAGTGGTGGCTGTTTGGTTGTTTTTGCGGTTAATTGGTTATGTTTCTGCTTTGAATTATGAATTGGGATGTCGATCTTAATCTGTTTTCTGTTGTATTGTTATGCAGCCACCCAAAAGACTGTTGACGGGCCATCAAGCAAGGACTGGAGAGGTGGAAGAGCTGCTTCCTTTAACATTATTCCCAGCAGCACTGGAGCTGCCAAGGTAGTTATTGAATTATGCAACGATACTGTTGATGGATGTAACAATTGTTGCCTGTATTTGATTTGATTTGATACAGTTTGATTCCTTGACATTGTCTTGGATGGGAACTTTGTATTTTGTTAGTTGTAGTTTACTCCTAATAGTATATGTTTCGTGGTCTTGTGGTGTTAAGCTTTTGGATTGATTTGCTTGTGTTGTCCCTAATTTTACAGGCAGTTGGAAAAGTTTTGCCATCATTGAATGGTAAGCTGACCGGAATGTCCTTCAGAGTTCTGACTCTGGATGTTTCAGTTGTGGACCTCACTGTGAGGCTTGAGAAGGCGGCTACATACCAGCAAGTCAAAAATGCTATCGAGTGAGTATTCAGATTTCCTTCAAATTCACCTCATTATGCAGCAGTATATTAGATTGGCAAATTGAGATTTGCAAAGTTGTATGAAATTTCTTTGGCTGCCAACTCTTGATTAGCGTGTGATGAGGTCTTTTATTCTT
Organism: Camellia japonica; assembly: GCA_030407325.1. Taxonomy (NCBI): domain Eukaryota; kingdom Viridiplantae; phylum Streptophyta; class Magnoliopsida; order Ericales; family Theaceae; genus Camellia; species Camellia japonica. The sequence goes on along the minus strand of JAPPVO010000019.1, from coordinate 6,104,023 downwards.
TCTTGGTTAATTTCAGGGAGGAATCTGAGGGCAAACTCAAGGGTATTTTGGGGTTCACCGAAGACGATGTGGTCTCCACTGACTTCATAGGTGACAGCAGGTAGATTGTTATACTATTTACCATCTTAATACTCTAGCTGATTGTGTTGATTAACAGTTAAATGTCGTGAATTTGAAATATAAAAACAAAAAACAGAAAATAGGATAGGAAACGGAAGCGTTACCAAATGACAATTGTTGTTGAATATTGTGTGTTTTATGCAGGTCAAGCATCTTTGATGCCAAGGCTGGGATTGCTTTGAATGACTATTTTGTGAAACTTGTCGCTTGGTACGACAACGAATGGGGTTACAGGTAAATTTCAGTCTTTTCGTTTTATGTTTCATTTTCATTATAATTTTCTTCTTGTTGCGGCAAATACCTCTCTTTTTGCGCATACTACTTGAATTAACAGAATCTTTTATGCTTTTGCAGTTCACGCGTGGTTGACTTGATCGGTCACATGGCCTCTGTTGCCGAATGCTAATCCTATAAGAAGATACAGGGCGCCTTTTGTTTTTTTTCTTGGAGTTTTTAGGTATCTGAGGTTTTAGTTTGGAATAAATTTGTAACCCTTATATTATGGTGTGATTTCTGTATCTGATGCCATGGAATTCTGGCCTTGTTTTGGTGGTTTACTTGTCTGAGTGTTTGGGTTATCCCTGTTCCTTCTTGCGCCCAGAGGAAAATTGTTGGAAAATTTTCAAATATATGATAATTTGGCTCAATATATTGAAGTGTTTTTACTTATAATTGTTTTTTTTTTTTGCAAATGTTTTCACCACCATATGGCTTTGATGGGCTTGGAATTAGATTGAATGTTTCCCCATTTGTTTGTGAGATTTTGTGAATTTATTTATCTATATGTTCAGCTAGAGGATCATTAAAGAGGTTAAGTCCCTATCGTGGGATGTCAAAGACTACCTGCTGCTTACCCTTGTTAAAGGGTGGAGGGCATTTTTGAAAAAAAAAAATGTGACACTAAATGGGTGTATGATTCAATATTATGTAAATGCGATATGTTTATAATTTTGTATTTGAATATAAGGATGGATTAATGAGTAAGTATAACTGTGTAAGATATGACTGTTATTTGTGTTTTGAATGAGTATGTGTGTTTTGGACGAGCATGTGACCGCAATTGACAATATTTACAATGAAGTGGATAAACTTTATATAAGAAAAATAATTATTCAGCAGTTAATAGAATCTTGCAATCAGTGAGTGGCTTTTTTTTCCAAATGACTACGCTCGCACTAAATAAAATGTATGTTTTACCTAATGCTTTATATATAATATAATAGAATATAAAAGGGATAATGAAACCCCACATCAGAGTTCTTCAGTGACTTGAGTTGGCTATTTTAATAAAAAGTTTGGAAATTTGTAAAAAAAAACAAAAAATAAATACAATACAATAGTTTGTTGATGCTACTTAAACAAAAATTTTGAATCTCCGTAAATGCCTGTTTAACAAAATTATTAGAAAATAAAATTATGTAACGCATTCAAACTAATATGGTAGATCATACCTAAAATGAATATGGTTCACATACTTATAGTAGGATTTGACCACAAAAAAAAAATTAAAAAAAAAATAGAATATAATTACTAAAAATGTTATTTTTTTGATCTTTCCAAACTTGCTTTCTTTACTTTTCTTTCTTTATGAAAATTACAATACTACTCTTACAAAATTATGGAGCACTTATAAAGTGACGGTTGAATTTTTGAAAATATTAAGAGTAAAATCATCTATCGACAAATTTGCTTTAAAAAGCTAATTATTTTGATTTAACCTTTTCCAAATCAACTTTTTACACTAAAAAATAAACTACTTATTTAGGAGATTCAAAGAAAATACTTTCTATAGAAATTTTTATGCAACTTTTGAAGTTTAAAAGGAATAATAGTTGTGAGATGTTATCAGCTTTATTATACCAAAAAAAACTTCCGTGTGTGTGAATCTTCTTGTAATAGATTCAAATAACCTAGTTGAAAATTACCAAAGAAACACCCTTTTGAGACTTTGACCAACAATGCCATTGGCACAAGATGGGCATTTTCGTAACTTCAACATTAAGTTTTTTTTTTTTTTTTTTTTTTTTGGGCTAGGAACATTAAGTGATTTAAATGTTAAAAACGGAAGAAGTATTTAAATTGTATTGGGATATACATTGAATTGAGAATACTTGAGGAGTTAGAATTCTACCTAAGATAGATTTCCATTGTAAATCTTATTATTGGATCCTTAATATATAGCTTGCAAATCCAAATCCAACCCAAAATGAAATTTTGTTTTTCAAAAATTCACATAAACCCAAAACTAACAACCTATATATATAACACACTAACCCAACAACAAGAACAGAATTTTGTTTTCAAAAGCAATATTTTGTTTTCAAAGAAGAAGAAGAAGAAGAAGAAGAGATGGCGGATGGGAATAATGAAGAGGCGAAGAAGAAGATAGAAGAATGGTTACCGATAACGTCGTCGAGGAATGCAAAGTGGTGGTACTCTGCTTTTCACAATGTCACTGCCATGGTTGGTGCTGGTGTTCTTAGCCTCCCTTATGCCATGTCTGAGTTTGGATGGTACATTTTACTTCCTCTATTCTTTTTACCTTTTTTTTAAAAAAATTCAAATTATTGCCCAAATTAAAATATTTTGATTCAGAGTTACAGTTGATGTTTAAGAATGATTCTGTTTGTGGGAGATATATTATAAATCTATGAGAATTATATACAACCCTACTTAGAATCTTTTCTAGGGTTTAAAAAAAAACCTACAAAAAAAAAAAAAAACCTTGGCACATTTATTCTAAAATTTTAATTACATAAAAAAAGTTTAACAGGATACAACAAATACTAGAAAAATTCCGGGAAAAAAATAATCTATACATATATGAAAATATTCGAAGAATAGATTTGTCTGGTTGTTTGTACGTTCACCTAGATATTATTTCAAATTTTTGTCTATGACTATGATTTAAAACAATATTTGAGATGCTTTGTTATTTTTGTGTGTATTTTTTTTTCTTCAATTTTTTATTTTTTTATTTTTTTATTTTTTGGGGGAGGGGTGTTTATTTTAATGTGGTTGTTTTTAAAATTGTTTCATTGATATATAGAGTTGTGAAGTGAGTTTGTACAAGTAATTTATTTGGAATTAGTTTTTTTGAGGAAATATAAACTATATTTATAAACAAACTAATCAAAGAATTGAAACATAGGAGTTAACAAACATAATTAGAAGAGCATAGGATAAAAAATAAAATGAAATAAGCACACTGATGACACCAGCTACCTAAAACTGAAAAATATATGTTCTCAAATTTTCAAACTGTTTTTGCTTTTGATCTGCACAGGGGTCCTGGAGTCACAGTACTAGTCCTGTCATGGGTCATCACTCTCTACACACTCTGGCAAATGGTTCAAATGCACGAAATGGTTCCTGGAAAGCGGTTCGACCGGTACCATGAGCTCGGCCAACACGCCTTCGGTGAAAAGCTCGGGCTCTACATTGTTGTCCCTCAGCAACTTATTGTCGAAATCAGCACTTGCATCGTTTACATGGTCACCGGAGGAAAATCGCTCAAGAAAGTCCACGAATCGCTTTGTATTGATTGCAAATCGATCAAGACTACCTATTGGATCATGGTTTTTGCATCGGTTCACTTCTTTCTCTCTCATCTGCCGAATTTCAACTCCATCTCCGGCATCTCCCTGATCGCTGCCATCATGTCCTTGACGTAAGTGCTCGTTGTTTTCTTCATCTGTTTGAACCTACTGGCCGAAAAATGCACAAAATGCAGTGCTAACTCATTCTGTATACTTCTCTATAAGAACAAGCAATTTGAGCCCAACTCATAAAACTTTTAAGGCTTATACGATCTAAACACAAGATTAGACTAGTTTGAGTTGGGTTGGGCCAAATGCCTTGGACCCAAAAGATAGGTCTAGACATGTCTTAAGCTCTATTTGCCCGACTTGCACACCTATTTAAGCTCTATTTACTGCTTAAATTCCGCGGCATCAAACCGCCAAGTCAATTACTTTTCTTTCATGTGCAGTTACTCCACCATTGCTTGGGTGGCATCCCTCAAGAAGGGAATCCACCACCAAGTGGACTACAGTCCGAGAGGGAAAACCACCACGGGCAACGTCTTCAACTTCTTCAGTGCTCTCGGAGACGTAGCATTTGCTTACGCCGGACACAACGTGGTGTTGGAAATTCAGGCAACGATCCCTTCGACTCCTGAGAAACCTTCCAAAGGACCCATGTGGAAAGGAGTGTTGGTTGCTTATGCCGTCGTTGCCCTTTGCTATTTTCCAGTAGCTCTTGTTGGGTTCTTTGTGTTTGGTAACAGTATTGATGATAACATTCTCATTTCATTAGATAAACCCAACTGGCTTATTGCTGCTGCAAACCTGTTTGTTGTCATCCATGTCATTGGAGGTTACCAGGTTCGTCTATTTTTTGAAATTCTAGCTCAAATTTTTTATTTTTTATTTTTCTATTTTATTGATCAATTGTTTTTCCTAATTTGTCGAAAAAAACGAAGTGCAGATATATGCAATGCCGGTATTTGACATGATGGAAACTTATCTGGTGAAGAAGAGGAAGTTCTCGCCTTTTCTATGCTTCGCTTCACTGTTCGCACATTATACGTTGGTAAATGGTTCTCACCCTTCTGTTAAAAGTTTTCACCTTTTGTCATACGAGATATAAATATGACACAACGTGAATGATGTCTTGTCATTCTTTATGAATTAAGAAAATTATGGATACATTTAGAAAGCATCGAATACATATTTATGAGTATTTCAACAGTATCGGTATCCGATAAGAGATTCTGATTCAAGTCCTATGCTAAAACTATCCTTCGTTTTTAACATCACTCTGTAAAATCAATCCGTGGCTATGTTTTTTTTTTTTTTTTTTCCACGATATTTATATTTCTACCTCGATTGGTTGCAGGGGTGACAATGTTCATTGGACTCTCTATCCCTTTCTTTGGTGGCCTAGTTGGATTTTTTGGTGGATTTGCTTTGGCCCCAACCTCATATTATGTATGTGAAAATTTTATCTCCCAGCTTTCACACTACTTGGAATTTGGCTATTCACAACAATTTATATGCATTGGAAACAAATAACTAAGATTTTTATTTTCACTTTCCTCAGCTCCCCTGCATCATTTGGCTTAAACTCTACAAGCCTAGAAAGTTCAGCTTCTCGTGGTGGTCAAATTGGGTATGCCAAGTCAACATTTTGACATTGCATCAAATTGTACAATTTTGTTTCTTTGACTTATAATGTTTTGATTCGTATTTCAGATCTGCATAATCATTGGTATTCTTTTGACGGTCTTATCACCCATTGGTGCGCTAAGGAACATCATCCTCCAAGCCAAGAGCTACCATTTCTACTCGTAAATCCAATATCCTGACAGCAATCGGCGTGGTTTCAAGTTCAAAATCAGAAGGTGAAGGTGAAGGTGAAGGTGAAGGTGAAGGTGAAGATGAAGATGATGATGATGATGATGATGATGATGAAAGATGTTGATTGTGGCCTTGGATGAACTGGTTTGACAGGGGTTTATATTATTGTTGTTTTTTAAGGAGTCAATGTATATAGTTTATCCGCAAAAACAGTATGTGACAATGGAGACCAAAGGACAAAATGGTTTTATTTTAAGAATTTTATTATTTTATGGGAAAATTTGTGAGCACAAATTCTGGATACATAGGTTTATGCCATTTTTTTAGAATCAAGGAATTTTAGAAAAAGTCTTGAAATGTCTCAAATTATTTCAAAAACCTCCAAAAATGATTGTGGCTATTTGTTTGTTGACATGAGCTTGGGTCGAATGTATAAGCAACTGACCCAACTTTTAGACAGAGTTGTCACCAGATTGAACGATCTGATCCACTTGGACGACAATCTTTTTGAGACAGATTCACCCTAGCACAGTAATATACAACAGTGTAGGGCACTAGAAGCACAACTACAAGGGTATTTCAGACATAAAAGGTGTCTTAGCTATGAAATCTTTGGAGTGAGGACCTATATTCACATATATTGAGAGACCTTTGGCTGAAGCTCCTTAATTAAATTAATTAGACATACCCTATCTTAGAACCTACCAACAATTCCCTGCACTGAAAATTCCACATAATTTGACAAATTCAGGTAAGAATAATGTTTCAACTAATTTAAACAATCCGATGAGTGTAGCTCGTCTGGGAGAAAGTATTAGCAAGAGATCTAACGAGCCCAAATTCGCGATATCATCGATGATCAAGTCAATATTATCAACATGGTTGCCACAAGTTTAGATTTGGTCTTTCATTCAAGAAACTATGTTTACAACACTTGTTTGGTCTCGTTAACATGCTCAATAAAATTCTGTCAAAAACTTCCTCAGCATTCCTTTATTTTGTTTTTTCTATCACTTTATTAAAGAAAAACTGCTTGCATAAGCTCAATTGTTTTTCGACATAAACAAGAAGAGCAGTGATTCTACTCATCTGAGCTGGAAAGGTAAGTTTTGCAGTGATTGGGCAGCAAATTTGATGACCTCCTACATCACCATTCCTCCATCAATAGTGAACACCTGCACAACCACAATTATCATCAAGAAGCTCCCAAGTACATGTTAATAGAAGAGAAAATGGCAAAGCAACTGCTCAAATTTAGCTTTTCATTGAAGAGTAATGAGCTCCTGGAAGGCAGCCGGGTGTTGGGTTAAAATCTTTCAAATAAAAGTATAGAGCTCCATGTGCGATAATGTTTCAAAGCAAAGCTCATTGTCACAAAAAGGAAGACATGATGAATAGTATTCAAAAACCTGTCCAGTAATGTAACTGGCTGCAGGATTGAGAGCCAAGAATTCCACAAGCCCAGCAACTTCTTCTGGCTGGCCATACCTTCCTGAATTGACAATAGCAAAAAATAATCGAAATTATCCAAACCCTTTTGCATCATGCTCGTTTCAAAAGTCTTATAAGAGTTGACAAAATCACAAATCAGATAAACAAGAAGTGAAAGTGAAACTAATGACCATCATATCATCAATGATATGACTGAAATTCGTTCACTGAAACTACATGTGGAGCATTTGATGAAAGACAATATCAAAAGCAAAGACATGGATTATCAAAGCATGATTTGTATAAATAATTCTGATAAATGGCAGGAACAACATGTCTTGGGTTGATTGCAATGAGATAGACACTTTATTGGTAAGATAAGATAGTGAACAGCACAAATCAATGCACTAGTAAAAACTAAAGGGAAGTGTTCAAATTCATGCTGAAAATACAAGATAGAAACATGATAAAAATTAAAAAAAAAGATTCATGTACTTATCAGAAAATGGAATTGAAAAATTAAAATTAAAAAGTGATGTGGATAAAGGTAGACAGAAAAAGATACAATACAAGGCTATATAACAGAGTGAGATAGAATGTGCATCTTTCCATCCTGCTTACCTAAGGGAATGGTTTCCAATATTTTCTTCTCGATGTCTCCCCCAAGCTTAGCAGTCATATCAGAAGCAATGAACCCTGGGGCAACAGCATTAACCTGTTGAATGAAAATACTTTAAAATTAATTTTTATTTACTAGTTCAGCTGCATCTTGGCTTGTGTCTATCTAGTTAAAAGAACAGAATAAAATGATGCTGGAAAACTCACATTAATACTCCTGCTTGAATATTCCTTTGCCACAGTTTTTGTCAGGCCAATTACCCCGGCTTTTGCAGCACTATAATTGGCTTGCCCAACATTACCGACAAGACCAACAACTGATGCTATGTTGATTATCCTCCCCTGCAACATCAGCAGTTAAAATAAATGTGAGATCCAAAAGCAAAAAAGACATCACACAGTGCCAGAATTGAAATTTTTTTGTCTTCTCATAAATCTAAAATTTCTTTGTCAACAGTACTTTATATCTTATTTTGGTTTTCTCACTTTCAGGTGCAAGTCATTAGCTTAGCAGCAGAGCTTGATAACACACTGCAATGTTTATCCAGTTCTGACAAACTTAGCAACTTGTAACACATTAGGAAAGAAGAGGATATTTGCTGTGTACATGAGTTAGGTCAACAACAGTGATTACTTTCAAGTTGAAAAGCGTCAAAACTACACTAAAACTAAAAGCCTTTTCACCAATGATCAGCATAATATCTGGCAAATAAGGTTAATATACATTAAACCGAAGCCAGAGAGAAAGGAATACCTTTTTCTTTTTCATCATAATTTTGGCTGCAGCCTGCGAAGGGTACACAACATTAGATCCAACTAAGAGGGAAAATGTCTGGCAATACTTAGAGCTTAAAACCTACATACCTGTGTGCATAGGTATACACCAGTGAGATTCAGATCAATAACCTCCTGCCACTGAGGTGTCTTCATTCTCATCAATAAACCATCTCTAGTAATACCTGAAACCATTGTGGGTCAGTTAGTGGACTAATCTGAAACTGATATATGATGAAAGCAGAGAAGAACTTTCAAGAACCTGCATTGTTTATCAATACATCAACAGTTCCCCATGCATCAACCACCTGTAGATGTGGCAATTATAAAGCATACAAAATATTAGCAACATATTTAAAACTAAAACAATTGCTAAAGGTTGTTTCACTCACAGTTTTGATCATTGATTCCACATCTGATTCTTTAGAAACATCTCCCCCAAACATAAGAGACTGACCACCACATGTCTCAATCTGCGAGAAATAATAGCACAGACTATCATCAATCATTTTCCATTCCAAAGTACGGCCAAGCAACAACATCACTGTCTAAAGAATATGAGAGATGATACTGACAGATACAAAAGCGAGTACGATAGCCCAAGGATGTGATTCAAGGGCATGGTTCAACAGAAGAATCTCTTATCTATGTTGTTTGATTGTTGTAGCAATTAACAATCATGATTTGAAATAAATATAACTTACGACAGGGCAAAGTATAGTCCATACCATGTGTATCAAGAAGAACAGAAAATAAATATATATATATATATCAATATCATACATGAACCACCAGCAATAAGAGTAATTGGTCCTGTAGTTGAATAAAATATCATTGCAGTTTACTATGTAACAGTTCCTGTTGAGACATAATAAATAAATTTGAGTCACAAATACGATGCTGTAAATAGGGCAAGTGGTCGACTGGCTGGTTTTCAAGCGGCAGAGGCAAGAAAAACTCATTACAGAATAGCATCCATTATTGACTAATTTATACCAAGAAACCAACCTACAAGTGCTGAATTGTTAATTAAAATAGATATAACACAAAAAATATGCATCAGGCTTATAACAGATTTTTGGGTGAATAGGCTTATAACAGATTTACCATGAACCTAAGCAGAATTTCTAATAGAGATGATGTATGAAAATTCTAGACATTCATCTAGGAGAACATAAATGATAAACATCACCAAGAGATAAACAGCACTAACACCCATATCCTGAAGTAGAAAATTGAGAAACATTTATAAAAAAAAATTATTGCTCATATCACCCCTCAAAAAGAGTTCCACTAAATATTTTCATATATTTTATACGGATAACTGACTAACCTCTTTACAAACTTCTTCTGCCTCGTTGGATGACCTAGCATAATTAACCAGGACCTGTCATAGAAATTCCATAATCAATATTTGGGAGGAAGGGATGGTGAATGAAAAAGCACTCTACTACTCATGACATCACTTATCAGTTATTACTCTAAGATAATCAAAAGCAAGTAATTGCAGCATGTAGACTCCATTCCACAGAGTCATGTAGACTCCATTCAGAAAGCTAGAAGTACTGAAATCACAAAATTATTGTGGTCAGTTGTCATGGGTAATAAAGTTTGTAGTCCTTGAAATGCAAATGAGTTGGCATTAAAAAATGTGACGGCTGAAATTATAAAATTGCATCAGGTTGAGATCCTTCAGAATCAAATGGATTGTATAACTGAGAATGCAACAACTAAACAACCATTAGACACAAAAACCCACAAAGAAGAATGTTTGACAGGTGAAGGTTCTAAGATTATAGCTTAATTTGCAGAGAATCACTGCATTATTTGCCACTCTTCTTTTAAGATCACACATTATTAATCTTAAACTTTATATTCTGCTTTTGGAGATTAGCCTTCTTTCTTATTAGTGTGAAGAGTGGTGCACAACAATACCCCCAAGATACCAGGTTCTAGGAGGTGACACCTTAAATACTTAATACAGAGGGATCCACTGACCTTACAACCTGCTTTCCCCATAGCCAGTGCAATTGCTCTGCCAATACCTCTAGAGGCTCCAGTAACCACAACAACAGGAGCTGCCACGCTTTGAGTAGCTTCAATACTTGCTTGTTCAACAGTGGCAACCTGTGCTTTTACACCTGCTTGTATGATTAAACCCATTACAATCAATGAGATCCGCATTTTAGGATATCAGATAGTATTTATGGGGTAGGTGTCACCATAAATGAGAGGAAAGAAAAGTCCATTATTTTAGCAAAAGAAATGTTTAATTGAGGTACAAAACCATGTAAGAAAATTTTCTCCGCATATATTTCATCACAACTCACAAGTCAATGCAATGATAAGATTTCCTTATATAGTTGTTCTTACATGAAACTCAAATTAAGTCCAATGTCTTCTTATAACATATAAATAAATGTATTTGTTTTCGTTTAATTCTAAATTCCTCACAACTTTACTCTGGTGAGTTTCTGTGCATGTGTGTAAAACATTAATGGCAACAATATTTTTGATCAAATGAAACTCCAGTTTCTACATTGCCAAATAACTTCCAAATCTGCTTCTATATTTACTAAACTATCTCAAAATTTAATAGAGTTACAAGAAATACTATTGTCCATGTGCTTTTTGAAATCATAACAATTCAATCTTGGTTTTCTTCAAATAGCTCACATTATTTTCTCATTACTATCTCCTAAATTTTGAATTGAATTCAAAAGTCGTGTTTTTGTAAGAGAAACCGCTCATCCACCACGTAAACTCACCAAGTTTCAAACTTCATGAACAAAATTCTCGAATAAAAAACCAACATTTCGAATGAATAATAATTCAAAATCATATCCTCAAAATTCATTCTTCAAATTTCTCAAACAATTTCTTGAGATATTCAATCAGACTCCAAAAAAAAAAAAAATACCAAATTGATCCAAATGCGTAATAATTCCAACACAAAATCGGACCCTTTACTTTAATATCACCAAATTATATTAAACCTAAGAAATTAGAAGTGCCTATGCAATTAACTGATTCAATTCATTCAGTGATATCATTAAACAGAGCATAGAGTGATGATTACCAGACGAAGCAAAGGAGCTTCGCGATCCGCAATGCGAGTTAAGGCTATCTCGGAGCTGAATAGATCCGACTCGGCTTGAAATAGGAGAGCAATGTCGGAAATTAGCGAGTTTCAAATTGCCAGAATGAGCAAAATTTCCGGTGGATTTGAAGGCGACGAAGGCCGATCCGGCGGCGGAATAAGAAGCCATAGAAACTCCGGCTATTGAAGAGAGAGAGAGAGAGAGAGAGAAATGAAGAAGAGGGCTAGAGAGAGAATTGATAGATATATATATTTATATCTATGAACCAGAGGAAGAGAGGAATGTGATCATTGATTTGCTTTGGAAGCTCCGAAGAGTGTGATGAGAATGGCGATGCATACAAACAAAGAAAAGAGCTTCCACTGTGTGGACTTTAATGGGGTTTTATTAGTTGAGAGAGTTTGTTGGTTGGAGTTTGATTTTCGTTTATTTACCATGCAGCCACTCAGTTCGGTTCGCAAGCATCGTAGATATATTGGGGGGTGTCTTGAGTAAATGGCACAATGGTGATAATGGGGTGGTTATTGGGTACTTTTCTGGGACTTTGGAAATAAATGGGAGGAGAGTAGGTTGGTCCGTCCAGCTAAACCCCACCCAATTTTTAGTCGATTGATACTAGAAGTTGGGTCATTTATTTAAATGAGTTAGGCCTCGGCAAGTCGCTTGTTTTTTTAGTTAAAAAATTAAAAGTTATTAAAAATTAAAAATTAATAATTTATATTAAAAAGTTAAAGATTTTAATTTCTCTTTATTTTTTGTATATTTTTTTATAAAAAGTCAAAAAATTATTCTAAACATATTAATTTTTTTTATATTATATTTTAATTAAAAAATTAAAAAATTACTAAAAAAATCTATTCCCAAATGAGGCCTCAGGATTTGTTAAGTTATGTGATAAAAATAATTGAGTGAAACAACTATACCTGGTTACGTTGGTGGGCTGATATAACAAATCAACCATAACCCATCATGGAAGTGAATTCTACCCCACTTATACGTATATGTCATTTATGGGATAGGTATGATAATTGGGAAGAAATTTTCAAAAAAAAAAAATGTGTAAAATTAAACAAAATATAAATATATTTTATTCACATTTCAACTATCTTTTCCCATTTTCCTTTTCAAATCTCTTCTCAAATCTTCCAACCAAACACAGCATTAGATGGCAGCGTTCACTTTCCTATGTGGTGTTTTATTAATAGATAAGGTCAACTAAAGAGAAAAAATATTATCTGAAATTTGCATTCTTGTTAGGCATACTTGATATAAGTGCACTTATTTAAGTCACATCACCTCTATACTTTTTTGTATATCTTTTCATAAAAAGTCAAAAAAATATACTTATTTAAATCATTTCAAATACTTTGAAACAAAGTTACATAAGAATCTCCAACCTAAATTTAAACAAGCATGGTGTTTTTAACATTGTGCAAATACTTTAGAATGAAGGGCAATGGTTTCAGATCTTCAAAGATGAAGATCCTAAGTGCTTCTCTGCGCTGGTTTTTTAGAGTTGTTCTTGGGTCGCACCTTCAAGAAAGCTTTCTCCAAATCCTGCATAAAATAAAAAAATACAAATAAAAAAGTTTCTAAGAAACCAAACACAGCAAAAATTTTGGATCCATGTCAAGTTCTGAAAAGAAAGCATCATAATGCATGCCACATTTTCCCTTGAGCATACAATTTGAACCAATTAATCAGGTTACAAAATCTTCACAAGAGATCTACATACAAACAAACTTCATACCTGCGTGTGTTCTTTACTTGATGTCTCAGTTGTCCAAAGCCTCTCTAGATTGTAATAAGCTCTGGCTTTCTCATCGAGAGCATGAATTATAATTGTACCTAGAGAAAAGATAGTCACCAAAACCAATTTGATCAATGAGCAATTAAAGGACAATGGCCTTATTTGGTAAAGCTGTGGGAAAGTGATTATAGATTATAGATTATAGCTTAACAGATTATAATTTATAACTGTGAACATAAGTTGTTAACCTGTTTGGTGCAACTGTGGGATTATGGATTTAAATAGTGATCAGCTCATGTGAGCATTAGCTCGTTAGCAATTATTACTTCTTACTGAGCTATAAAGCAAAAAGAATTGATGCATCTAGAATTCAGCGTTCATAATATGTTAAACACAAGTGCAAGCTCACAAGCATGAATTTTGTTGCATCCAAGACAATTGTCAGATATTGGGTATGAAACAATTGTTAGATATCTTTACTATTCATCTCACATTCTCGATGATTTCAGATATTCTTATCCATTATAACGTCATGAATTTACAAACTTCAAGCTGCTATTATAATGAAGCATAGAAGTTGCAGTCCATAATTCCACTCTATGTGCTAGTAGGTCATTTGTGATATGGGTATATGACACACCTGATTACCGTGACTCAGGATCATAACATCCCTCTTATTTTGTAAAAAGTAAATAAATAAATGAAAATGGGTACTATACTACAGGCATGCAGTAGATCAGAGCTCCTATTCAAATGCCCCTCTTCTTGCATATACAAACTAGTTTGACTATGTAATGTGGAAAGGCTTCAATTCAATTAAGTTGCTCAATTCCTTAATTCAACCTCCCAGCCTTAGGAAGATTAAATTTAAAACCTACAAAAATTCCAAGAATAACCAAATCAATTGGGTCCAGTGTTTTTAAAGGCTCAAGGAGCACTAAAGCGCTGAAGGTTCTCGGCTCTCGGGCCTAGGCACAAGGCGAGACACAGGTTTTATTGAAGTAAGGTGCACAGTCTTAGTAAAAAATAGAAAAATTAACATAGGCTAATCATTCATAGTACTAAGATAATTTTTTTTAAAATAAAAAGTAATCAAGATTCAAGACAAATTATAAAATTATTCTTAAAGCCGTGAAAGTGCATATTACATAGCATTCCAATTTTCAAAGATAAAATAATCCACATTCAATAAAAATAAAAAAAACATAAACACTAACATCCAAAACATAAATATCCAACAAATACTAATATATGTCTTAACACTTCAAAACATCAATATCATAAGAAAGTGTAGGTTAGGTCAGTCAATCAATCATCATCCTCAAAATCAATGACAAGCAAACTATCATCTTCTTCTCCATCAATTGATTTAATTAATTACTTGTATTTTTTTTTTTCAATGTATTTTTTTTTAGTTAATCAATCAGTAATATCAGTCTTATTTTGTATTTGTATTTTTTTTTTTTTCTAACAAAGACTCAAAGGCATAATTGGGAAAAAAAAAAAAAACAGAGCAAGTCGACAGAGACAGACAAAGCAGCCCAAAAGAGAGAGCAAAGAAGAAGAAGAAGAAGAAGAAGAATGGGAGAGAGAGAGAGAGAGTCGAAGTCGAAGAAGCCCACCAAAAACAAAAAAGAGACCACCAAAGCAGCGAAGAAGAAGAGGGGGGGAACAGAGCAAGTTGAGAGACAAAGCAGCCCAAAAGAGAGAGCGAAGAAGAAGGAGAGAGAGAGAGAGAGAGTCGAAGTCGAAGTCGAAGTCGAAGTCGAAGAAGCCCCAAAAAAAAAAAAAACAGACCAGCGAAGCCGGAGGGGGGGGGGGGAATGCAACCAGCGAAGAAGAAGAAGAAGTCGAATCACTGACCTGAAATGTCAAAGTCGAAGTCCAGCAGCCCAGTCGAGGTCGAGAGAGGAAGAGGCGACACAGATTAGGAATTTCATTTGAATCGTATTTGGGTTGTATTGTATTGTATATGAGTTGTAATCCTATGTGGTTGGAGCCATTCAAACACACATCACAGCCATTAGATCAGAATAAGGAATTAAACAATAAAGCCCGCCTAGGCGCGAGCCTTGCGCCTCTCTCGCCCAGCTTAAGTCGCGTCCAAGCCGCGTGACTTCATCAATGCGCCTCGCCTGGGTCCTGTTCAGGCGCACATCTTGTGCCTCGCTGAGCCTTGCGCCTAGGCACACTTTTCACAACACTGATTGGGTCCCAACAAAGTATAGAGAGCATGATAGGCATATGTAAGAGTGCAGTTAGGTCATCAATCCTTTTGCTAATGCTGATAAGAGCCTGGTGCATCAAGGGCAGGTAAAAGAAGAAGAAATTTCTATTGCTTTGGGACAAAGGACAGCATATTAGCCTATTACAGTCCTGAAAGAAATAGGATTCTCTGCAATAAAGTGTTTTGAGCTTAAACCATCTACATAAACCACCATTGATTGTGTTTTGGGCTTAAACCGCCTATCTAAACTACCATTGCAAGAGTGATATATTGTAGAGAATCCTAGTCGGTCCTGAAATTTCTTCTTTTCTCCATGCAGACATTTGAAACCCAACTATACCCTTAAAAAGCTAACCAGTGAATGTCAACAGGCCCTAGCCCAAAACCTTCAAGAAGCCAATTCCCTTCGAGCAACCCGTGATAAACATGTATATTATTTACCAATTGAAGTTTTCACCTTCAGCTCTGTTTGTTTCTAGGATTTGTCGAGGGCAAAGAAAATGAAAGGGAAAATGAAAGAGAAAAGCTTAATCCTTTGCTCTTGTTTGGTTGTCTTAAAAACTCACCCGGGAAAAAAAAAAAATGAATTGGCACTTCCCAAAAAAAAATTATCTTTTTTTTATAGTTAACCTTCACGCAGATTCATTTTCCTCAAAAAATTCTAGATCCAAACTTAGCATTAAAGTGGCTAGGGTGGGAAATAGGGAATACAACCAAATCATGCTCATGCCCAATAAAATGAATAACTAGCTAAGGCATGTTGCAAGTTTTAAAAATACCCATGTGAATATGTATAAGTATTGCATAAAGACACACTTCAAAACAACCGAGAGAAGAAAAACCCTGAAGCAAGGCATCAACATACCAGAATCAACAACAATCCACTTCCCTTCCTTTTCTCCTTCCACACTGGGGAGTAACATCCTCTGAGCACCCCTTTGCTTTTGCTTAACCTGTTCGTCCAAGCCGGAAAAGAATAACTCAATTTAAAACTCCTTGTTATTGTGTTTTCTCACTGTCATGTTTCGATGGGTAAGAAAGCAAAGCATGTAGAGAGAGATACGGGTGAGATTTCTTTTTTCTTTCTTCATTTAATAAAAAAATCTTAGTATTATGACAATCATATAACCAATCAGTTTCTTTCTCACCAAATCTCAGCTCTATATTTGTCGAAATAAAATTGACAAAATAAAAGAGTTATCTTTCTCTCCATTTCTCATTATTTCTCACCAATTTATAAACCAAACATTTGAGAGTTCTCTGTCTCTTTATTTCTATCATTTCTCACCAAATCCCCATCCAATCAGAATGAGAAAACTAATCAACAATCGGTACCAATTCTAGGGTTTCAGTTTTTCAATCATCAACAAATACATCGAACAAATACCGAAACAATGCATTGCAACTGTCACAAATTACAAAACATTGTGTTACGAACTTGCCTTGTAAATTAGGGCTTGAGCGATGTTGCGAACGTGCCAAGCAGATCGACCGGTGACGAAGACCATGAAATCAGTCCAATCGCAGTGGTTTCGAACGGGAACGACCTTGACGTGGTCTGCTTTGACATCGGTGAGAACTTTCTGGACTTCCTCCAAGTTCAGTAACCCCTTTTTGGTGTCGCTCTCGGCGACGAGGGAGGAGCACAAAGTGCGATTGAAGTTGTTAAACCCTAACTTCCATTGATGAGTAACAGAATAGATAGAATACGATGAAGAGGAGAGAGGAAGAGCACGAGATCGTAGAGCCGACCACATCAGATCACACCCACAATAGTGTGGCTCGCTCGCCCAGTTGCGGTCTAAACTAAAGCATCAAAATTTTGTTGCTGACGTGGCTAAGGGGATGTTTGGAAATTTGCTAGTGGAGTAATGTTAGGTTCTCAAATTTATTAATATTTTTACAAAATATTTTATATGGATATAGGATAAGATTCATATGTAAATTTTATGTGAGGGATTTGGTAAAAAATATTGATAAAATATTTGGGAATCCTAAGGTTGTGTTTGGAAGAGTTTTGGAATCATAGCTTTGTCTCCACATTCTAGTATGATAAGGGTGTTTGGGAATAGTTTTTTTTAGCTTTTTTTTGCTAAAATAGTAATAAAAGACAAAATAGGCTAAAATAATCAATAAGACAAAATATCACATCAAACTCATAATCATTTTATTTTTTTTCTCACAAACATCACATCCAACTATAAAAAAATCTAACTATCTTCCCAAACACAAAAATTTTAGCCTCCTAAAATAGTCAAAAACTAAAATAGCCTACTAAAATAGCAACTTCCCAAACACCCACAATGTTTGGTTTGAGTTTTGGAAAACTAATTTCACCTTTCCTTTTGAAAACTTGTTTCAGTCGGGTTTTTAAATTTTGAAATTTAGCCTACTGGTCGTCCCCTCGGACGTCCAGCCGGTTGACCTGAACAGTGCGATTTTTTTTTTTTTTGCACTTTATATATATATTTTAAATAAAACAATATTTTTGGAATTTTTTTAAAAAATTTATGAGCTTTTTAATTGATTTTTGAGTTATGTGTTTTGGTTATGAGTTGTAAGTTTTTGTATCAGATATCATATGTCACATCAAAAATTACCCACTCAATTCAAAACTCATTCACCAAACAAATTTTCTACACTCAAATCATAATTTCAAAACTCACAAACTCAAATACAACTCTTATTCTCAAATCATATTTAGAAAACTCTACCAAACGCTACCTAAAATTTTTCTTACTAGCGTTCTTTCTCAAAAAGAAAAATAGTATTATTTTAGATTCCCTATTTTTTAATTTGTTTTTATTACAATAATAATCTCAAATGAAATTACTTAAAATATCAATCATTTTAGAACCCCTATCTCACAATTAAGCTTAAACCCATTAAGTCATAAGATATGATTTATGACAGCACTCACCTTCATCACTACTCATCTATATATTTTCAAAATCCCACCATTAAAACCTTTAGAGTGCTCTGGTGGTGATATTCTGATAGCAACAATGATAACTATTCAATTATACATGTTTCTCCAATAATGACAACGAGTATAAGTTTTTATATCTAATTATCACATGAGTATTTTTTTCCTTGCGTAGTTACCGTGCTCGTTGCAGAGTATATTGAGTCTTTTACTTCTGTGACAACCCTCACTACTGTTTACTGATAAGACCACTACTTACTGCTAAACTGTGACTGAACTGGATAAGTAAATAATTAGACTGAAATCCCGAATTAATTGCATGAACATATTGTGTTCCTTGCATATCTACCTATTTGTCGTTTAAATGATCTGTTCGTGTTTTATGCTTTAAACTGCAAATTGAAGGCCTTATCGGCGGCCGAATCTGAAATCGATTGATGTCTTATGCTAATTAGAATTAATGGGATTTTATAGTATATTTAATTGAAATGTGATTTGGTATGATTAAATTAGATTAAAATAAGCTAAACCACGCAAGTCCAAGTATTTACCCTTTTGCCCTGCTTAGTAGGCCACTACCTAAGACTATATTGAAGCCTTATTTTATTCAAACAAAACATTTGTTCAGCCATTCTTGAGCCCTTAACCGACTAAGAGAGAGAGTGTGAGAGAATTGAGTTGTTCTTGAGAGTTTAACTTGGGGACTTGAAGAAATTGTAGAAGATTTGCAAAATTGAGCTTCTAGACTTGTGATTGAAGACCTAAGGTAGAGAATTCAACCTCTCTTTGATGTATTTGTGTATTGTCTTGCATGATCCATGTGAAATTAGAGATTCTAGCCAAGAGTTAGTTCAAAATGTTGAATTGTAGCATAAATCATGCATGCATGTTGCCATTCTTGAGTTTTGAAGTTATTGTTCATGAAATTTCACATACATGTTCATATTTTTGCATTGGACCATGAATTCTTCATGTTTTTGAAAGGATTGGCTCGTTTGAGCAAGTGATTGAAGCTTTGAATTGGTTTAAACTCATGCATGTCACATTAGAAGTATGTTCTTAAACTTTGGTTTGAAATTGGATTTAATTGAACTACCTTTGGGCTTTGATTTCTCAAATTGATCTTTGAATCATGTTATATTATGAGTTTACAAAAGTTTTTTAGAAAATTGGCCCAAAAGGATCGAATTGGATACATGAAAACTTGGTTTTGAGCTTGAGGTTCAAATCTGGAATTTCCAGAATTTGGACTCCCGCTCGAGCGGGAATTGGCGCTCGAGCGGGGAATACGTTGTCACGACCCAAACCCGCCCCTATGGGTTTAGCACCGTAACCGGCCAGTAATCTGAGATTACCGAAGGCCTGCTTAACAGTAGTATAGTAAAACAGAGTACAGGGGCTTGGCGGAAGCCAATACAGTAATTAAACAATGTCTAATGAGCTGTGACAGTCTGTATGCAAAAAGATTTTTCGTACATATATGCAGTCAGAGACAAAGCAGTATGTACAATATTTACAGTCATTCAGAACAGGGACCTAATCCCTATTAAACAGTACAGTACAAAAACAGATACAGAGACAGACAGGGGAAAATAAAACATCCCTAAGTCGTAGCTAGACAGGCTCGGAACCTCGCAGTGAGGCACAGTGGTTGGCTTGACAAAACTGGAGTTTACCCCGACGCTCTTAGCCGCGGTCTGGTGCCTGTACACCTACATATATATATATGAGCAGTGAGCTAAAGCCCAGTGAATAACATAAAGCGTAAAGGGGTTTAGAATGAATGTCCTTCAGTATTGAAAACAGTTGTTTCAATCAGTATATCAGTTGTTCAGTACAGTAAACAGTCATATGTGGTACATCCATTAGCATAACAGTACAGTAAACAGTAGGTCTAAAGAGACCGAACAGTCAATGATGGCCATCAATCAGTAAACAGTAGTGGTTCCAACAAGGGAACCGACAGAAATCTCTGTAACAGTAACAGTAAGGAGTAGTTGGTAAGGATGCCACAATAGTTCAGAATATAGGACATATATTCATTCAATTAACAGTATCAGTTCAGAAAACAGTACAGTTCAATTGTTCAGAAGATAATCATTTTTGAACATATCTTTAAACAGTTGTTACTCACAGAGTTCTGGGCTACAGTAAGCTAGAACGCGTCTCCAGTCGCCAACCCTACACAGTTAACAGATCGAACACACACTAAGCTATACAGTTGGGAAAGATAATAACTTAATCCCTAATTGCCTCGGTGTGTTCTACATCTATATCCTCATTAAGATGTCTTAAACTAGGCCTAAGAATGCCTAGGATGAAATGAAGATGCAAAGATGCACTCAAAAAACATTTTCAGAATTTCAGAAAAACAAAGGTCCCGCTCGAGCGTAGGTTACTCCACTCGAGCGGACATGCAACAACGGTTCCCGCTCGAGCGTCACTTCTTACGCTCGAGCGGACATGCAAAACAGTTAAAAGTACTAGATGCTCAAAAATCACGCTCGACACCCGCTCGAGCGTAAGACACAAGGTCCCGCTCGAGCGTCAATTATTCCGCTCGAGCGGACTTCAAAACAGTGCAAAGTACTGGGAGCACGAGTTTCCCGCTCGAGCGCCACTTTCCCCGCTCGAGCGGGAGTCCAAAATCTGGAATTTCCAGATTTGAACTTCCAAGCTCAAATCAAGTTCAAATGCATAAATTTCGATCCTCTTGGGCTAATTTTCTGGAAAACACTTGTAAACACATAGAACAACATGATTCAAAGCTCAATTTGAGAAATCAAAGCCCAAGGGTGTTTAATTCAAACTCAATTTCAAACCAATTTTCATGTATAAGATGAACATGCAACATGCATGAGCTAAATCATTTTCAAAGCTTTAAACACAAGCTCCAATGAGCTCATTTCTTCAAGAACAAGATGAAATCAAGAACTACTCTTAAAACATGGACATGCATGAGAGGAATTATGAACTTGCAACCTCAAAACTTCCAAATACATACATACATGCAAGCCTTAAGCTTTAATTCAACATGTTAGAACTAAAACATGACTTAGCTCCTCAATATGACATGAACAATGTAAGAACCAACTCAAAGACAACAATAAGAAGATGAAGTCCTACCTTAAGTCTAGTAGGTCAAGTGTAGAAGCTAAGATATGGAGATCAACCTCCAATTCCTTCAATTCCAAGCAAAATTCACTCTAGTCTTCTACTCTCTCTCTCTATGTCGGTTTGAACACAAGAATTTGGCTGATGAAAGTGTTTTGTTACATGAATGCTAAGGCTCACATGTGTCTAGGTAGTGGGCCACTTAAGTGGCAAAGTTGTAATTAAAGCCAACTATGCAATTTAACCTATTTAATCTAATTTAATCATACCTAATCAGTTTTCAGATAATTACACCATAAAATCACATAAATTATGATGATCATAAAACATCAATCAATTTCCGATTCGGCCGTCAATAAGGCCTTCAATTTGCAATTTAAACATAAAAACATGAACAGATAATTAAACAGGCAACAGATAGAAATACAATTCAAATAGATACACTCAATCAATTCGGTTTTAGTTTTCAGTCAATCAGTTTAGTATTTCAATTACTTCAGTTATCCATCATAATCAGTCTCAGTATAGCAGTAATCGGTAGTCAATCAGTGATCAGTGATAAATCGGTAAACAATAACGAGGGTTGTTACATACGTGCTCCCAGTACTTTGCATTGTTTTACAGTCCGCTCGAGCCGGGAAATGTACGCTCGAGCGGGGACCTGAGTCATACGCTCGAGCGGGAGTAGAGCGTCGAGCGTGAATTTCATGCATCCAGTACTTTTGCCATGTTTTGAGCGGGTAACCTTTGTCTACATGTCCGCTCGAGCATAGAAAGTCACGCTTGAGCGTGACCCCTGTTTTCTGAAAATTTTGTAAAGTGTTTAAAAGTGCATCTTTGCATCCTCTTTCCATCTTAGGCATTCCTAGAGCATGTTTAAGGCATCTTAAGGAGGATATTGATGTAGAACCACACCGAGGCAAATTAGGGATTAAGTTATTATTTTTTCCAACTGTGTAGCTTAGTGTGTGTTCACTCTGTAACTGTGTAGGGTTGGCATCCGGAGACGCTCTAGCTTATCTGTAGCCCAGAACTCTGTGAGTAACAATGTTGTAAAGATATGTTCAATTGAGATTACTTTCTGAACGAATGACTGAACTGTTTTATGAATTATCACTATTTACTGAATGAATGCTTGTTCTAATTGCGAACTGTATTCGTGGCATCCATAGCAATTTACTGTTACTGTACTGTACTGCTACTGTTACAGAGATCTCTGTCGGTTCCCATGTTAGAACCACTACTGTTTACTGATATGATGGCCATCAACTGACTGTTCGGTTTGTTAAGACCTACTGTACTGTTTTGCTATTGGATGTACCACATATGATTATTATAGTTTCTGAATGACTGTTATGGCCTGAAATATGAGCCACAAACTGAATGACTGATATACTGTTTAAATGACTGTTTCCAATACTAAAAGGACATTCATTCTTAACCTCTTTACACATATGTTATTCACTGGACTTTAGCTCACTGCTCATATATATATGTAGGTGTACAGGCACCGGACCGTTGTTAGAGGCGTCAGGATAGGCTCCTATTTTGTCAAGCCAACCTTTGTGCCTCGCTTTGAGGTTCCAGAACTGTTCAAGCTGCGGCTGCTTGGGGTGTTTTAGTTTTTTTCCCCCCCCCTTTTTGTATATGTCCTGTATAGACTGAACGAGGTTGTACTGTACTGTTCTAATAGGGATAAAGTCCCTATCCTGAATGATTGTAAATATTGTGCATAATGTTTGGTACTGATTGTATATATGTATGAAAAGTCTTTTTGCATACAGACTGTCACTGCTCATTGGACATCTTTTAATTACTGTATTGGCTTCCGCCAGCCCCTGTACTCTATATTACTGTTTCACTGTTAAGCAGGCCTTCGGTAATCTCGGATTACTGGCCGGTTACGGTGCTAAACCCATAGAGACGGGTTTGGGTCGTGACAGAGTGGTATCAGAGCGATTTTAAACCACGAGTTATACCGCACACACGTGTCCAAATGAGCTATAGGATGTCCTAGAAAAGTAATAGGGCATTACATGAGCATGAAAAGTGTGTGTGACCGTAACATGATTATATGTGCTAATGTGTTAATACGTTTAAAGTATGCAACTTCCTATGTTTATTATTACTGTGTTACATATAGTGAAATGGATAATGCAAGAATTGCCAATGAAACTGAATCATCTGACACTAGAATGGCGAGATTAGAAAGAACTGTTGAATTACTGACTGAGGCCTTAAGGCAACAACAATAACAGAACCAACAGCCCCCACATCCTCCGGTACAGCCGAAACAGAATGTGAATGATGACATTATCAGTCTAACGCAGAAGTTCAGTAAGATGAAACCGCCATCATTCCAGGGAGGCCTTGAACCATTAAAGGCCGAGGCATGGGTGCTAGAAACTGAAAAATTATTTGAAGTCTTTCCGTGTTCTGAGGCACACAAAGTGCTATTGGCTACCTTCACCTTACAAGAAGAGGCCAGAAGGTGGTGGATGTTGGTCCGCGACACTAATACTGCTATGAATTGGGCTCAGTTTAAAGAGTCCTTGTTTGAGAAATACTTTCCACAGTGTGTCCGAGACCGCAAGGTGACTGAATTTGAACAGTTGAGGCAAGGTACCATGTCTGTTGCTGAATATGAATCGAAATTTACTGAGCTTGCCAGATATGCACCACACATGGTGGACACTGACTATAAGAAAGCCAGGAAATTCGAAGGCGGCCTTAATGTCGAAGTACTTGACAGAATTAATGTGTTAAAATTGCACAAGTATGTGGATGTTCTTGACTGGGCCATTATATTGAAGCACTGAAACAAACTGAAACACCAGCGTCTGAATGGCGTGGTAAGAGACGAGGCCTTAAATTCAAGAAATGCAGGAACAATCCGTTGAACAAAAAGTATAATACAGGGTCAACGACTAGTTCTAGTCAAGGGAACCGTTCCATACCGTCCTGTTCCGAATGTGGTAAGAACCATAAGGAAGTTTGTTATAAAATTTCTGGTGCTTGTTACAGGTGTGGCAAAGTGGGCCACATGGTCAAAAATTGCCCTTCCACTTCACAGGGCAATAGTAAAGCTGCACCTAGCACAGCAGCATCAACTGTTGCACCGAAACCTAACCCTAAAGCTACTGGGAAAGAGCCTATGAGGCAAGGCCGAGTGTTCGCACTCGTACCGGGAGATGTGCAGAATACCGAGACCGTTGTGTCAGGTATACTCTTTATTTGTGCTCAAAATACGTATGTTTTGATTGATTCGGGGTCTACACATTCATATGTATCGCATGCTTTTTCGCGAAAATTGAATAGACCACTAGAACCTATGAACTATCTGTTAGCTGTATCTTCACCTGTTGGAGGATCTATGACTTGTGCTTATATGTACCCTGCATGTGAGATTATTGTTGCGGATGTTCATTTGTATATTGATTTACTGCCATTGAATATTGATCATTTTGATGTGATATTGGGAATGGACTAGTTAACAAAATACCATGCTACCATAGACTATGTGACTAAACGAGTTGTTTTCCGTCCACCCGGGCTGCCTGAATTCGTGTTTAATAGAGTTGGAGTAGTACCTCCCCCATATTTGATTTTATCTATGAAAGCTTTTAAACTGATTAGAAAAGGGTGTAAAGGGTATCTGTGTTCTGTATTAACTGTACCTACTGATGATAAAACTGATGTGAACATTATTTCTATAGTCAGAGAATTCCCAGATGTTTTTCCAAATGATCTGCCAGGAGATTTGATTGATAGGGAGATTGAGTTCACCATTGATGTGATTCCGGGTACACAGCCAGTATCCAAAGCTCTGTACAGAATGGCACCTACCGAATTGAAAGAACTGAAAGTTCAACTGTAAGAACTGTTAGATAAGAAGTTCATCAGGCCCAGTACTTCACCATGGGGCGCGCCAGTCTTATTTGTGAAAAAGAAAGACGGCTCACTGAGACTCTGCATTGACTACCGTGAACTGAACAAGGTAACAGTGAAAAATAAATATCAATTGCCTCGCATTGATGATTTATTTGACCAACTACAGGGTGCCCAAGTGTTCTCCAAAATTGACCTTGGATCTGGATACCACCAGTTGAAAGTCAAGACAGGGGACATTGAAAAGACTGCTTTTCGAACGAGGTACGGACATTATGAATTCTTAGTTATGCCTTCGGAGTCACCAATGCACCTGCTGCATTTATGGACCTCATGAACATAATTTTTAAACCATACCTTGATGACTTTGTAGTTGTGTTCATAAATGACATTTTAATTTATTCCAAAAGCACAGAAGAACATGAACATCATTTGAGAATTTCCCTATAGACCCTAAGAGAACAGAAACTGTATGCTAAACTGTCTAAATGTGAATTTTGGCTTGATAATGTTATGTTTTTGGGGCATGTGATTAGTAAAGATGGAATTTCAGTTGATCCGCAGAAAATTGAAGCAGTGGTAAATTGGCCTAGACCAACAAATGTTACTGAAGTCCGAAGTTTTCTAGGCTTAGCCGGGTATTACAGAGGGTTTGTCAAAGATTTCTCCAAAATTGCCCTACCACTGACACAGCTGACTCAGAAGGGGATATCATTTGACTGGACCGATCAGAAGGAATCAACTTTTCAAGAATTGAAAACTCGACTAGTGACTGCACCGATTCTCACATTACCCTCAGGTATGGATGGTTATACTATATTTAGTGATGCTTCTTATAAGGGTTTGGGATGTGTTTTTGTCACGCCCCAAACTCGCCCCGAAAAGTTTGGCAACGAGACCGGCCAGTAATCCTAGATTACCACAGGCCTAACTGGACAAAACATAAATAAAACGGGGCTCGCGGAAGCACAGACAAAATATAAAGAGTCCAAGAGCTGTGCACTTATATGAATAAATTTTATATACATGCCAAAAATGATAATTACACACTATTTCACATAACATGATCAGGAACTTCACATAAGTATCTGCTACAAATAACAAAAAGACAAAACTCTCTCACGGCCTTCCAGGCCTGGCCCCAGCTCGGAGGCACTCAAAACTCCTAGTTAGGCTTCAAAACGGCGGCTCGGTTCGAGACTCCGCCTAGGCTTGGCTTCCTAAATGCTCACCTATAATACATAATTACAAACAATGAGCTAAAGCTCAGCGAGTAACAATAAAGTAAAGGGTTAGTGAACGAATGCCAACATTCATATATACAGTTATAAACAGTCAACAGTCATTAATGGCATAATCCACCGAACCTTTCATACCAGTCTATCAATTAACAGTCTAACGGTCTAACGAGATCTCGTAACTGGCCATGGGCCTTCATCTTCATGCCCTAACCCATGACTGATCACATCATGGGCCTGCACGTTCATGTCGCACCCATGGCCTAACTATCTATGGATGCCATACTAGATTTGCAATAGGACATTCATTCACAGTTTAAAATCACCTTTCAGAACATATCATATCATAACATATCACTTTTAAACATAGATCATAATAACATAACTTTACAGAAATGTTACTCACAGTGGGTTTCCAAAACCGGTTGCACGGTCTTCGAGGTTTGTCCTGCAATTAACATTATAAAACATTTCTTAACATTCATTACCATCATACATTAAATCATTCTTGCCTCTCTTTCTTTCCTTCACTTTAACTCATGCCATTACATTCATTCTTTACTTCATTTCATGTTCATTTCATGCTCATAAGATGCTGAATGATGCAATTAACATGATAAAATCAAGTATACAACTTCCCCAAAAAGTTCCTAAAATAAGCCTTCCCGCTCGAGCGCCACTTTGTCCGCTCGAGCGGACTGTAAAATGTCCAAAACTGCTGGGAGGTCGATATCTACGCTCGAGCGGGATTCCCTCCACTCGAGCGGGCCATGCAAAAATCCGAAACTCTGGTTCTTCTTCAAACTTCCATTCTCTACTTTACAAAATCAATTTCCATTACATGAATCCCATAACCCAAAATACTTGAATTCATCTTAAATCAACATCAAAAACTTCAATTCAAAACCCACATGCACTTTTACAAGATCAAATCCATGAGCATGATGTAAAAGCTTCATTTCAACTTCCATGGAGGTTTTGAGGAAGAACCTCCTTGAAGCCAAATAAACATGAACCAAACCATCCTAAACCATGATTTAAGTTCAACATGCAAGAATCAATAATCTACTTCAAGAATTTAACGAGAATCCTTACCTTAATCACTTAAGAAGCTTGATTTTCCCCCTTTTTCTTTCTCTTGTTCTCCCTCTTTCTCACGAACTCTCTCTCTCTCCCTCTTAGATATTTTCTTCTCTTTTTATTTTGAGTCAACCAAGGCCACAATCCTTATCTATAATCATATATATAAAATTGTGCCATAATCTTGAGCCAAACAAGACTTAGCGATTCAGACGAAATTCAGTTCTGAATTAAATGTCCCAAATGGTTCTAAAAATTCCCGGTATCACATAGGCGTGTTCAATTTCATTTTCTGAACCCATTACGGTCATCAATTTCAGTCCCGAAGTCGTGATTCCAACAGATATTTTGCTAATTCAAACAGATAATCTTCAATTAAATCATATAAATGCATAATTAATTATCAATAATTGTGGCGTATATTTCGGGGTCATTACAGTTTTAATGTAGAATGGTAAAGTGATTGTGTATGCTTCTCGACAATTGAGACCACATGAAAAGAACTACCCGACCCATGATTTAGAACTTGCCGCAGTCGTGTTTGCACTGAAAATCTGGCGTCACTACCTTTATGGGGCAACATGTGAGGTGTATACAGACCACAAGAGTTTGAAATACTTCTTCACACAGAAAGAACTAAATATGAGACAGCGGAGATGGTTAGAATTGATAAAGGACTATGACTTACAGATTTTGTATCATCCAGGGAAAGCTAACACCGTTGCCGATGCTTTGAGTCGAAAGTCGATTGGAAACTTAGCCTGTTTACTCACCAGACAGAAAGAGTTGCTATGTGACCTTGAAAGACTTGACATTGAGATTGTTTTGCGTGAACAAGGTGGAACATTAGCTGCTATTTCTGCTCAACCAGTACTGATTGAAGAGATTAAAGAGAAACAGCAACAGGATGACTTCTTAAAGAAGATCGTCGAAGAACGGGAATCCAAACTGAGGCCGGATTTCAAATTTGAGAATAATGTGTTGAAATTTCAGGGAAGATTGTGTGTACCGAATGATTCCGAATTGAAAAGAAGAATTTTGCAAGAAGGCCACAATTCAAAACTGTCTATCTATCCAGGGAATAAGAAAATGTACCAGGACTTGACACTGAATTTCTGGTGGCTGGGAATGAAGAAAGAAATTGCTGATTTTGTATCGAGATGTCTTAATTGCCAACAAGTTAAAGTCGAACATCAACGACCCGCAGGTTTACTGCAACCCTTACCGATCTCGGAGTGGAAATGGGAACATATTACCATGGATTTCATTGTTGGTTTACCTCGCTTCAGTAAATGTATGGATTCAATGACTAAATCTGCTCATTTCTTACCTGTCAAAACAATTTATAATGCGGACAAATTGGCTGTAATCTATATTAATGAGATTGTTAGATTGCATGGAGTACCTGTGTCCATTGTTTCTGATAGGGACTCGAAGTTTACATCGAGATTTTGGCAAAGTCTGCAAACAGCATTGGGTACTGAACTGAGATTGAGTAGTGCCTTCCATCCTCAAACAGACGGCCAGTCAGAAAGAACCATCCAGACTCTAGAGGATTTACTGAGAATGTATGTTCTTGATTTCCAAGGAAATTGGGAAAGCCATTTACCGTTGGCTGAATTCGCCTACAACAACAGCTTTCATTCGAGTATTGGTATGGCGCCTTTCAAGGCCTTATATGGCAGAAAATGTCGATCTCCGATTTGCTAGGCAGAAGTTGGAGATGGGCCTTTGCTTGGGCCCGAAATTGTACATGAGACTACTGAAAAAGTGAAACTGATTCAACAGAGACTGAAAACTGCACAAAGCCGACAGAAAAGTTATGCGGATGTCCAAAGGCGAGATAGAGAATACGAAGTAGGTGATCACGTTTTCGTTAAAGTGACACCGATGAAAGAGCAGACTCGTTTTGGAGTCAAGGGTAAGCTAGCGCCGAGGTATGTCGGACCGTTTGAGATTATTGAGAAAATCAATCCGGTGGCGTATCAAGTAGCGCTTCCTCCCGAAATGGAGCATATGCATAATGTCTTCCATATTTCAATGTTGAGGGATTATCTTCGGGATCCCTTCCATGTGATTGAGCCTACCCGTGTAGTGCTAAGTGATGACTACACTTATGAAGAACGGCCTATTCAGATTGTGAACAGACGAATCAAGAAGTTAAGGAACAAAGAGATTCCGTTAGTGAAAGTTGACTGGCAAAACCATGGTGGCGTGTATGCCACTTGGGAAAGGGAAGATGATATGACCAAGAGATATCCTGAATTGTTCCCACTGAATCCTGTTTTCTTCCAGAATGAAGGTAATTCGAGTTTGGAGGACTAAACTCTTTATAAGGAGGGGAGACTGTGACAACCCTCACTACTGTTTACTAATAAGACCACTACTTACTGCTAAACTGTGACTGAACTGGATAAGTAAATGATTAGACTGAAATCCCGAATTAATTGCATGAACATATTGTGTTCCTTGCATATCTACCTGTTTGTCGTTTAAATGATCTGTTCGTGTTTTATGCTTTAGAATTAATGGGATTTTATCGGCGGCTGAATCTGAAATCGATTGATGTCTTATGCTAATTAGAATTAATGGGATTTTATAATATATTTAATTGAAATGTGATTTAGTATGATTAAATTAGATTAAAATAGCTAAACCACGCAAGTCCAAGTATTTACCCTTTTGCCCTGCTTAGTGGGCCACTACCTAAGACTATATTGAAGTCTTATTTCATTCAAACAAAACATTTGTTCAGCCATTCTTGAGCCCTCAACCGACTAAGAGAGAGAGTGTGAGAGAATTGAGTTGTTCTTGAGAGTTTAACTTGGGGACTTGAAGAAATTGTAGAAGATTTGCAAAATTGAGCTTCTAGACTTGTGATTGAAGACCTAAGGTAGAGAATTCAACATCTCTTTGATGTATTTGTGTATTGTCTTGCATGATCCATGTGAAATTAGAGATTCTAGCCAAGAGTTAGTTCAAAATGTTGAATTGTAGCATAAATCATGCATGCATGTTGCAATTCTTGAGTTTTGAAGTTATTGTTCATGAAATTTCACATGCATGTTCATATTTTTGCATTGGACCATGAATTCCTCATGTTTTTGAAAGGATTGGCTCATTTGAGCAAGTGATTGAAGCTTTGAATTGGTTTAAACTCATGCATGTTACATTGGAAGTATGTTCTTGAACTTTGGTTTGAAATTGGATTTAATTGAACTACCTTTGGGCTTTGATTTATCAAATTGATCTTTGAATCATGTTATATTATGAGTTTACAAAAGTTTTCCAGAAATTTGGCCCAAGAGGATCGAATTTGATACATGAAAACTTGGTTTTGAGTTTGAGGTTCAAATATGGAATTTCCAGAATTTGGACTCCCGCTCGAGCGGGGGAATTGGTGCTCGAGCGTGGAATATGTGCTCCCAACACTTTGCATTGTTTTACAGTCCGCTCGAGCCGGGAAATGTACGCTCGAGCGGGGACCTGAGTCACACGCTCGAGCGGAAGTAGAGCGCCCGTCGAGCGTGAATTTCATGCATCCAGTACTTTTGCCATGTTTTGCAATCCGCTCGAGCGAGGGAAGTGACGCTCGAGCGGGTAACCTTTGCCTGCATGTCCGCTCGAGCGTGACCCCTGTTTTCTGAAAATTTTGTAAAGTGTTTAAAAGTGCATCTTTGCATCCTCTTTCCATCATAGGCATTCCCAGGGCATGTTTAAGGCATCTTAAGGAGGATATTGATGTAGAACCACACCGAGGCAAATTAGGGATTAAGTTATTATTTTTCCCAACTATGTAGCTTAGTGTGTGTTTACTCTGTAACTGTGTAGGGTTGGCATCCGGAGACGCTCTAGCTTATCTGTAGCCCAGAACTCTATGAGTAACAATGTTGTAAAGATATGTTCAATTGAGATTACTTTCTGAACGAATGACTGAACTGTTTTATGAATTATCATTGTTTACTGAATGAATGGTTGTCCTAATTGTGAACTGTATTCGTGGCATCCATAGCAATTTACTGTTACTGTACTGTACTGCTACTGTTACAGAGATCTCTGTCGATTCCCATGTTGGAACCACTACTGTTTACTGATATGATGGCCATCAACTGACTGTTCGGTCTGTTAAGACCTACTGTACCTTTTTGCTATTGGATGTACCACATATGATTATTATAGTTTCTGAATGACTGTTATGGCCTGAAATATGAGCCACAAACTAAATGACTGATATACTGTTTAAATGACTGTTTCCAATACTAAAAGGACATTCATTCTTAACCTCTTTACACATATGTTATTCACTGGGTTTTAGCTCACTGCTCATATATATATATGTAGGTGTACAGGCACCGGACCGTTGCTAGAGGCGTCAGGATAGGCTCCTGTTTTGTCAAGCCAACCTTTGTGCCTCGCTTTGAGGTTCCAGAACTGTTCAAGCTGCGGCTGCTTGGGGTGTTTTAGTTTTTCCCCCCCTTTTTGTATATGTCCTGTATAGACTGAACGAGGTTGTACTATACTGTTCTAATAGGGATAAAGTCTCTATCCTGAATGATTGTAAATATTGTGCATACTGTTTGGTACTGATTGTATATATGTATGAAAAGTCTTTTTGCATACAGACTGTCATAGCTCATTGGACATCTTTTAATTACTGTATTGGCTTCCGCCAACCCCTGTACTCTGTATTACTATTTCACTGTTAAGCAGACCTTCGGTAATCTCGGATTACTGGTCGGTTACGGTGCTAAACCCATAGGGGCGGGTTTGGGTCGTGACAACTTCGGCTAGGACAATGTGTTATTGTAAATGGGTGGGCGCGACTCAGTTGCGGTTACGGAATCTCCAATCCGCGATCCGTCCGTCAGATTGGCGGATTGGAGAACATCAACCTACATCCGTTTGCCAATTCGGCGAATGTGAATTAAACGGATTGATGAATGGATGTGAATTAGTTTGGTAGTTTAAAATTGTATAAATTTTATAAATTTTCAACATAATTTAACTTGTGCACTTCATCAGACAAAAAAAATAAAATAAAAATATTACAGTCAATGACTTAAAAATATATTACAATTACTGCATGTCTCATCCAAATAAATAAAGTTTAAAACTTTAGAATATTACAATAACTGCATGCCTCATCCACATATTACAATCACAGCATGCTTCATCCACATAAAGTATTACAATATGTGATTCTTAAAATATAAAAATAATTCAAACCACCAAAACCATGAATAAAGCAGTAGTAGATATTATATGCCTATATATTGTTACATCTATATCTGTTTTTGAAAACAAAAACCAACCAGTAAATGTCATTTTTTTTATTTATTATTTTTAGAGTTAGATTTAAAAACAAAAAAATATTGATAACTAATACATTTATTTTTTTTCAATTCAAAAAATCTATTCAAGTTGAGAACTCATTTTCAATAGAATATTTAAACTTTTTTTCAATTGAAAACATAAACAGAATATCTAAACAAATTGAAAACACAAAGTCTTACAAATTACTAAGGGTGTTTGTGGTTTGGCAGTTCGATTACGGCCAAATGAACCTCAAATCTGCCACTTGTCAAAAACTAGGCGGATTAGAAAAAAACAATTCGCAACCGTTCGTTCATCATCATACATCGATCGAAAATGCGGCGGATCGGTTCGGTTCGGTTCAGTCGGCTTGGGCAAATTGGCATGTCCACTCCTTCTAATTGTAAACACTTTCTTTGCATGTGAGCAATGTTTAGAAACCCAAACAATACTAGACCGACTGGTTGGGCTGGCTGGACCAGTGGCCGGATTTTGTTCTGATTCGAAAAGCCCTCTAAATCCAAACATAGCTCAAACCTAGTGTAAAATGAAATAACCAGAAGAACCGCCAGTTCAACTGTCAAACTCGGTGACCTGAATTGGGTTTTAAGGGCCAGCCGATTTTGTGAGAGAGACCACCAACACAACACAGTCCCCCCCAACTCAAAACACTTGACAGCCACTCTATTCCATACATACTGCTGAATTTGAGATTGTGTGTGTGTATGTGTGTGTGTGTGAGGTATTTTTGGGAAAGCCATGGAAGAAGAAGTAGAATATATGGCCTTCTTCTACGTCGTTATTCTCTACTCCCCAACTTTGATTCTTCGCTTTCCACTACCAATCTCCTTCAAAAGCCTCATGATCCGACGCTTCATATGCGTCGCTGTTTCCTCCCTCTTCCCTCGCATCTTCTGCACTCTCATCATTCCCGTAATCTCTCTCTCTCTCTCTTCACTGCTCTTTTTTGTCTCTTGCTTCGTTTTTTGCTGCTATGTTTCTTAAGCTGCTTAATGCTTATTTTTACAATATTATCATGTCCAAAACAAAATAAAAAACATTGAGGCAAAGAAAAATCAATATGGAATAATAATATCACTAAATATTTGTAAAAAATTATAAATATTTTTTATAATAAATTTATGATTTCATAGCTTAGTTAATAGTTTGGTGAACTAATTTTTTTATTATATATTCTAACACTCATCTTACAAAAATAAATATATGTAAACTTATCTTGCAAATATTTAAAAAAGTTCTATTATTTTGTTGAATCTATTTTTTGTTTTCATTTTTAAACTTATATTTTTTTATATATTTTAAATAGATTTATAATATAATTATGACGTAACGATTCGACCGCTCCGACCTAATGGTTCAGCTGGTGATCCATTCACCAGATCTATTTTTTTTATTCATTCACCAGTCCGATTTTCAAAACATTGCATAGGAGTATGGCAAAAAATGAGGTGTCCACATGATTTACAACGATTTCTTTGAAATCATAGGAGCTTGTAGTTAGAAAATCAAACTTTGATCGCAATTGATTCATTTCAGTAACATTTTTCTTCTACCGTCGAGAATATGTTTTAAAAAAAAAATTTGTTAAGGTTTTGGGAGATAAAATTTCAAGGGCGTGGGGGGTGTACATTTATTGAGTGGTTATTTCATAAGGATAATTTTAATATTATTTGAGGGAGGAAATTTTTTTTAAGAATTTTAAAATTTATAAGTAAGGGTCCAAAGGAATGAGAGGCCCAAAATGATAAATAAGGTGTTAATAGTAGCATCTTTTCAAAAATGCTATGAACCTATCCTTATTGATCCATAATTTATTCCGAATGTGTTTGTATAGTGAAAATTAAATTGATCAAATGATTCATGAGTAAAATGAATATGAATATTGATTACTTTTTTGGGTAAATTTTTTATTCACAAGTCTAGGTCTGTAGTGTTGTTAGTTTTTTTTGTTTTTTTTTTCCTTTCGAAAAAAGATATATAGAAAAATAATGAGAATAATTTAACAATTTGTAGTCATATTTTGACTTTTTAATTATTTTAATCTCTTCTCAAATAGGCCCTTAGCAGTTATCATAAGGTCCAAAGGTCTGTGGGCCCACTCGGCCCATTATGGACAAGTTGGGGTAGCTTAAACGAGGCTTGGGATAGTGTTCATGTTGGGCTTAGGTGGTAAAGCTTGGCCCATCTTAATACCTTAATGTATTTAGTTGAGAGATTTGAGGAGAGATTTATAAAAGAAAATAAAAAAGGTAGGTAAAACGTGAATAAAATATACCTATATTTCAGTTAGTTTCACATATTTTTTTTCTTTTTTCTTTCTAAATTCTTCTCCAAAACTCCTAACTAAACACAAGGTAAGTCATTTGCCTGTGAGAGGTGACCCATTAGTCTACCGTACATGCTTGACAAAAAGTAAAAAACAAAAAAATTAAAAATTAAAAAATAATAATAAAAGTTCATAAGTAAATTAAAATCACAGCTCGTTAGGCTTAGCATATGGGTCCAGTCCCGCTAGCTTGCTTAGCCCAGATTTATTGGGGTAGGTATTGGGCCAGTTAGAAGAAAAAAAAAAGTATTAACCTTAATCCATTATGAACTTGGACACTAGACTTAGTTTGGCATAATCTAAAAAAATTAAAAAGTCAAAAAGTCACTATCTTATTTAAATAACTTCATCTCTCTATCACATCATTTTAAACTCAATCCATATTTTACGTTTTTTCATAAAAAGTCAAAAAGTGCACTTATTTAGATCATTCCAAACAACCCCTTGCCGATTATGCGGTTTGATCCGATTTGATATTGACACTTTTCGGCAATGAGATGTGTTAATTCTAATTGCATATTAATTTTCTCGTTTTCTATCCCAACTTTTCCTTGATAATTAATAATCCCTCGCATGATAATATATGCACCAAATTATTTATTTATGTGAAATTCAATTTCTTATCCAAAATGCCGATTAAAACATTTTGAGAGACATGTAATCCAGTTTAATGATCGTTTACCTCATAACAAATATATATGTATTTTTTTTTATTCTTGAAGAAGATAAAGGTTCAACAAAGGATAGATTACGGCTACATTCCTGGGATACATCAATCCCTACTTGAGCTAACAGTGCTCATATCAGTGATCAAAAGAGAGAAAATGGATCTAGGAGGATCCTAAAGAAAAACAGTGTGTTCATGCTGGTTAACACCTAAATTAGCCAGAGCATCAACACTCTAGTTAGCTTCTCTAGGGATGGCTGTAAGTATGCATTGGCAGCGCCGTAGGAGGAAATGAGCATCCTCAATGAGTGCTCGATAGGGAGAGTGAGCTGCAGAACCATCTCGGATCAACTCTATAGCTGTCTGTGAGTCGGTCTCAATGTCAATGTTAATCAATCCCTTCTGCATGATGATGGTCAGCCCTCTGTAAATTCCCCACAGCTCGGCTCTAGACTTGTGCAATTTCCTAGATAGCCAAAGTACCCTCACACCCAGGTTCCAACTTCATCGCAGAGCAGCCCTCCAAATCCGAACTGGTCTGGGTCTCCTCTGGAGCTTCCATCCATGTTTAGTTTGAGCTTACCTGCAATAGGACAAGACCACAACATTAGATTGGGATCTCTGAACTGAGGGTTCAGGATGGCCTGGAAGGCCTCCTGAGTTGCCATAGCTTGTTCGATAATGGAGTTGACAGTAATAGATGAGGGTGTGGAGAGGTTATCAAACACTTCTGTGTTCCTCCCTTTCCAAATGTGCCAGAGTGTAGTCAGAAAAACAGTGGGCCACTGAATATTATGCACCCGATCCTTGCTTCCCATATTCACTTTGATCCAAGCCTGCAGTGGAGTGGTGTTACTATGCTGCCACCAGTCAAGGCTTGCAATGTTAAGCCATATTTCCTTTGCTTTAGGACAGTTCCGAAGAAGATGGTGCATATCTTCTCTATAAGTTTGGCATCTGTGGCAAATCTCAGAGTTTGAAAGCTGTCTGATGAATCTCATATGGTTGGTAAGAAGCCTCTCATACAAAACAAGCCAGAAAAAAGTTTTGAGTTTTTGAGGGGCCTTGATTTTCCAAAGCCACTGCCAATTCATTTCCTCTCTGTCTTCATTTGAGATAGCTGAGTAGGCTGCTGCTGTTGTAAATTGTCCACTAAAGGATCCTTTCCAAAGAGGATTATCACTAAAAGTCACATACCTTGGTCTATATATACTATAAATTTCCTCTTTCACTGATGGGGAGATAAGATCCTGAATTGAGGTTAAATCCCATTGTGTTTCTTCATTGATTATAGAACTAACTTTGGTTGTGTTGTCAGTGTGAACCCTGGGTGAGTGATACATAGTGGTTGGTTACCACACCACCAATCTGTCCATAAGGCTATGTTCTCTCCTGTGCCAACATTCCATTTTATATTCCTACTTAGGACCTCCTCGTTCCTGATAATGCTTTTCCAAGTGTGTAATGCTCTTCTTTGGGTGGGCCAGTTAGAGACTGAATGGTCCTTGAGATATTTGGCTTTTAGAATTTTGCACCAAAGCTTATTAGAGTTATTAGTCAATTTCCATCCCAGCTTAGAGAGGAGGGCTGAATTTTGGACTCTAGCTTGCCTTATACCAAGGCCTTCATTACTCTTAGATTTACAAACCTGCTGCAAGTTAACAAGATGAACTTTCTTCCTATCCTCTATATTACCCCAAAGAAAATTTCTGTTCAGTTTATCAATTTGGTCACATACCCTTCTTGTAATTTCCATGGTTTGCATTAGGTGATTGGGCATAGAGGAGGTAACAGCCTTAACTAGGGTAGCTCTGCCTGCAAGAGATAGATTTTTGGCTTTCCAACCAGAAAGTTTTTTGACCATTCTGTCAAGAATATCCTGTAAATGAGTTTTGCTAACTCTGGTGTGAAGGAGAGAGTACCCAGGTATTTCCCTAGGTCAGTAGTGATGGAGATGCCACATATTGCTGAGAGGGAGAGCTTCCCTTCTAGGGATGTTAGGGGAAATGTACATTTTGGATTTATGAAAATTAATTTTTTGACCAGACATGTCACAAAACTCAGAGAGAACTTCATAATGCAATTACAGTTACTTCTATTAGCTTTAGCAAAGAGAATCAAATCATCCGCAAAAAACAGGTGGGAAATGGAGGGGCTGTTATTAGAGGCTTTGAGGCCCTTCCATTTTCCACTCTCAGTTTTAAGACGAATCATGTTTGATAGATTTTCCATGCAAAGGACAAACAGATAAGGGGAGAGAGGATCCCCTTGCCTGAGACCTCTCTCCACACTGATGTTGGGTAAGGTTTTTCCATTCCAAATTATAGCAGAATTAACAGAAGTCACACAGTTCATGATAAGAGTGATCCAGTCCAGAGTAAGTTTGAATTCTTTGAGGGTGTGGTGTATAAAATCCCAGGAAATGCGATCATAGGCTTTCTCAAGGTCAATTTTGAGGATCATGCCACCAAGCTTACCTTTTTTACATCTAAGTGTATGAAGGAGTTCTTGGGTTATGATAATATTATCAGTGGTGGTTCTGCCGGGGATAAAGCTGCTTTGGTTGGGACTGATAAGGTCAGGGAGGAGAGGTCTGAGTCTGTTGACAATGATTTTGGATATGGATTTATAGATGACATTGCAAAGACTGATGGGTCTAAATTGTTTTAGTGACTCGGGATTATCTAGCTTGGGTATAAGGGTGATGAAAGTTTCATTGATTTCTTTGGGGACCTTTTTAGAATGAAAGCACTCTTGGATAAAATGGCAAACAGATGTGCTAATAGTGTGCCAGTGTTTGTGGTAGAAAATGGCTTGGAGTCCATCTTTCCCCGGGGCTTTGAAGGCTTTAATGTTTTTGATGGCAGTCCATATTTCAGAGTTGGACACAGGGGCAAGGAGATGATTATTATCCTCAGAGGTGAAGCAGGTTCTAGCAATGTTAATCCATTTATCCACAAGGTGAGTTTCCTCATGTTGGAAAAGCTGACTAAAATGATCCATGATGTGGTTTTTGAGTTCATTAGTGTTAGAGATCCAATTACCATTATCATCTTTGAGCACATGAATTTTAAGCTTTCTATGCTTGGTTAAGGTAGACGTGTGGAAGAATCTAGTGTTGTTGTCTCCCAAAGTGAGCTATTTGTTTCTGGATTTTTGAAACCAAAGAATCTCTTCCTGAAAAAGGGTCGAATTAAATTGTTTAATGAGATCTTTCTCCAGGATATGCAGGTTGTGAGAAAAGGCCTGGGCTTGAATTTTTTGGATGCCTTTTATACGGGCCAACAGATTTCTTTTGCATTTAAAAATGTTACCAAAGACTTCTCTATTCCAGGTTTTAACATTCTAAGTAAAATTGTCAATAACTTCAAGGAGTTTAAAATCTTTGTTTAGCCAAGAAAGATGAACAACCTCAGGGAAATTAGGGTGGCAAAGCCAGGCCGCTTCAAATCTAAAAGGCCTATTCTGAGGGTTAGAGGGATGCATACCTTGAGTATAAACTATCAGTGGAGAATGATCCGAGTAGGTTCGCGGGAGAGTCCTCACAGTTCCTTCAGGAAAAAGGGCTCGCCATTGATCATTGCTCATAGCTCGATCTAACCTCTCCATAGAATTAGCCAGGCCTTGACGGTTGTTTGTCCATGTGAAACGGGGTCCAACACTTCCTAAATCAATGAGATTGCAATTATTGATCCTTTCCATAAACCTCTGTGTTCTGTTCTGATTAGGGGTGTGTGAGAAGCTCCTCCTCTCACTCTGGTTAGCATAGTCATTGAAATCTCCAGCTATAAGCCAATACTTGTTTAAGTTCCTCGCTGTGTCTTCCAGCTCCTTCCAAAGAGTCTCCCTTAGGAAGGGGTTAGGGCTGGCATACACTGCGTTGAAAACCCATTCCTCGTAGTACTCTTTATGAACCGTGGCTTGTATCTACTGATGAGAAACAGCAGATGCACGCACGTTAGCTTGGTCAGTGTCCCAGATTAACCAAATTCCACCTGATCTTCCTACAGGGTCAACAATGGTAGCTGCTGAGAAACCCATGTTACTGAAAAAGTTACCCATGGAACTAACATGACTTTTGTTTCCAGTAAAACAATAATCCTAGGTTTGTGGGTATGAAGGAGCTCACGCATGTTGCGTCGGAAAGTATTGTTACCAGCCCCGCGGCAATTCCAAATCAAGATGAGCTAGTCCATGGATGGAAATGATGGGAGAGAGTCAGCTATAATACCTGGTAGGAGGCTTCGGATCCTACGATGGTCTTGGTCTATTGATCGCATGGATGCCATTTGTAGTGAGTGGAGTAGAGATATGGCTGAGTTGCTCCACCCTGGTTCGATTCTCAGCTTTATTTGCTCTATCCACCAGATTGTGTCTACTCAGTGAATTGCTTCTGTCCCTGACTCTAACAACAGCCCCAAGTTGTTGTCTTCCATCTTGTTGATTGTTACTTCCGGAGGTTCATCTCCTCTTCCATGTTGGATGTCTGATCAGGAGGTTTCCTAGCTCTTGCTTTCCCTTCTCTGAGAGATATGGAATGGTTTAAAGGGGGGGTTATAGGTGGCAGAGAGTTGAAGGGGCTTCAGTTATCCCGTCCATTGGGATTTCTGGAGATATGGTATCAGAATCCTTGAGAGAAGTAGTTTCAGGCTCCAGAGTAGGAGTGGACTCTTTCTGTGTGTTGTCATTATCATTCTGAGTAGGTGAGCTCAAGTTTGAGTTCGCACATGGGTTGGAAGATGTAAAAGGTGATGGAAGTAAATGGGAGTAATCCTAAGTTTTCAAAATGGTTGGGGAACTTAGTATGGTTAGGCCTAAGGTTAACTGTGGTAATCTCTTGCCCAGCAGGGATCGAAACATTAAGAGATGAGGAGGCCTCTTCATCCAGGCCCAATCTGTTAGTTTTGTTCCCTCGTCCAGATCCCTCTTCCTGATAAGCAGAGCTTCTCAATTCAGCAAATCTATTGGATTTTGGGTTAGGTCTACTATTCTAAGTCTTCCGAGTGGGTGTGGGCCTTTGGGTCTCTTGGTAACTAACATCCATGGCCCAAAACCAGCATCACTGTCCATTGAACATTGCTGGCTGTCAGTTGCCTGTAATGGTGCCGTTGGATGGCTCTCTGAAACGGCTAGTCCAACACCGGTCGGCGGCGAGTTTATAGCTTGAGGCATCTGTGAGGATTGATGTGCTGCTTTGTATCGGCATAGCTCCCTTCGATGATCCACCCTGCCACAAAAGAAGCAAAATAAGTGGATGGATTCATATTCAATGTTATAGCATTTCTTACCTAAAAGAAATTTGGGGCAGAGGGGTTTGTTCAGATCCATTTCAATGCAAACTCTGGCGTATTTGCCTCTGGTAGCCATGGCCATTCTGAGGTCAATTTTGAGAGGCTTCCCGATCTGTTTGGCGATGGTATATAGGACCTTTTCCTGGAAATACTCAATCGGAAGCTCCGGAAACCTTACCCAAACAGCAGTGGTGGTTTCAAAGGCTTCCGATGCCTTAAAGTCAGGCTCCCATTTTCGAATCGTAAGGTAGTGGTCCATGATGACCCAGGGACCTCCCGTGTAGACATGGTTACAGTCGTCCTGGGAAGAAAATTTGAACAAAAAGTAGTTGTTTCCCAAATCTATTGCATCAAAATCCTCTTGGGTTGCCCGCAGGGTCTTCACTCTGTTGCAGAGCAATCGGTACCCTATGCTCTTACCAAGAAGATGAACAATGAGAGTATTGGTCAAAGGTTTCCTGATCTGCTGTAGGAGTTTCTTGGGTAGAGATATGCTGGGTATACTAGAGGGCTTCGTGGGGAGATCATTCTTATGAATGTTGGTGTCCCCATCTTCGTATTCCTCTTCATCATCAGAAAGAATGGTGTCTATAGCATCATCAAAATAGAAATCGCTGCTCTTAGGTATTGCGAGAGCTTCTTTGAACGATTTCGCCTTGGGATGGACAGATCCGACCACTTCTGAAGGGGAGGGAAAATCCAACACAGCTTCTGGAGGGTTTGGGGGGGTAGGTAACGATGTGCTTACAGTAGTGATCTCCATGTCCTGTTCCCCCATGCAATCCTTGCTTTTAATCTTTTTCGTACTGCGGATGAGGTGGTCCTCTTCCTCTTGAGATGTGATCGGGTCACCGGTGCTAGCAGAAGGAGAACTCATGAAAACTTTTTCTTTGAGTTGGTTTATTACAAATATATATATTTGTTTTTTTAAGATAGGGAAACGATTAAAAAAAAAACAAAAAAAAACCTCATAAGCTACTAATGTCAATAAAAATGATGGAACCTCCATCTAAATTCGTGCTGATTCAGGAGCCTTTTGGGAAGGGTTAAAAAAGTCAGTTTTAAATTTTTTTATCAATTTTAGGTCACATTATCTTTCATATTTTTTACTCACAAAAAAATAAAATAATCTAAAAAAATCAAAAAATTAATTTTTTACCAACTTTCTAAAACACTCCTCAAACT
Source organism: Camellia japonica (assembly GCA_030407325.1). NCBI lineage: Eukaryota > Viridiplantae > Streptophyta > Magnoliopsida > Ericales > Theaceae > Camellia > Camellia japonica. The sequence goes on along the minus strand of JAPPVO010000019.1, from coordinate 6,061,593 downwards.
CAAAAACTAATCGACACAGTACCGCGGAAGTAGCCTCTCGACCCACATGTGATATGGACGAATAATGGAATAACAAACAAGCTGATGATGTATGTGTTTTCTTTTATTTTATAGTTTGGGACTCGTGTTATTTTAATTTTTGATTTTTTAATTATAATATATTTGATCATGAATTTTGAATATTGTTTTAAATAAGGACAATTGAACATACCATTGTTTAATTTGAAGGGCAAAATTGTAAATTTGATAAAATATAAATTAATTTGACAAAAATAAATGTCAAAAAAATATTTAAAAATTTTAAAAAATTATTTCTATCCACCAAAAATAAAATTATGTAAAATTGATAAAAATTAATAAAAATTACATGATTAATTTTTAAAAATTAATTTTACATGATCATCATCCAAATACATAATAAAAATTAATTTGGTAAAAAAAATAAATGTCTAAAAGATTTATCAATTTTATATAATTTTACATAAGTTCTAGTTTCTGAAAAGTTGAACCATTTAGTCCTAAAAGTTTTCTTATGCTCCATTTAGTCCCATTTGCACATCAATCTAATGTTCGAAACATTAATCTGATGTTCGAAATCTAATGTTCGAAACATTTATCTGATGTTTGAAACATTGTAATGGGACCTTTCAGTCTATAAGAAAACTTTTAGGACTAAACAGTGTATAAGTTATTAATTTGGGATTTATTAGTGCATCCCCCTAATTTTATCTTTAGTAAGTATAAATAATTTAAAAAAATTCAAATATAATTTTTTGACATTTATTTTTGTCAAATTAATTTATATTTTATCAAATTGACAAATTTATCCTTGAAAAATCTAATAGTATTTTTAATTATCCTTATTTGGAACAAGATTCAAAATTCTGAATTAAATGTGTCACAATTAAAAAATCAAGAATCAAAATGACACAAACCCCAAATTATAGAGACCATTGTGTAATTCACCCTTCTAAATATTATCAAATCCTTTGGCTACAAAAATTAAAAAATATTAATAATAAAAATAAAAATACATGCAGTGGTTATTTTGGCGTGTAGCCAGTAGATGGCAAAACATTAGAGAAAGATAGATTAATAAACTTAATCCACAATGAGATATGACAGCCTTTTAACACCTAACAAATCTAGTTGACCTCTAATGAAATTTAATCATATTCTTTAATTTTCTTGGTGTTGATCCGTATGACCTCTAATGAAATTTAATCATATTCTTTAATTTTCTTGGTGTTGATCCGTATCACATTGTCAACAACAATAAAAATAAAAAATATATGTAGACATATGCATGCAAAAAAATTTATTTCTATTTAATTTATATAATGGCATCTATGTCTTTAATATTGACATGCCTTGTTTGTCTATGACTTTTTAGCCACTTTTTGCTATTCAAACAAAAAATAAATAAAAAATTAACCATTTGACTACAGTTTATTTAGCCAACAATTGCAAGGGAAAAAAAAAAACAATTTTAACAAGTTTTTTATTTATTTGACAATTGCTAAAAATATATTATTATTATTATATTATTATTATTATTTTTGTCTCTAGTGAAAATTTTAAATTTTGATTACATTTTATTAGCTAACAAGGAAAAAAAAAAAAAAAAACTCTTTTTATTTGACAACTGCTAAAAAATATTTTTTTTTGTCTATATTCAATTTAAAAAATTTTGCATTATTATTTTCATATAAATTTTATACTTGAAGTTTAAAAGAATCTCAAATGTAAAAAAATAAAAAATAATAATTAAACAAATCTAAAAAATAAAACCAATTTTTTTTTTCTTTTCTCTTCAGGGGGGGAAAAAAAAGAAGGTAAAAGAAGCTATTGGAAAAATAATTCTCAAACTTAGCCTAATTTTCTAAATATTTTTTCTGTATTTGTAGCATTATTTTTCTAAAAATATTGATTATTTTGGGTAGCAACAATTTAAAAATAACAATATGCTTATTTTAAAATCAAAGGTTGCCTTCTACTTCAATTCAAGTTCCAACCAACATAGTATTCATCCCACAAACACCAACCACTAATGGACACAAAAACTATGCCATACAAAAATCTTTATTACTGTTGTATTGGGTGACAGAAACTAGTACGGTTAGCAAATCTATTTGGATTAAGCAAGGTAACCAACTTTAAGAATGGTTTAATTTTAACCCTATATAGTTAAGTAATTATTTTGATTTTAAGAGGCTCGACAGAGTTGAATAAGTCATTCAACAATTTAAATTATATTGAGACTTTTTTTGTTTTTTTTCCCAAATCAATGTAACTCAATCAATTACAATAAAGTACATGTCTTGTCTGCTAACCATTAAGAAAATTAAAATAATTTGAAATCTAGCGGCAAGAAGAAAAGGGAATATAATTAAAGGTTATAACTAATTTTAGTACATATCTAGTCTCTAGATATTGCACTACATAAATTTGTTAAAATACTAATAAAAACATCACTTTGGTTATGTTGTTGTACTCTCTTGTCAATATATATATATAAAAAAAAGAAGATGTGAAAAATAGTAATATAAGACACTTTTATGATAAATTTAAATAATAATAATGCACAATATTTATAAGAAAAAAATTATTGGTGGAAAATAAGAATTAGGAGCATTAAAAGGAAGACATTATGATTTTTTATCTTGCTTTTATAATATTCTCCAAAATGATTTTAAAAGTTATTTTTTATAAACAACAAAAAAAAAGGGGAGAAAAAATTACAAAATATTTTCTACATGTATATTGAAGTTTAGAAAAAAATTATATTTAAGTTCCACAAATTTAATATAATATTATATTTATTTAAAATTTGAATTCACAAAATATTTTTTTAAATTATTTTTATCAATCATTTGTCTGTTTTGTTTGCTTGTTTAATTTACCATTACTAAAATATAATTAATGTAATTATGTCAAATATATAACTTTTTTTTTTCAATATATTTTAATTCTAAAGAATGGTCATTATAATTTGCTGATAATAATAATAATTATGTATACAAATTTTAAATATAAATACAATTTAACCATATTTAGAATTTATAATTAAATTAAAGTACAATTTTAATTTAAATTTTACGTACATTTCTCTTATGCAACCATCTACTTGATCTGTAAAAATTAAAAAATCTGAATCAATTCATATCCATTTATCAATCTATACCACCCATTCAATTTATACAACAATGATTTAGACCACTAAAAAATACACCACTAATAGCACTAATGCATTGGGAATGTCAAAAAAAAAAAAAACAAGCCATAGAAAGTGGGCGGGGCTCACTGCCACAATCATTAGTGCTCCCCTAGCGTTCCCTTTTTAGTACTCCCAAGCATTTTTCCAATTCATATATGCTAACTAAGCGGATGAATGCAAAATAATTTTTTTTAATCTGTCTTACTTTTGACAAATAATGGATAAGAGACCATCCAATCAAATCCGTTCAACTAAGGCCATCTCCAACGCTTCATCAAACTTGGTATCAGATTTAAATTTTGGTGAAAAAGTGACTTTTTGGTGTTCCAACGGTTTCACCAAATTAATATCAAATCGAGAATTCACCAAAATGATAACATGCTCCAGATTTCACCATTTCACTGTGCGTTACCGTTGGGGGAGACCAACTGGTCGATCGGCCGGTTGACCAACCGGTGGACTGGTTCTCTTGCAAATACTTTGGTTCAAACAGGTCAAAAGGTTCGAAGAGGTAAAAAAAAAAAAAAATACACTAACCGATCAACCAATCGGTCAACCCACCAACTGCTTCAATCTGCTTCGTTCTGCTTTACCCAATCGATCACAGGAGTCGACCTCGTCGCCGACGTCTTCAACGAATCGAAGCTTGATCAGCTGGGTCTTCAATGCTAAAAAATGTTCAATTTTCAAAACTAGTTCTGATACAGAGGTGGTACTCCACTACTGGTTCTTCACTCATGCATACCTGTTGTGCAGAAAATCAACCAGACCAAAACAACTCCAAATTCACCATTACCATGGCTTTATCTTCTTACTCTGCCCCCTACACAATCCTCACTACCACTCTTTCTTCCTCCTCACATTCACTTCCAAAACTCCTCCATCTTCCCCAGCACCACTCCATCTGTTTTCCAATCAAACCCACCACCACTCAATACATCCAAAATCTTTCTGATGAAAGACGATCTTCTCTGGACTTCGATTTACCTATTCCTTTTTTCTTTTATTTTTTTCTTCTGTTTTTTATAGTTCAAATAATTGGGATTTATGGTTTTGTGAATTCAATTTCAGTAGAGTTGTTGAAGTTCTGTTAGATCTTTGTTGAACCAGGAAGCTCCATGATTGCATCGTCACCTTCAGGGTCGTTGAAGAGAACAAGGGCTATTAATGGGACTCAAAGTTTCAGAAATTGAGGAAAAAATTTCAGGTCAACCCACCGGACATGCCCAGCATTTTGATGCAAACTAAGTGCAACCGTTGGAGCGCCTCGTATCAGATTGAGAAAATCATTATTTTTTCCTCAAATTTGATGAAAAAAGAAGTTTACCGTTGGAGATGCTCTAACACCTCTAATTTCTATATTTCTTTTCTTTTAATGAGCTTTTGCAATAATGAAATAAAAAAAAAAAAAGAATAAGACAACGGATAAATAAAAGCGCAAAGAGAGTTAAAGATATTTGTAAGAAAATTAAAAAAGCGAAAAAAAAGAAAGAAAAGGAAATATCGCAGAACAGAGAGAGAGAGAGAGAGAGAGAGAAGGAACGAAAGCTTGCTGAGAAGAAAAAGAAGCAAAAACCCAGAAACCAAACCCCCAAAAAGGTCAGTTTGCTGATACTCTGATACTGTTCCTGCTTTCCATTTCACTTTCTCTCTCTACAATCAATCTCATGGGAGGGAGAGGGAGAGAGAGAGAGAGAGAGAGAGAGAGTAAATGCTCTTCAACGACTTTCACATTTCGATCCACCGACGATCTCTTTGTTTCCAATCTACAGGAAAAAAAACACTCAATTTTAATGCAAGCTAGATCCGACTCTGATTCACCTCTCGACTCGTTAATTCACTGCCCAAGCTTTGTTCAATCTTCAGTTTCAGTGTGATTTTATAGCTCAATCGCTTGCAACGAGCTCTTGAGTTACGTGTTTTGAAACTTTTTCTTTTTTTTTTTTTTTTACATCAACAACTGTGAATTTGTTGAAATGGCAGTTCTTTGCTTGTAATTTGGTCTCTGGAGAGTGCTCTGCAGTACGGAAGTGTTCAATTAGGGTTTGTTTTGGTGTGACTATCTGAGAAATCTAGGGTTCGTGAAAGTTGTTTGATTGATGTGTAGATATGGTTGTTATGGCTTTGCATTTCAAGCGGCACTGGAATTTCAGTTATTATGATGACTTTTGACTTTGTTGAGTGAGTTTCTAGCCAATTTAAATGCAAGATAGATTTTTTATGGAAATGGAAGTGAAGTTGATTGAGTTTGAGTTCATTTTGACACTCATAATGATAGCAATTGGGACTTGAGTTTGGTTCTGGTTATCGATTAGGAGGGTTTAGTGAGGTTTTCCATTTGGGTTTTATGGAAGGTTTGGAGTGTTAGTTATTGTGCAGTGAAATAGGGAGGTGGAGATGCCTGCTTCTCCAGCAATGAGGTGTTCCCCTGGGAGGGAGATCAGAGGGGATAATCACAGAAGAGGGCGCAGTCTCGAGGGCGGGATACTCCTCAGGGAGAAAGATGACGATCTTGCTCTGTTCAATGAGATGGAGACCAAAGAAAGAGACAGTTTCTTGCTTCAATCAAACGATGATTTTGAAGATACATTCTGTAAGTTTCCATTGTGTTGAAATTGGGTTTTGTGGGTTTCTTCTATTGAGAAGTACGGAATTTAGAGTTTTGTTGTTTCCTCTGGTTTAGGGTTCAGTGTTAAAAACTCAGTCTTTTAAATTTGAGGTTATAGTTTCGTTCACGAGGTTAGCTACTTTGTGCAAATATTTTAGGTTTGTACCCAATTTACCCATCCAATGGGACAAAGCTGGGTGTATTTTGTTGTGCTTATTTCCTATGGCTGACAATTGTTTGTTTTTATATTTGACTTTGATTTGCTTTAAACAGCCACGAAATTGAGATACTTGTCAGATTACAAGCTTGAAATTTCCATTCCTGCACGAGGCGAGAGTAGTGACCTGCTTAATGCGGATGGGGAGAAGAATGACTATGATTGGTGGGTGATGTTTTTCTTATTTTGATTCTATAAACTTTACGTTGTGTGTTGCTGGTTTCTTGACAATTTTGCAGAACTTAAATGGTTCTCAAAATTGCTATAAAAGCAGAATACAAGAAGGAAATAAAAATTGAACTTCCAACTAGAACTTAGCATGACACATTACTAGCTTTATTGATTTGCTGTATGGGGGTATTCCCCTAAGGTGGCCCTTCTGGGTTTTGTGGTTGGCCTAATTGTATACATATTTGTTAAATATATTATTATTATTACCTTGTAACATAAATAAATTTCCAGCGGGAGGAAGAAGTTTATATTCATGCATAACTATGGGCTAGAAAATGAAGTTTCCCAGCACAAAACTGCTAATAATTGTTTCAGCTACTAGTCAATTTAGCAACTTTATATATATATATATATATTTTATCCATAATGAATGGTTATTACTCTTTAGAAATATTTACTATTCTTTCATGCTTTTTCTCAATGCCACATAGCCGGTCTCTCTACTTCACCATTATTGGTTTTGTATCTTTTGATCTAATGTCTGGTTGTTAAATTTTAAGGTTATTAACTCCTCCCGACACCCCTCTCTTCCGTTCTTTGGATGATGAGACACCTCCAGTTACACTTCCACAGAGGGGAAGAGCTCGCAGTCAACCCATCACAATCTCAAGGTCATCCACGGTAGGTCGTTTATTCAAGTCAATGGGATGAGTATTTATTGTCCATTTACTCATCTGCTGGTGGTTTCTTTTAACACTGTGGCCATGTTTTTCTTTGTCGTATTGATACAATAACGCATATAATGCCTACCTTATTTTAGATGGAGAAGAGTCACAGAAGTAGTAGAGGTAGTGCAAGTCCAAATCGCTTAAGCCCATCTCCTCGGTCTGGGAATAGCACTTTTCAAACGAGGGGAAGGCCATCTTCAGCACCACATTATAGTCAAACTCCTAGCATACGCCATGCTACCCCTGTGCGGAGACCATCTCCCCCACCGAGTAAACCATCATCACCTGCTCCAAGGTCTTCAACACCAACTCATCGGAAAATGAGCCCAGGATCTAGTGGTACTGTGTCCTCATATGGGATAAGGGGTACCTCCCCTCTGAAGACAAGTCGAGGTAACTCAGCATCACCAAAAATAAGGGCATGGCAAACAAATATTCCAGGTTTTTCCTTGGATGCACCGCCTAATCTACGTACTTCATTGGCTGATCGACCTGCATCATATGTGAGGGGTTCCTCACCAGCATCCAGAAATGGCAGGGATTTATCCTCCAGATCTGGAAGGCAGTCGATGTCTCCAACCGCTTCTAGAAGCATCAGTTCATCACATAGTCACGATCGGGACCGATTTAGCTCCCACAGTAAAGCTTCTGTTGCATCATCTGGTGATGATGATGTTGACTCTCCACAATCTGTTCCTATGAGTAGCTCAGACCGCTCAGCTTCGAGGAGAGTTGGTGCATTTCCAAGTAATAAAGCTCCAGCATTTTCCAAGAAGCCAACTAAAACAATGCTATCGAGTTCTGCTCCAAAAAGATCCTTTGACTCAGCACTTCGACAAATGGTACTTGTTATCTGTCTTTTGGACTGTCATTTTTTTTATTTCATGACTGAGTTTATGCATGTCAGCATCAACAGATTTGCAGAAGACCAGTGAAAACTCAGTATGTATGTTTGAAGTTTCAATGCGAATGTTTTAGATATGATCAATGACCGGAAAGAAAATTTAGGTGACGTTTCAATGTTGAATATAAATTTAATGGCTGCATTACCATTTTATGTGGCATTCCTTTTGTAGAATGCATTGAATGGAGTTATTGTGGAAAAGGGCAGCCTTCTTACGGATAAGGTTAAACAATATTGAATTTTGTAGTTTTTAGCTAACCTAGAGGTGTCACATACCCATTTTATTTAAAGTGCCATTGAAATTGTAATTTGTGCTTCAAATTTAAGGCACATCCAAACACACGTCAACATTTATTATCAAATCCTGAGATATTTATAAATTTTATTAGTTTCATAATTCTTATTAGCTTTGTTTAGATTATAGGTTTTATCTGAACCTCCAACCATTTCAGATTTGACCTTTCAAAATGATGCTCAAATAACAATAGGTTACCTTGGAATTGCAAGGATCTAGTGCCACCAAATCTCGTTCTTTCCTTGAACTAAGGGATCGGTACCACTTAGTGTTACCAGAAAACGTTAAATACCCTAACAAATTACGTTTTGGAATGCACATTCCAAAACATGGTGCATTTTTGTGCCAATACCATCTTTAGAGCATATGGCACAACACCTTCCTATTTCCGTTCCCATTCCATATAACGGAACAATCTACGTTCCAGGTAACATAAGCACCACTTCACGGACAGACAATTTCCAATTAGTGCTTTGAGCTGCTTCTAATGTTCTTACCACACGATAGAAGTGCTAATGCAACCACTAGTCTATAAATTGTTAAACCTTCCATAAAAGTAAATTAAGCCATATAGTACCTCATATTTTCCCCTCTGTCTCGGGGTCTTGCGATACCTTCTACAACTTGGCCCTCAACATTACCTGGACCAATACATAAAATGATGATAACGGAATGTTCCGTCTTGTTTATGTATACCCTCCATCATAGGAAGTAGGGATGCAACTTGGGTTGGCTCAATAGGAGCCTAGCCCGAAATTTTTTAGGGCGTGGGCAACATATTTTTAAATTTGGTGTAGGCTTGGGCAAAAATTTAGAAGCCCAAATTAAATTTAGGCTAGGCTTGGGTAGAAACTCCGACAGCCCGAGAAACCCTGAAGCCCGAATTATATATATATATAAATAAATATATAACAATATTAAGTATACATATAAATTATTAATCATTGGATAATGTTAAAATAATCTGAATTGTTAAATCATTTTCTTAATACATATCATATACACAAAGTAACACAATACAAAATTTTACCTTTCTTTTTCTCACTTAGAATTGGCAAAGACCACTAAAAGTGGCACTCCAATTCGTTAGTTCTCATCTCTCTCTTCTTCGTCTCTCTCACATCATATAAATTATTTATTTTGATGTTATTAATGATTTTATCCAAAAAAATGGTAAATGTTTATTTAACTGTAACAAATTAATCAACCTAGATTGGGAGGGAAAAAAAAAATATATATTTGCAGACAATTCGTGTTTAACCCAAGTTCAATTTATTATGCTCGGGTTGAGCTTGGGTAGACAACTTTGGGTTGCAAGTCGGACTTGGGCAACTCTTCACAACTCAAGCTGGCTTGGGTAACCTCTCAACTTGACCAAACCCGTCCAAGTTGCACCCCTAATAGGAAGGCGTGGGTGGTTCATTGGATTATGACAATCCCTACTAGCCACATTAGAATCTCTCCCATTAGCTAGTACCCCATACTCACTCTTAGTTACTTTGGAATGCCATAACAAATTACTCTCAATGGGAATTATCCATAACCACTTACCGAGAAGAGCAATATTTCTAGATACATTGTAACAATAGCTAAACCCCCTTTTTCCTTAGGAAGAGAAACAATCTCCCACCTCACTAATATTCCTTCTTCCCCTCTTCCTTTCCTTCCCAAAGGAAATCCCTCATTAATTTCTCAATCATATTCGCAACTCGAACCGGAATCTTGAAGAGAGACAAATAATGAACGGGATTACTACTTAGCACTGATTGAACCAAAGTGTGTCTCCCCCCTCTAGATAACATTGCTCTCTTTTCCACCCCTTTAGACGCTTACCTGTCTAGATTGGCAATTAATGAAAATCCAAATGATGTACCATTTTTAGTCTTAATCCATACTGGACTGGGATTTTAATGACTGCTGTTCAAACTAAAGAAAATTGAACTTAGGGGTGTCATAACAGAATCACATATTGTCAGTATTATGTATTTGTCTGATATGTTGCCTTGCATTTACAATTGTTCATTCACGATTTTTTATTATGCCACATCTGAAGGGGAAATTTCCATTGAATCATTTTGTGTAGGATCATCGGAAAAGACCTCAGGATATGTTCAGGCCACTCTTATCTAGTGTGCCCAGTTCCACCTTTTATGTTGGAAAAGCAAGTGCTGCACATCGTGCCATGATATCCAGGAACTCCTCTGTCACAACTAGCAGTAACGCAAGTTCTGATCAAGGTACAAGTGGTGCACATGATACTGAAGAAAGTGACCATAACCAGGATGATATGGCTAGTGAATGTGGAAAGTCACCATATCCTGATGTTCAGGATGATGTATTTGGTTTTGAGAAGGCAGATGCTGTAACTGAAGATGTCAGTCATGTTTTTCATGATGGGTCACCTGATGTCCAGCGCAATGATTTTAGTGGAGATGCTAAAGATGATTCTCTACTCGGTGACTCCAGAAACTTCGATTACCATAGCACTGCTATGGCAATCACGGAAGCTTCTGAAGGTTTGGAGGTCAAGGGTAATTTTTCAGAAGGTGATAGTGTTGAAGATATGACACTCTGTTCTAGATGTTGTCGTGGGTATCATGCCATTGAATTAACAGAGGGAGACTTGAAACTTTGTCCTGATTGCAGGAGTTCAGACGAACCTTTGACTGTCACTACTCCAGCTCCAACCATAATAGTTTCTGAGAATTTCCCAAGTCCTCCTCCAGAGATTTCAGTTGAACATAAGTCATTTGATGCAATGGATCCGGTGACTGCTGTATCTGAATCTTCAGAAGTGAATAATGCGGCTGAAACAAGGGCTGCTCAACATGAGGAGCAAGTTCAGGAAAGCCAGACTTCCTTTGCCGAACCGAGCCTGAATTTATTATCAGAAAATTCTCTTACACAGACACTGTCAGAGGAAGATATGAGGAGGTTAGAAAACCAGCAAGTGATGGACCAACCGACTGTAGGCTATAACCCATCTGATGGTGACAATGGGGCTCAGAAAATGCAGCACTTAAGTGACTCTCCAAATTTAAAGCTTCATGTTTCAGAAGGCACAGGCATTTCCGTACTGTTGAAGAGGTCAAGCAGCAGTAAGGGGCCTGTTGTCCAAGGCAGGACTTTTACTGCCACTAGCATTCCATATGATGATCTATCCTATGTGAGAGACAGTGCAACTAGTATGAGAAGCTCCTTTGGACTGGGCAGCGTCTCTGCATCATCCTCTGTGGATTTAGGCTCAGCTAGGCAAACAGAGACTCGTGTGCGTCGGCAGTTAAGTGGCAAGAAATCTGACATTGAAACTTACAGGTATGACATAAACACAAAGCACCAACGCACAGGGTCATCTTTGTCTGGAACTCCAAGTCATGCTTTCCAAGGTTTGGGTCTTGCAACGAGCATGAATGAAGAAAATATGGAGGTTGCTGTTGCCCGTGTCGAAAATGAGGCTGTAGGTGTAACAAATGGCACTACTCAAGAACAGTTGCTGGTTTCAGAAAGTGCAGGAGTAGATGATACATGCACTGAAGTTGAATGCAGCAATCACCGTGGAACAATGATTGCTTCTACCTCAGAATTGTCAACACATACCCTAAACAACCATTTAGGAGACAGTTTAGTTGCTTCGTTTTCAAGTGTTGGAAGATTCTATTTCATATGGGAATGGTGAAGGCTTCCAAAATGGCGTGAGGAGCATCTCGGATCGAGAAGCATTGGCTGCGACTCCAGAACCTTCTACAGTAGAGGAAGATACCATGCCAAATTCTATTGTTGATAGGGTGGATGTTGCAGATGGTCCCACTCAGAGCTCATTGGATACAATATCGGAAATAGAAATTGAAAATGACGAACTGGGTTCGCCTGGTTCTCAGTCTGATGTCATTTCCACAAATTCAAAGAGCACCATGGATGAGTTACTGGAGCCTTTTGTTGCTACCACATCTGATAAGGATATAACAACTTCAGTTGCAGAGCTTGACACCTTGGATCATCCACATGGCATCCTTGGTATGTATATCTTGCACTATAACTTGTATTGACGTTTTTATTGTTTGTCTTTTATGTTTTTCTCCTTTCTCGTAGTCGTATCAAATTTGTTTGTTTCATCAGACATTTTTTATGTTTAAAATTGCCAGAATATATTTCAAGGAATGTGCTGTGTCATTGAATACATAAAATCTATCTGAACTGTCTACACTACTAGAACTATTTGAAGATCGTCCGACAACTAGGCCACCATTATGAAATAAATCATAAGATTCGCATGACTCCCCCGCTTGATATATTTCATATATATATATTTTTGTCCTATAATTATTACTAGCAATATCTGAGTAGGATGAAATAATGAGACAAGTATATTTACTACTGAATTTTTTACCAATGACTACATTTTCATATGTAGTTCTTCAAGTATTTGGTAGCCTATTTTGCAGTGAGCATTTATAATCTTTTAGCTTTCTATGGACAAATTTATTTCGTTTTAATGTAGTTGTAATGAATGATGTAGATATGTGTATATATTTGCGTAATTATTTGATGAGACTTAAAGCTTGGTTTGGTTATTTGTGTACCCGAGGTTTCATGTTTTTATGTATTATGCTACCTCAATTAGGTTCCCGAAAAAAGAAAGTAGACCAGGTACTTGGTGCTGTAGTGAACTGAGTTATTTTCGATGTCACAGTGGTTATTCTGAGTTATATATATGAATATATATATTCTATTATATAAAGCGTACACCCATATGGTGTGAACGTTGTCACACTTCTTTTTCTCTCGAGAATACCCTTCACATTCAATCAAACAGTCCAAAACTGCTAAACGTTTTCCTCAATCATTCAAACCACCCTCAATCATCAAACAATCCACTAGTATATATATATTCATAGCTTTAAACTTTGAATTGATGTTTGTTCATTTGGCATCTAACTTAGAAATGACACCAATCCATTTCTCTCTCTCTCTCTCTCTCTCTCTCTACATGGGGTAGAAACAGCTGGGAAAATTGCTTCTTTGTCATTTTCCATTTCCATGAGCAGATCTGTACTTCCAAGTTTTCTTGTCGTAAACATCTTAATATGAAAAACTTGGCTTTGAGATTGTATGAATATGTATTGGCTCAGAGAAAAACAAACTGATTGAATGAATATATTTCATTTGAATTTTGAGAGAATTTTGAGAAAAAATTTCTTTGCTGTGACAGATGAATCAACTGTAACAGCCAAGGGCCATGGTGGCACCAACACAAGAAACCTGACATTGGAAGAACCAAGTGATACAATACTCATCTGCAGCTCTATCATTCATGATCTGGCCATCGAGGCTGCAACCATAGCAATGGAAAAGGAAAACTCCCTCCCATTGGAGGGCTCACGCCCAATGGTCACCATATTAGGAAATTCCAATTCCGATATAAAGGCTCCACGTGGCAGAACTGCCAGCAAACGCACTTCAAAGTCCCGAAAAGCAAAGCAGAGGCGTGTGGAAACCGACGCAAAACCTGCCCCTTTTGTCGACAATGATGAGAAGGTAGATGTATCTACTATGTGCATTGTCGGGGCTCCCAATAAGAGTGATAGTATGAATCCTCAAAAGCTCGAGTCCAAGTGCAATTGCACGGTAATGTGAAAATCTCCACCATGTCTGCCATCGCTCAGTGCTTGTTTTATTTATTTTTTAAAATATTTGGGGAATGTTTCGGTGATTGCCAATTGGTTTTTGATTGGTTCAAAATTTATTTTGTAAGAAGCATAACTGTCTTATTGGTGACACGATGATCATTGTAAAGTGTTCTAATTTTTATTAGGCTGATAAATAGTGAGAGAGGGCATTGGAGGTTCATTGCCTATTCTTGTTAGTGTTTTGTATTTAATTTCTAGTCCTCCATTAGAGAGAAGTGTGAATTCTTTTTATTCTGGTGTTAGAGAGGTGGTGTGAATTCAAACCCAATTCATTCATATTCATTATTATTGTTGCAATTTTGCATTGTTCATAAGATAAATTCTTTTTAACCAAAAGGGGAAAAAAAAATCGTTTCAAGACTTATAGTAAAAAAAAAAAGAAAAAAAAAAGAAGGGCATACCTATAAAGTGGGAACAAACACCTCTTAAAAAGGGCATATCTCTACCGTAACGTATATTTTAAAAGTGAACAAATAATAAATTAAAAGTATTCATTATTTTTATATAATTTTATTTTTTGAGGTGAAAAAGTATGAATTGAGACTGGGGTTTGTTTATTTTTAAAACTTTTATTGAAATCAATAATTGAATTCGTGTAGTTCTATTTTTTTTTATACAACAAATTTTAAAATATGTTTAAAATGATTTTATTTATGTAATGAGTCAATCTCAAGTAAATATGAATAATTTATTTGGTTTGCCTTTTATAATACCAAAGATCAAATATAGTTAGAGACAATGAAGCACTGGATTTGTAAAAAAAAAAAATATATCATTGAATTTGGTGTGCAAGTGACTCTAGATTTGAGTATTTTTTGGGAGTAATATGGTTTTGATCTATTTCTATTATCGACTTTCACTTATTAAAACTTGTGGGAGTATGGTTAAATTATGATCCAATTCAATATAATAAACGATTTTTTCATTTGTTGAGTTCGTCTTATAATTTTTTATTAAGTAAGAACTTTTTTAATTATGCTTCAAGAGAATTGTTACTATTATTAGTCAATCCCTGTTATTTTTTATTTATTTTGAATATCAAGCAAAAACACTTAAAAACAGTTTTATATTTTATTATTATTATTATTTTTGATTTATGAGTTTTATACAAACTTTTACTCGAAAAAGAAAGCAAGAATAAATAGTTCATGTCAGCATGAGAAGAAGCATAAGCCAAGTGAGACCAACATAACATAACATGATCACCAAACCAAATCTGAATCAATATGTACTTGCAATACTAGACAAATGCAATCACATCAACCATTTGAAGCAACTCCAAGCTTTTCTCATCTCTATCGGCCACGGCCAAACCCAGTTCTTCGCATTCAAGCTCGTTCGCTTCTGCACACTCGTCCTCTCCAACCTCAATTACGCTCGATTCATCTTCGACAATCTCAACTCCCCCAATATCTACCTCTGCACCGCCATGATCACTGCCTATGCTTCCCACTCCGATCACAAGTCATCCCTTCTCTTGTACCGCGACATGGTTCGCCGGAGACGCCCTCAGCCCAACCACTTTATCTATCCCCACGTCCTCAAGTCTTGCCCGGAAGTTATGGAGTCTCGCGGGACTGAACTGGTTCATACCCAGATATTGAAATATGGTTTTGAGAAATACCCAGTTGTGCAAACGGCGCTTTTGGATTCGTACTCGAGGTTTTGTTCTGATCTTGGGACTGCCAGACAGTTGTTCGACGAAATGTCCGAGAGGAATGTTGTGTCCTGGACTGCTATGGTTTCTGGGTATGCTAGACTTGGGAAGATGGGGAATGCGGTGTTACTGTTTGAAGAAATGCCCGAGAGGGATGTTCCGTCTTGGAACGCTGTGATTGCGGGGTGTACACAGAACGGGCTGTTTTCGGAGGCAATTTCTCTGTTTAGGAGAATGGTTAGCCTTTCAGAGGAAGAGCCGTGTCCAGGGAATAGGCCGAATCAGGTTACAGTTGTATGTTCGCTCTCAGCCTGTGGACACACGGGTATGCTTCAGATTGGTAGATGCATCCATGGCTATATTTATAGAAATGGGCTTGGTTCTGATTCGTATATTTCCAATGCTCTGGTGGATATGTATGGAAAATGTGGTAACTTAAAAGAAGCAAGACAGGTTTTTGACAAGACTAAAAAGAGAAGTTTGACGTCATGGAATTCCATGATCAATTGTTTTGCCCTCCATGGCGAGATTGGGGGCGCAATCAGTGTCTTTGAGGAAATGATGCTGTGTAAAGATGATGTAAAACCAGATGGGGTTACATTTGTTGGTTTGTTGAATGCTTGTACCCATGGAGGATTGGTCAAGGAAGGCCGGTTTTATTTTGATTTGATGACTAGGGTTTATGATATTGAGCCTCAGATTGAGCACTATGGGTGCCTAATAGACCTTCTTGGTCGAGCAGGACGATTTGAAGAAGTCATGGAAGTTGTAAGGGGGATGAGGATGCCGCCTGATGAGGTTGTTTGGGGATCTTTGCTTAACGGATGTAAGATTCATGGCCGCATAGATTTGGCTGAATTTTCTGTGAAGAAACTGGTTGAGATCGATCCGAATAATGGTGGTTATGGTGCAATGTTGGCAAATATCTACGTAGAGTCGGGGAAGTGGGACGAGGTTAGGAAGGTAAGGAAGATTCTGAAGGAGCAAAATGCTCATAAGACACCTGGTTGCAGTTGGATTGAGGTTGATAACCAAGTTCACCAGTTCTATTCTGTTGATAAAACACATCCTAAAACAGAGGAGATCTACACAATTTTGGATTGTCTGGTTGGCTTTTCTTAGTTTATAGCTCTGCTGGGATTGTCTCCTCTTATCATCAAACACTGCCCTTTGTACATGTACCTCAAAGTTGCTTAAATTTGATATGGAAATCTCAAACACTACTTACACTCACAAATCTATTTCTTCCTAGCTAAAAGTAGTGCCATGCCATCATCTATTGATCTTAAGATCAGAATGTGTCTAGGCTTATCGAGGGCTAATGTTATTGGAGCCAAGATAACATGCCAAGGTTCTCTGTCCTATTTAATCTTGTATTACATTTTGTTGAGAAGAGAAGAAGACTGTTTAACAGAAAAGGTTTCTGAAGCTGTTTCTATAAGTTCCAATCCACTCTTCTGGTTCATGTTTGTCTTTTCTCTGAGTTGTTCTGGGAGATTGGTTACCTGTCGTTTCCTGAACAATGAATTTCAACTCATCTCCTTTGGAATTCTCTTGAACAGCACTGGCGGTGAAAGGTGAGAAGAGACTAGTAAACTAGCAAGATGCTGGGTACACAATGTCGCTCCTTACAACCATTCTAAAAATAGCCTAATGGGTGCGATGTCAAATGCCATAAGGACATACTGCAAGCCCTTGCTGACACCAATTGGTTTTAGGGACATGGTGATAGGCCAATGCAGCTCTTCAATGAGTTGTGAGTATTCAAATTCAAAGACTAATTTGGTGCAAGAACTCCCATGTTGCTTGAAGAATTCACCCTCATTAGCATCCCTTGCGATAAGGATCCATTTCTGTACAATAGGTGGTTCAAACGGCAGGAAAAGCTCTCCTGGATTGGCAGTGGACCAACAGAGACTACATGGGGTCATATGCAAATCATTCCTGCCAGCCAGCACGCTTGAGAATCTTGAGATTTCTGTAGCTCGGGGAAAATGATTTGTAAACATGTGTAACTTCTCAGAAACAATCGGGAGTAGATGATGAATTCACTGAAGTTGAACACAACTTTGACTTTGGAATTTCATCTCTATACCTAAACTCCATTTAGGAAACAATTCAGTTTATTTCATTTTCTACTTTTTTTATGACTTTGCTTCATATGAGAATGGTGGACACGATATTCTGCAACACTCTTAAAACGTATAAAATGTTTGGCTGAGTGACAATTTTTTTTTAAAAATTAATACAAAAAAGTTGAAAATCAAATTTTGATTATTGATTGACTAAGGCCTTGTATGAGAATATGTTATCTTAATAATTTTTTAATTTTTACAAAAAAATGTGCATAAAAATAGAAAGAGTATATGACAATTTATAGTGATTTTTTGACTAAAATGTATAGTTGACAAACGAGACCTCAATTAAAATTGATTTAAAATTAATACAAATTTTCAACACATTTTAAAGTTTATTATTATGGAGAATTATATTGAGTGTTTGGGAAGTGGGTTTTTATGTAAGTTTTTTTAGTTGTAGGATATTATTGGATAAAATTTTTTTAGTGTTTGGGAAGATAGTTGGGTTTTTTTGTAGTTGAATGTGATGTTTGTGAGAGAAAAAATGAAATGATTATGGAGTTGATGTAATATTTTGTTTGAATTTGTTTTTTTTGATTTTGTAAAACTTTTATTTTTTAGTGAAAAAAAAATAAAATAAAATCTGGGAACCAAGTTCCCAAACACCAATATAAACACCTCATTCTATATGCACTCTAGTTACACTATTTTATTATTTAATTATGATTAATTTTCTTTTTTAATTACGATATTATTTTGAAATATTTGGTTATGACTCTTTTGTGTTTATTTATGATTTTTTTTTAATTTCAATTATGACTTAGAAAATATGAAATTATATATATATTAATTATAAGATGCATGTGATACATGAATCAAGATCATCTTCTTGATCTCTTTCCTTGACTCTCTACTTATTGGGCTATTAGGCTACTTTTGGGTCTAATTTCGATAATCCGAATCGTTACATTTTAAGATTTGTTGAGTATATCATACGTATGGAAAATTAAGTTAATTGGATATCAGAAACTACGTGTTCGGATCATCGAATTAAAATTTATTTTTTAAAAAAATTTAATAAACAGTTTTTCAAACACGTACTGTCTGAAATCTGATCAACTTAATTTTTTACAAATATAATATACTCAATAAATCTTAAAACGTGAACAGTTTGAATTATTAAAATTTTGGACCCAATGACCCAGTAAGTAAGAAGTCAAGGATAGAGACTAAAGAGAAAGATTTGACTCGTGATACCATAATCTTTCCCGATTAAAAAATATATAAAAAAAAATTCTTTCCCTCCATTAAAAAAATGGCGGGAAAGCTTATGCCCTGAAAAACTCATACTAGTAGTTTCGATTTCTCTCTCCCCTTTTCATCATCGTCTTCCATGGATCCCGATTCCGACTCCGACTCCGACGGCTCTCACATCTCATCAACACCACCCAGACATCTCCCATCGCCACCTCCTCCGCCGCCACCACCGCCGCAACTACCACCACGCCCGCCCACTCTTCGTTCCTCCAACAAATCCAAAATCAAGCTCAAACCCACAACTTCCCACCAAAAACCCATTTCAAAACCTAAACCAAAACCACCATCAAATTCCAACCCTAAAAAACCCTTTCAATCAGACCCATCACCTATCCCAATTCCCTCTCCAGACCTCTCTGACCTACCATTCCAAATCCGCCGCCCATCCGATGAGAATCAAGTGATTTCTGCTGAGAATTCCATTAACAATGTTCAAGCCGGTGGTTTGTTCTTGTCGAAGTTTGCATCGTTCTCGAAGATTCGAAGACCGAGCCTCAATTTAGAGTCTATCGAGATTGATACACCAAAGCCACCTCAAGCTGAGATTGAAGCGATTGGTGCTGGAAGTTCGGATAAGGTTTTGAAGAGACATCCTAATTTGATTGGAGGAAGTAATGTTCATACAGTGCCAGTGAAGAAGCTGAAAAAATGTAGTAATGAAGGTAATTTTGTGAGGCTAAATATTAATGGCTATGGAAGCAAGTACAAATCCAAGTTCAAGTCAAAATTCAAGGGGAAACGAAAGAGTTACTATGTATCAAGTGGTGGCAGATCGTTTCGAGGGAGCAAGAGGAAATCGAAAAATGGTGGTGAGGTTGAGAATGAAGGTTTTTGTGAGGAAGATGGTTTGGATACGCAACAGGTGGGTAAGAGATCAAGATTTGAAATTGATGAAGAATTGTTGGAAGAGGCTGTGATGGGTGTTCGAAATGAGGCGTCCAATGAGAATTTACTGAAGTTGTTGAAGCTCACACACGGGTACGAGTCGTTTCGTGATGGGCAATTGGAAGCAATCAAAATGGTGCTTTCTGGAAAATCTACGATGCTGGTTTTGCCGACGGGTGCTGGGAAATCATTGTGTTATCAGTTACCGGCTTTGGTCTTACCGGGGATTACCATTGTTGTGAGTCCTTTAGTGGCATTGATGATTGATCAACTTAAACAGCTTCCTTCAATGATTGAGGGTAATCTTCTTTGTAGCACTCAGGTGGTCTCTCTTTCTTTCTCTCTCTCTGAGTTTATGCCTGTTTTTGGTTTATTTCCTAATTTGATCCTTATTGTTGCTGTAGACACCTGAAGAAATGTTTGAAACACTGAGGACGATACAAGAAGGAACCATAAAGGTGACTTTATTAAGAATTTAAATGCAATTGCAGCTCGTTCAATTTTTTTACTACCATTTTATGTATTTGTGAAAGAATATATTGAAATACAATAGGATTGTTTGACTTCCCCGTGACTGTGTTCAAATCACAGTTGTGTATGTGCATTACTATTTGATTCAAACAATTCTTTTTCTGAACATTAGTTTGATAAGCTAAATTAGTACAGTTTATGTTTTAGGTGCTTTTTGTGTCACCAGAGAGGTTTTTGAACGCAGAATTTATATCAATATTTTCTGCCACTCCACTTATATCACTTTTGGTGGTGGATGAAGCTCACTGTGTTTCCGAATGGTGAGTTGTTGCTGTTCCTTTTGACTTGTTACCTTCTGATTTCATTAGCCTCCATTTTATGATTTAGCTTGCACGTGCTGCATTCTAGCTGAACTCATTCTTCATTGTATGTATTTTTGAACAATTTAGACTAATTTTAAAACCTTCTACCAGGTCACATAATTTCCGGCCTTCATATATGAGGCTCAGGGCATCCTTACTGTGTGATATGCTTAATGTTCAGTGCATTCTTGCAATGACTGCAACTGCAACCACCAAAACTTTGAATGATGTAATGTGTGCTCTGGAGATTTCCCCAACGAATCTCATCAAGGCAAGCCACTTGAGGGACAACTTACAGTTGTCAGTTACTTTGAGCAGAAATAGGCAAGTGTAAAAACATTTTTGTATTAAGTGTTGATGCCTAAGAAGTACGGACATTGCTAAGAAGGTGATGTATCCATGTTGTGTCCGTCACTCTTTGGACACGTGTCCGACACTCTTCAAAACGTGTCCTATTTTAAATTTTTTTTTAAAGACCCGGACACACTTTGGACACTTGGAGGACACACGTGTCAATTGCTTAAAAACATGTATCTATGAATTAGATACATGTGAAACTAATTATAAATTTGAACAAAACACCTTAAAATACAATAATAAAACAAAAAATCATATAAATTTATAGGAATTAGCGTCATATTACATTTTTTTATTATCTTTGAATGATATATAATATATTCATATATATAACATATAATAAATATACAAATTTATTATTTCATGCGTGTCCTCCACGGGTCGTGTCCTGCATTTTTTGAAAATTATCGTGTCGGCATGTCCGTGTTGTATCCGTGTCATGTCACGTGTCCGTGTCCATGCTTCTTAGATTAATACATATTTTCAAGTATTATGCCTTTTAAGTTCTTAGTTTTACATCTATACTAACTGGTTGTTGCTTCTCATCTCATGTTTAACAATCTTTACCAAACAGAATGAAGGATCTGATGATGTTAATCAAGTCTTCTCCCTTTGCGGAAGTTCAAAGCATTATTATATACTGCAAATTCCAGGTAACCCCATGAGTTTTTCTTTCCATATAGTGTATACCATGGCCTTAGATAGTTAAATCGTTTGCTTAAAATGAATTTTTTGACAATACAGAATTCAATTGGATGAGTTTTTATACTTATTTACATTGCAATGTTGACTGCCTGGCTTTTGATTAAATTATTTATTTTGCAGTATGAAACTGATTTGATAAGCAAATACTTAAGCGACAACAATATTCAAGCAATGGTTAGCCTCTCATATACTTTCTTGATTCAGTTGAATCATACATGGTTTCTTACATATGAAACTAATTTATTCTTTACGGTAACTTATTTGAACTTGTCCAAAAAAAAAAAAAAAAATAATAATAAATAAAGAGTTACCACAGTGGTATACCCTCAAAGGATCGAAGTCGTATTCAGGAATCATTTTGTTCCAACAAGATAAGAGTGGTAAGAAATTGTTCCGGTTCACTTTGGCTTTGAAACTTATTTTCATTTCTATTTATGTAGTAAGATGTCATAACATATGGCAAATTCATGTACTTGAATTATTTTCTGGAAGGTTGTTGCAACTGTGGCATTTGGCATGGGGCTTGACAAGAGTGATGTTGGAGCTGTAAGAACAATGACCTTACAATACTTGTTTTATTTTTCTGCACTTTTTTTTTTTCCCCCTTTTTTTCCCCCATTAATTGATGCTCAAAAGTTGTAGTTATTAAAAAGTTGGACGGTCAAGTTTCTCTACCAACAACAGGGTAATCATATCACATGAATCATGTTGATATCTTGGCATGAATTTTTATAATGCTTTCATGTAAAAGCAGCACTAAGCAACATTATTTGTTATGAGATATCTTGCTGTCAAATATACACACGTCTAGCATGGCACTACATTATAGAAATTGTACTGAAGCTTTCTAAATGCTTCTATCTCAGGTTATCCATTACACTTTACCAGAAAGCTTGGAAGAGTATGTTCAGGTAGGTATTTGTTTCTTAACCATTGGTTCTTTGGAAGATAATGTTCATGTAAAATTTTTCTGAACAAAACAAATCATGCTTTTCTATAGGAAATCGGACGTGCTGGACGGGATGGTAGATTATCTTATTGCCATCTCTTTTTTGATGATAGCACGTATTTTAAGCTTCGTAGTTTAACATACAGGTGATTCAATTCATTTCATATTCTGTTTAGCTTTGATTTATGGCTTTCAAGATCTGAAATTAACCAAAAATATTGTGCTTCACAGTGATGGTGTAGATGAATATGCAGTCAGCAGATTCCTCTCTGAAGTTTTTACTAATGAATTGGATTCACATGGGAAAATTTGCTCTTTAGTCAAAGAGCCTGCATCGCGTAAATTTGATATGAAAGAAGAGGTTCTTTCTGCATTCTACTTCTAATACTTAATGCAAATTCAAATTTCCTGATAATTCTTTATTTTTTGAAGAAAAAAAAAAGGATAAATTACACTGACCTTCCATGAAGTTTTTGATAATTTTAAGGACATAGAAAATATTGTGAAGCTTGGTTCATTTTCATCAATAACTGCTTATTACTTTTAGATTTGTATCCTGTCATCTTCCTCTTGGTAGAAATATTAGAATGATGATAAAGCATTTTCCATTTGAGTTCACTTTGGCATATCTACATGCATCGTAAGACTTGAACTGCTGGTTTTTGACTGTGGCAGGTGATGCTGACCATTCTAACACATTTGGAGTTGGGTGAAGTGCAGTACTTGCGTCTGCTTCCACAAACAAATGTAACCTGCACCATAAATTTCCATCAGGTAGGTTGCAAATTAATTAAAAATCATGTCAGACTTCTCTTTCTCTGGTTGCATTCTGGGTTGAGCAAGGGAGGTTATTCAAACCTTTACTAGTTGCTTTGACAGTGCCATATAAAGGCATGGTCATGCATAAAGCATCAATGCAATCATTAGTTTGTCTTGTTTTATGCAACTGTAGTTTAGTTCACACACATAATAAAATTACTTCTGAATAACTTAAGCTACAAATATGTGAGTTTCTTAATTGTTCAATTGCCATTGAAAGCTATGTGCAACTTTGTGAGCTTATTCAGATTTTGTCTTGTTCTAATATTCTTTGATTAGCACTTGTTGATTATGGTAAAAAACAATTGCAGACTACCCCTGCATTGCTTGCTGCTAAGGATATTGTGATTGCAGCAATTCTGAAGAAGTGAGTGCTGTCTTAAGCTCTGATTACACGAAGAAATTAAATGCTTTCTTCTTCATGTAACTCTTAGTATGCTTAACATTTTCAGGTCTGATATTAAGCATGGGCAATATGTGTTTGACATTCCCACTGTGGCAAATATCATTGGGGTTTCATCTGTTGACATATTAAATCAATTGCAGAAGCTAAAGGTTTGTACTTATGCAAATTATGCTGAAAATAAGTTTATATGTCATAGAGTTGAATTCTTTCAGAAACTGTATTCTAGATAATGTACTCTATAGTTCTTGATTCTTACTGATTTCACATTGTAACTTTGATAAATTCCACTAGTTACTGTAGAAAATGAAATGCGGCCTAGTCAAGTATTGATTTGACCCTCACTTTGAGGCAGGGATGGCAATCATCTGAAGGTCATTTATTCTTTATGTAGTTTTCTTCTGAAATTTGGGAAAATCATCTTGAGGATGTGAAAGTAAAGGCACAGCGTCATCAGGGTGTCAGTGAGAATGAAGAGAAGAAATTACAGACGTTAGATATTAGTGATTTTTCAATATACCAGTAGATAGATTAGCGTGTGACATGTAATATTAATCACAAAATTGACAAAGCTATGACGGAGAGTTTTGTTGTCTTCTCTGTTTCAAATTAGAGGAACAACAAATTGGACAGATCTATGATAAATTTAGGACAAACTGCAAGGCTGTATTCTTCATGTGAGAGCCTGAATTTTTAGACAACTAATTAGTTTGATTAATAATAATATTAAGTCAGTTAATAGTGATTATTAAATTATCGAATTATAATGTTACTAGTATCATGGTTAATACCAATATTAGATTCCTTTAAATAAAATTATTTATCTTCCTGTGAAAAAAAAAATAAATAAAAAAAATAAAAAAAATAAAAATAAATAAAATTCTGTAGCTAATGCAGTTGTGAAAACTAAATGGATTAAATTAATAGTAAATAAGCTAGTTAGAGTTGAGTAGGAAGAAAACCATCCAGTAAAAAAAAAATAATAATAATAGTAAAAAAAAAAAAGAAAAAAAAAAAAGAAATAAAAAGGTTATATATATATATACTAATATTATATTGGCATCAATTTCAATTCAATTCAATTCAAAAAAAAAAAGAAAAGAGAAATCAAAATTTATTTCGGGCGGAGGAAATTGGCCCAAGCATGCCAATGCATGCCTTTGCTTCCTGCCACACTCCTAAGGCCTTTCCTTAGGCTTGTAGTATATGTCATGTACAGCATGAGCATGCTCCCCTCCAACAACAAGCAACCTCATCAGGGAAGCAAGCATGCCTTAGGGTAGAAATCCAAGCCAATAGGAAATTCTGGTGAAGATAAAAATAAAGTAAAGTAATAGAATCAACAAATATAATTTAAACACCAATTTCCCTTTTACAATGCCTACATAAGAACTCCATTTCAGCCACCTTTATGAGGTACGCGGCTGAGTAAGGGAAGAAGGGAAAGAGTAGAAAAGAAAAGAAAGAAAGAAGAGGAGAGGGTGCTTGGTGGTCACCAATTCAAAACAAACTTTTGAGAATAGTTTGTAAGGAGCTCTTGATGTAAGAATACTCAACCTCTATCCTTCCTTACATATTATTATTATTTTCACTAAATCTATACATCAAAAAAAAGAAGAAGATATATGCAAGAGTATGCATGGTTAATAAACAACAACTCAATGCATGTTGATAGATTGATGATCTTATGATTATATGATTTCTATCCTTCTTGCAAGTGTGGATTAGATAGTTTAGCTACTGATTTTTCTTCTTATGTGTTCAAATATTCTCCATTGTTTGAATCAGTCTTGCATGCTTATGAACTTGTGTTCATTCTTCATAAATATTATTTTTATCTAATCCCTATCACCACTAATGAAAGTAAATATGAAGGATTAGATTTTCACATGGGAATAATAGCAAGAAACATTTTTTTTAGTCTTGCATGTGATTCATGGCGAATACAAAGTGTGATTTTCACAAAATACTGAACTTCCAGCAAAACAGATTTTTAATCTGTTTTGAATAAACTCAAACAAACTCATGAGAACACTTACAAAAATTCTGAAATTACTGGAGTTCGTTTACCATGTTCTCATGGTGCTAGAATATCGAAAGAAAAATTATTTGACAACGTTTCGTGGTCAAAACATGTTTTAATTTCATTGCTGTCTGGAGGCAGCAGCAATGCTGACTTTACCAGGCCACCGTTTATTCTACAGAATGAGTTTTCAAGTGATTCAAATTGGAAAAGTTAGATTTTTAAGTTACCTTTCAAATGCCGCTGGTTTCATAATTTTTTATGAAGTATCGAGAGAGAAACGTAAAATTTTCCAAAATGTGACAGAATCTGTCTAGTTTTCTTATAAAAATTATTCGACCATCTTACACTGGTTTTCAGTCTTCAAATCCTTCTGGAAATATGTTCTAAACTCAAATATTTAGCAAACCGTTCTGACCGTGCCTCTTTTCGACACCGCTTGAGGCCCTTTTTTATTTTTCGAACACAGAACACTTGTGCTGGAGGTTAATGTAAATCACTGTCCAGAAAACCAGTTTTCTTCCAAAAAATTATTTCTCCATTTTAAAATCGTTTTTAGCCTTGGTATTCTTCTCGAAATATTTTTCTAACTCGATGAACTAGCACCAGTTAAAATATTATAATGGTTGAACTTCATTTGGTATGGGTTTCATCTTTATTTGTCTGATCATACAGTGCTGAAAGAAGAAGTGTGTGAATTCTTAAGAAATCTTGTGATGATTCCTATGACATTCTATCACATTTATTTTGGTTGCCATATATGATTGTGTTGTGCTATATAAACCTTATGTCACTGTGGTTCTCAAACTAAAACTCACACATGCATAAAAATGTGAATTCAATGAAATAAAGAAACACAAAATTAAACCGATGATACATTAAAAATTTAAAAGTGATGGGGCGAGCCCGGTTTAGAATCTTGCGCAAGTGAGTTGCGAACCCTAACATGGCACGGGAAGGTATTTCGGCTCTTATCGGTGTAGGCGATATAAGGTTGGTGGTGCGGGTGTCACAACATAGACCGTTCTCTTGGGGCAGACCGTGATGTCACGACTCGGGTACCTAACCCTGCTGCGTGGGCATCATTGGCAGTTACAGCAAGTAGCATTTGAATATTTGACTAAGGGGGAGTCAGAATTGCCCGTGGCCATTGCTTAGCGGTTGAGTGGAAATAGTGTTCCGCGGGGAGTTACTTAAATTTATCTAATAAACTAAATCTATGGGAATCTAAAACGAAAAGTGTGCATTTTCCTTGTGATGAATTACTATTTCCGTTTGCCATTTATTTATTTATTTGTCTATTGTTATTATTTTAACTGTTGGCATTCTTGTTATGCTTATTAAATGCTACATGTTATTCTATCACTACGCATTATTCATTAAATGTGAGTATTATTATCGGGGTGGGTATTTTCGGGTTGTAATATATTATTGAGCTCGTCGCTCATTGGCATTCTCGTTGCCCTGGCGTTTTATGCCAGGTACCGAAGAAAATGAAGGAAACACCAAGGCCTTGCAAGGCGACATTCAGCCTTGGTTAACTTGAGGAGTCCCCAAGTTCCATGAATCATTTTCTCAGTTTCCTAGTTTTTCTCTAGTTTTCTTTAATATTTGTGTAATTTTTTTTACGTACCGAGACTAAGTTTTAAGCTTTATTAAGAATTGTAAGTTGAAAACTTTAAATTTCTGGATTGTTAATTAATGGATGTTAATGATGTTTGGTAGCAACATTGATTTTAAGTTCTAAATCTGATTATGATGTCCTAAAAATTTGGGGCGTCACACTTCATTTGCTTTTGAACGGCAAAGGAAGTAATTGTTGGGGATCTAGACATTTATTTTTCTTCCTTGCATTTTCTTTGTCATAGCTGAAGTAATGCAAAAATAATTACCTTACGGTAGCTTTTGTTATGTAGTTAATGAATTGATGTTAGAACTTTTGTAAAATTCTAAACTATAATA
Source organism: Camellia japonica (assembly GCA_030407325.1). NCBI lineage: Eukaryota > Viridiplantae > Streptophyta > Magnoliopsida > Ericales > Theaceae > Camellia > Camellia japonica. The sequence continues at coordinate 6,033,778 of JAPPVO010000019.1, read as the reverse complement.
TTCATAATTTCAGATAATTGTAGTTTTACATTGCAATTGTTTTATGCTCTTCGATTTATTGTTCATTCAATGTTACAATATTATTTATTATGTTCCTTAAATTATATGATGTAATTCTGTTCATAATTTTAACAAATTGTGTATGTCAAAATTTTGGATTTATAGTTGATACATTTTTCGCAAAACTGCTTATTTTTCTGTCATAGTCAAAAGGAGAGATCACATATGAAATGAAGGATCCAGCCTATTGCTATACCATGGTGGATGTCCCAAAGGATTTTTGCTCTCTCACAGCACACCTTACAAAGTGGTTATCTGAGGTTGAAAGTTGCAAGGTATTGTGATGTATTAATTCTGAAGTTACTTCCTTTTCAATTCAACTCTATATATATGTGGGGTAAAAATTATCAGCTGAATGGTATTAATAATTGTTATTGGCTTCTGAACCATGGAAATGTTGTTTGTCATAACGTTTGGGAGATTTTGTGTTCATACAACCTTGCACCAATTAGTCAACTTTTGGGGGCCATGTCCTGGGTATTTTTACAATACTGAACAAAGCTTGAGACACCTGAGCTCCAAATGCCCTCTTCTTAGTCATTGAAATGCAATTTTATTTTTTCATGTTTTTGCTGAAGTCAAAGATCAAGAAATAGTTGTATAGCAGCAAACTGCAATCTTTTGCCATAAAGCATCCAGTAGGTCACATTGCATGGGCTGATGCATCTTGGCTAGCCATTCACACGAGCACAAGTTTATAATCCTCATGAATGTCAAAACCAATAGGTTGGTCTGTGGTCTCTTAAAAAGTCTTGGAACATGTTATTTTTACTTGCAAATGAATTGCGTTTTGCTTTTGATTGACTTAGGTGCGGAAAATGGATGCAATGTTTAATGCTGCAGCTTTCGCGGTGCAACTGTGTAAGAAGATAAACGGTTGCAATGATTCCCAACATACACCATGCTTGCAAAAGAAGATTTTGGAATACTTCAATGGATATGATGATAGTGATGTACCTAATAAGATGGATCAAAGCAGGTTGACAAATCTGTAACTCTTTATGTAATGCACATATATAAAACTGATACCTCATATTATCCAAAATTTTGATTTCTCATATTATTGATAAAGCTTATTGACTTACTCTTGCCTTACACTGTGTTTGGTTCATGGATTTGGAAAAGGAAAGGAAAAATGTAGGTGAAGTGTGGATAAAATATAACTACATTTCACAGACCTTTTCCTTTTCCTTTTTCAAATCGCTTCTCAAATCCATGAACCAAACGTAGTCTTAAAACTTCTTTTCTTACTAGTTTAAGTTATTTCATTGTATTGTACTAATGAGAATGTCATTTATATTTTCAGTCGCTTCTTACGAGCAGATATAAAGGTAGGGCTTGCTTGATTTAAATAAATTTTCTACTTGAGGAAAATCTTTGTTGGTAATGTTAAAATGTTTGCTCTTCATGGGTGTGATAGGTCTTTTTGCAGAGTAATTCTCAAGCCAAATTTACTCCCAGAGCTGTTGCAAGGATAATGCATGGTATCGCCAGTCCAGCCTATCCTTCAGCAACTTGGTCTAAAACCCATTTCTGGTATCCTTGAACAAATTTCTACTAGTACTAATATGCATTTGGATCATTTGCTTGGTAGTTAGCTATAGTTTGTCCACAATGCATGGTTGAAGTAAATGTTTTTTTTCTTCTTAAGAATGAGAAGATGAGTGAGTTACACTAATTCTGGAATGCAGGGGAAGGTACACACAGACAAACTTTCAAGTGATAATGGAAGCGGCAAAGGCTGAGCTCATGAATTTTGTCACAAAAGATGTAATATAGTATTTTGCATTCATTGCATGACGTACGCAACAAGAGCCAATTTGGCCAACTACTTCCAGGTAAGTCAAACGTAAGGCTTATTGAAGTTAAATTCTCATTTCTTCAAACTAGTTTTGACAGTGGGGAGACGGATTTTCTGATTTTTTTTTTTTCCTTCGCAGACACTGTGTGATGCAGAATCAGCCAATAGTATCTTTGAGCCAAATTGTGTCATTCTGATTTTCCCAGATAATGAACTTCTACTGCTAACTTATAATGGGTAAGCTGCTTCTGTATGTCAGTTGCAAACCTTTCCCTCATGAAAACATAAAATCCAACTTTTATCTATGCTATGTTTCTAAAATTTGATACTTGAATATTGCATTGTATCCAAATAAACTGTGAATAAGGATGTATGTTGACACCACATAGACTAGATCAGTTGGGCAGGGAGCCCTTGCATGAGGTCAAGGGTTCGACTTCCCCCTCCTGCATGTGACTCTTCTCTCCCACTTTCAGAAGTTGTATTTGTATTCCTTCAATTGACTTTCACTATCCTTCTAGATGCAAAAAATTTTGTGGGGTTATTATTTTTTTAAGAGGGCGCGGGGGGGGGGGGGGGGGGGGGAAGAAGTCGAATATAAAATTGACTTCACATATAAAGTAGACACTTGATGCTGGTAAAAGAATAAGAAATAATATAGGATAAAGGCCTCAATAATATTGAACTCTGCTAATAATGGATGTTGTATTTCTGCCTAGGTTGCAGTAATCGGAGGCTTAAGACAATGGATGTACAAACCAGAGATGCAGAGCCAGAAAGAGAGAGAAATGGTGCAGTGATTAAGCGAAAGCATCCATGGGAGTGGAAGAATGGCATACCACCATGCACAAGTTAGCCTCTTGACCTTTCCCTTCATACATTTGTCCCAACATTATTCCCCCCATCATCGAAGTTGAAGATCTGAAGTCATAAATTTATTTCCTTCACTTTTGTTTCCCTACTTCCTGGACCTATAGTCTTGATTTGTGGCACCATTGTATAATAATTACATTGCGAACTGCAATGCACATCATTAAAAAAATGCATTTTTTAGATCAGGTTTTGACATGAAAGTGAAAGACATTGCTATATACAAAAATGTCATGGTGCATAGTCCTATGTTAACCTTTTATTTTTATACATACCCATCCCCCTTGAGATCCTATCATCAATTTGAGATGCATCCTTACTCTGCATGAGCATCTGCTAGATTTTGGTGTTGGTAAAAACTAAAAAGCATGGTATATTCCTGAGAAAGAAAGTGTTCTTTGAAGTTTTCTTATGCAGCAAATGAGATTAGACAAAAACTGGTTTATATTTTGACTATGAGAGATAATTTCTGGGTGTTTTGGATGAACACCTTACTTTTGATAAGTTAAATCGTTTAAAATATCAAAAGTTGAACCCGGGTGGGTTTTATGATATTGAGCTTGATTTTATTTGTTTAAAAATTTGTTTATTGATAGTACTCAGATACAAGAAACTTGGATCGTAGAAAATGTGCCTACATCAAATGTAGAAAAGAAATTTTATGGATAATTTCATTACAAATGATAATTTACTATATAGGGAGGGAGAATAGATTGTATGTATATATTGATATATCTTGATTGTTTACAATAGCTCTCTTTTATAGAGAGAATGGGGATACAAGCATACATTAAATAATATGCACTAAGCCGAAAGCATACATTAATTAATATGCACTAAACTAAAGCTACACACTAAGTATATCATATTCACAGCACTAAGCAGCACTATCATATATTATCATATATTAACAGCCCCCTTCAAATTCAAGGAGGATAGGTACTAACCATCTTGAGTTTGGAGAGAGTAACAAAACAGAAAATAAACTGACAAATAAAATAAAAGTGGATAGGAGACACTGTATGGTCGTGTCAAACCGTTGGTGAAGACACTGTGTGGTTGTGTCAGACCGTTGTAAGAGGATAGTTTATGGGGTCATGTCGGACCGTTGTAGAAGACATGGTATAATTGTGGCAGACCGGTGTTGAAGACACTGTGAGATCGTGTCGGACCGGTGTAGAAGACAGTTTACGGGGTCATGTCGGACCGGTGTAGAAGACAGTTTACGGGGTCATGTCGGACCGTTGTAGAAGACAGTTTACGGGGTCATGTCGGACCGATGTAGCAGACACTATGTGGTCGTGTCAGATCGTTGTTGTAGAGGCTGACCGGAATCAATGTCGGGACAATTTATGGGGTCATGTCGGACCGATGAAGGAGCTAACCGGAATCAATGTCGGGACAGTTTACGGGGTCATGCCGGACCGATGTAGAAGCTGATCGGAATCAAGGTCGGGACAGTTTACGGGGTCATGCCGGACCGATATAGCAGACATTGTGTGGTCGTGTCAAACCGTTGTAGAAGCTGGTGGTGTACCAAGGGGGCGACTTGGGGAGTGCGCCATGGGGTGGCTTGGGTGGTTCGCGTGGTGTGTAACCATGCTCACCATGACATATGTATAATACCCCCCTCAAACTCAAATAGGTGTGAAGAGAGAAACCTATTTGAGGTTGAAAGAAAGGGATTGATAAAGTGTTTTTTTTTTTTTTTTGAATAGTGTTTGGCAGAAGAAAAAAAAAAAAAATAATAATAAGGGAATGGAAAAGGAATGATGCTCACCAACTGAGTTGTAAAATAAGGAAAGATTGATGGAAAAAGAAAGATAGAAAAAAAATAAAAAAATAAAATAAGAGTAGAGAATGGGACAAGCCCAAGCGAGTGCAGCAGTTGCTTTAAAGAAAAGGTTGGTGCTGTGTTGCTCTGTGATATGGCTCATATTGAGATCTGTGGCTGATAAGGTTTAGGAGAAATATTTGGATGAGAGTGGCCCCAAAGAACTGCTATGCGTGGAGCAAGGATGCAGAGAGAGAGAGAGGGAGTGGGTTGATTATTAAAACCAGCACATGGTTTGTTGGTGGGTTGGTTTGCTAAAAAAAAAAACATTGTTTAGAAAAAGAGGGAGGTGGTGGAAAGGTTGTGCAAAAGTTGACATAGTGGGAGGGAATATGGGATGGTGGGTGTAACGTGTGAGTAGAGAGAGAGAGAGAGAGAGAGTGAGGGAAAGAGCCCATTTTGTACAGAAAAGGCTTAGATCCAGAGTAGTCTACGTCGTAGTAAGGAGACACTGTAGACACTGTAATGGAAAGTAGCGGTCGTCGGCGCCGCCGTGGACGGCGGATGACTTGGTGGCGACGGTTTCTGCGGGCTCGTAAAAGGGAGTGACAGGGAAGCGCTCGTGCCGGCGGGCGAGGGGGTTGGCCGAGTGTATGTCGCGGTCGCAGGTGACGCAGAGAGAGGCGGCGTCGACCTCGCAGGTGAAGCTCGCCAGAGCTTGTTCGCAGACGTCGCACATCCACACGCGCGCATGCCTCCAAGCCAGCTTGTTGGCGGCATGGATCTTGGACTGATGATATAGTTGATCTTGCTGCTGCTGAGCATGCAGAAGCTGCTGCTGCATTATAAGGTGCATGCCCAAAATGGCTCCCATTAGCAGCTTCGGGTTACAGGTATTGTGAGAACTCTGATCTGCAATTGATTTCAATAATCTGAGGTCTGAAAGCTAGATCCGAACCCAGATTGTGAGAGAAGCCAAAGAAGAAACAAGAAGAAAGGAGTGGACCGGCGAGGCCGGTGTTGGAGAGGTCGACCGAGCTGACTTGCTGGAGAAAAAGTCTATCTTGACTCTGTGAGAGACCCAGATGGGGGGTGTAAACACGACGGTCACAGGTATGAACGTGACGCTACCATCGTCGTTGCCGGCGATTGAGTGGGCTGGTGATGGCGGCGACACCGTAGGGCCGTCGTGTTCCAAAGCCGATGAAGCGAGTGAGATCGGAGGTCTGACCCGGGGTTGTTCAAGATGGATGATGGTGATGATGCTATGATCTTGAAGGTGAAGTTCTGCCATGGAATTTGTTAGAAACCACTGTAGCAACAGCAACAATAAGATCAAGATCACGAAGAATAATTTGTGGCAGCGGAGTGAAGGATGTGTAGAGGTCCGGCGGGCGGCCAAGGCGAAGCTGCCGCCCGCCGGTGAAGCAGAATGATTAGGTTCTTAACCTTGCTCTGATACCATGATAATTTACTATATAGAGAGGGAGAATAGATTGTATGTATATATTGATATATCTTGATTGTTTACAATAGCTCTCTTTTATAGAGAGAATGGGGATACAAGCATACATTAAATAATAAAATTTTTTTTTTTTGAGAGGGAGAATAGATTGTATGTATATGATGATATTGTATATATTTGATTGTTTACAATAGCTCTCTTTTTATAGAGAGAATGGAATACAAGCATACATTAAATAATATCACTAAGCCGAAAGCATACATTAATTAATATGCACTAAAACTAAGCTACACACTAAGTATATCATATTCACAGCACTAAGCAGCACTATCATATATTATCATATATTAACAACAAAAAATTTAAGTGTTGATTATCCTCATTTTATCTAATGATGTAGCAATCCATAATTTCCCCAAAATAAGCTTTACCATGTTTTTGATGGCCTATTCCAAATGATATTTGGGCAGGACATAAATTGTTTTTTATTTTATATATATTTTTTTATGAGGGTGTGACTAATTTTTTTGAGTAGTCTTCTCCTGTTATATATAATAAATAATTATGATATTTGGGCAGGACATAAATTGTTTTTGTTTGTTTGTTTGTTTGTTTGTTTATGAGTGGATATTCTGACTAATTTTTGAGTATATACAGTTTTTTTATTTTATTTTATATACATAATAATAAATAATTATCCAGCCTAAATCCAACTATGAGAAATGAAAGACAATCAATTGTCATAAAAAGAGGAAGCTAAAAGGTATTGCCGTTTGGGGGCATATTCCTGACTTCATTTGAGTGAGGAATTAAAAAAGAACAAGTTGGCATTAAAAATTAAAAACAAAGCCAAAAGGTTTTTGGGGGTATATTCCAAACCTCATTTGAATAAGGGGAAATTGCAAATCAATGGATAGTGAAAAAAATATTTGTATTTTCATGATGATATAAATGTTTTGTGTGTATGGTGTAATTTTTTTGTGTCTGGTACAATCTTTTTCTAATGAATGTTAGAATTGTACTAAAAAAAATTTCTTTTATAGTGGGCTATTTTGAGAAGATAGTTAAAAGTCATTTTTTAGTTTTTAAATCATTTTAGATTATATTATCTTTCACATTTTTTACATATTTTTTCAAAAAAAATCCAAAAAAATTAGCTTTTAACTATCTTTTCAAAACATCCCAGTGTAATATTTTTTCACTAGGTCAGTGATTTGCAATTTTTCCTTTGAATAATGGTCTATGATAGTACAATCGACCATGTTAGTATTTGAATTTGATTGGTGTTAAATTGGTTTAAAATTGGTTCAGGATGAACTGCCAAGATAAATAAATAAAATTTAAATATATTTTTAAAATTTTGTGTTTTAGCCTTTTTTTTTTTTTTTTTTTTTGTAAAATTGAAAGTTAATAGTTTTTAACTTATTTGAATTATTTTTACTTTATAACTATAAATTAAAATTAAACCAAACATTCAATATAAATTTTTGAAGAAATTATTTTAAAAAATCTAAAATTAAAAACAAAATAAACTTATTTTTTTTAACCTTGACTTTTTCCCTCAATTTTAGAAGGTTTACTTCTCCGTCAGTTTAGTTAACAGAAATAAGTAAAAAATTTAAACTGAAAATAAATAAAAAATTTAAATTTACAAGAATCAAAATTGTGATTTTTTTTTTTCCCCTAAAATTTTAAAACATAAAAATAAAATTATTAAGTAACTTCGATGAATTTCAAACTACCGTTAGTTTAGAGAGAGGAGAGAGAAGAAAGAACGTAGGCTCCGTTTCTTATTTTCTCTCTCCCCTTTTCTTCCATCCAACCCAAGCAATCTTTGATCGATCGATCCTGAGCTTCCTCATAATACGCTTTAAGATCGATCCTTACTGTGACTGAGTCAGTCTTCTCTTTCTCTCTCTTCCTCTTGTCTTGTTTCTATCAGGGAATCAAAGGAGAAAACTACTCTGATTAGGTTTATATATATATATAGAGAGAGAGAGAGAGAGAAAGATATTTGTTGAATTGTGGTTTTAGAGAGAGAGACGATGGATGATTTGGTGGGTTCATCTGGATCGTTGATGAAAAACACAGCCACAACGACTTCTGATCTGTCTTCATCTTCTTGGTCGATATTTGTCAATTACCCTCTCATTTCTGCTCTCGTCGCCTTCGCTATCGCCCAATTCATCAAGTTCTTCACCACCTGGTAATCAACACTTGTTTAATTTTAACTAATTCTGATTTAATTGTGGTTGTGTTTGCTAATTTGGATATCATAAACCCATTTTAATTAAACTTTCTTGATAAATTTGGCTTTCAGGAATGTAATTCTTTCTTCATATTTAACTAGTTCAAGCTTATGTTAAATAAACTTAGAAGTCCACTCATTTTTTATAGTTATATTTATTAAGATCTCAAGGTGAACATGGATTGGGGACCAAAACATGTGATCATTGCATTGCATTGCATTGCATTGCATTGGTCAAGTTTACTACTTTGACCTCATTATTTGAATAAAGTTTTCCTGTAAGAACCGCATTTGATTATCATAAAAGAGAGAAATTTCTATTTCTTTTGGAATGGAATCATCAATGATTTAAAGCAGATAGATAGATAGATTGCACAATGAATAAAATTTCTATTTTTACTGCATCTAGTTGATCCCTTTTTTATCACATGGGTCATTGGCAGTTTTCATCATTTTAACTCTTTAGGTTGTAATTTTCTTTTCCCTTTTTCATCTTATAATCATATTCCTATTTTTACTGTATCTTGTTAGTTGATAGCACTATTGTATTGCCCTTTTTTTTTTTATCACATGGGTCATTGGTAGTTTTCATCATTTAGAATCTTTAGTTTGTAATTTTCTTTCCCCTTTTCATGGTCTAATTCTAATCATTCCTGTTTTTGCTTAGCACTATTGTCTTTTTTTTTTAACACGGTAGTCTACATGTTTCTTATAAATAAATCAATAAATAAAATGCCGAGGAATATCACTGCAAACAAATCTACAAGGAAATTTCTCTAGCTTGGTAGATTTAGTTTTAGCTATTTTGATCTTGATTGCTTGTACTTGTATCTAGAATGGTCTGGTTTGAATTATAATTAGTTCATCCTAAGAGTCTTAATCTTTCATAGATTTGCAGGTATAAGGAAAGACGATGGGATCTCAAGCAACTTATTGGATCTGGTGGGATGCCATCTTCCCATTCTGCAACTGTCACTGCTCTTGCTGCAGCCGTTGGTTTCTATGATGGATTTGGAGGATCACTGTTTGCAACTGCATTGATCTTAGCATGTGTTGTATGATCCTGCACTTAATCTTGTTTAAATAGTTTTTGACAAAGCTCTGTATAGTTCTTTCTGTTAAGTTATCTACCCATGCTGATATTATGTAACCAATGTTATGACAGGTGATGTATGACGCATTTGGTGTAAGATTACATGCTGGTCGCCAAGCAGAGGTTTGCTGCTCTCCCTCTCTCCCTCCAACCCCCACCACAGAAACACGTTCACATGTGCTGATTTTGTGGATAGTGATATGTCATTCTTTATTGATAATGCATGTGCATGTTCTAAACTTCTATTCATAGTATTTAACTGCAAGACATCTTGTGTAGATTTAATTTTATGGAGTTCTTCAGGTTTTGAATCAAATTGTATATGAACTTCCTGCTGAACATCCTCTGGCTGAGAGCAGACCACTACGTGAACTTCTTGGGCACACCCCTCAACAGGTTTTGTTGAAAGCTTTAAATTATCATCTTGTTTAATTGATTCATCATTTATTATTTGATTGTCTTGACTTGACTTGATGTTTGATTATTACTATTTATTATCCTTTTCTCTGAAAATTAGGAAGATTAGAAAGAAAGAAAGAAAAAAAGGTGGTCATTACCATTATAAAGAAGTGAGATTATGCTCCACTTAAATTTAACTTCGTATAACATAAGTCCAGTTACTCAAGAGGTCATCATGTCATATTAGCTCCCTCTTTAACCCCTCCAACTCATAGTGCCATACTTTTAGATTGTTGTTCTTGCAGCAACTGAAATTGAATCAAATCGTGTTTCCTTTCTATGGCATTCATTGTTCTTCATCAATTCATTGTAGATCGCAGAATCATCTGGATGAATTTCCTTCATCTTGTCCTCAAATGTGTAGGCCATGGCTTTTAGATCAGAAAAAATAATTAAAACAGAAGGAAAAAAATTACATTCATGACATATATATATTTATGTATATGTGTGATTGTTGTTTCCTTTCTCAGTTTTCCTGTTATGTTACCGGTTAGTACTGTTGATTATCATTTCTAAATTTCCTCATATTACAGGTTATTGCTGGTGCGTTGTTGGGACTTGTCACAGCAATAATTGGTTACGTGATCACTGGGTCTAGTAAGCAAGCTTGATCAGCACAGGTTGATGCCCTCTGGCAGTTTCTGTAACCATTGAATCTCCTCAGATGCAAGGAATTAGGATTGCAACTTGCCAATCTTGTCATAGAAGTGTTCTCAAATCCGAATTTTGATTTGGGTATTGTGCATAATTCAATTAGCTTATTCTTGTATGACCTTTTCATTTAACAATAGTACATTAAAGATGCATTATATTCGATTACAATTTTTTATGCAATGAAAAAGTTAAGCAATGATTATTACTTGATTGTGGCAACTTGGTTACTATTTGTATCCGCTTGAGCACTTGTCCCTTTTTTGGGTAAATCATTAATAGGTCCTAACAGTTCGACTTAATTTTCATTAATCCTATTGAAAGTTGATCCTAGTAAAACCATCGTTAAAAATAATTTTTGTGATAATTTTTTACATGATACTAAAAATTGATAATTTAGTGATTTTTATTGTCACAATTTTTATAAATTATTACTAAAATTTACAATTATTGACATTTTTTTGTACTAAAATTTTCAAACTGTCACTGAAAATTAAAAATTAGAGACTTTTTTTAAACTGTCACTAAAATTTATAATTAATGATTATTTTGTGATAATTTTTAAATTGATGTTGAAAATTAACAATTAGTGATGTTTTTAAATAATGTTTGATAAAAAACACCGTTAATTATCACAGAAATTATTAGACAATAAATCCACCTATACTAAGTCTTCTTTTTCTCACTTAGACGTGATTTATTGGGAACACACATCATAGCAACTTGGTTGCATACAAACTGCTACAAATTTTAAGACAACAAAAAGCTATAGTGAAAGATACAGAGCCTCTGTATCTGCTACTAAAGAGGATGATGAAACTACCAATAAAATCATTTCAAACTGAATGAGTCGGTGGCTTCAACAAAAAAATAAATAAACAAAATTGAACGCAGATGCCTATATGTGAGTGGACACTACTCCAAGAACGATGGAGAAAACTCTTCTCATCTCTGAAGTCGGATCACCAACAACTCTCGACTTCACTCGCCATGCGATATGCTCGTCGGGCCTAACTAGGATAGCTCCTCTGTCTGTCATCTGACAGATATCCCACCAGGACAATGATGTTGACGTCTGCTTAACTTCCACGACATCTATGTAATTCTCCCATGGCTTCAATGCAGCCTCGCTTCCTACTTCAGCTCCATTACCGACACCATGTGGCCACATCACGCACGCTCTGGCAGAAACTTTGAATTCCTCTGCCACCTTGAATGCAGTGTGAACTAGACGGTAAGATGACTCCACTGGTGCTATAATGAGAAGGAACTCGAGTTTGTCTTCAGATACAAGATCGAGTGTAGAAATTGTCACCTACGAAAACATGTTCGCTCATAAAGGAAATAAAAATGAAAAATGCAAGATTATTGTTCTAAAACTGACATTTGGGATCAAAGGCAGCAACCAAGAGCTTCTGGATTCTAGACATGAGTTGTGACTCTAGAATCTAGGAACTCTTGATTCCAGTCGTTCATGATGATGGCGGCACCATTATCTAGCCACCACATTAATGTCTGACAAGTGTTGTGTCATGTCAGAAGTGTCCGTGCTTCTTAGCCACTGACACATAAACACACATTTAGAAACCCATGTGAAGCAATGCATACCTCACTTGGCGGGCTCAATGATGCCCTAACAGTCATATGAGGCAACCTTGATCCTGGATCTGCAGAGGGAACATAATCCCGCCTACGACCTGTTGGTGTTTCCGGTACATCCCAGGTGCTAACTTTGTTGGGAACAAGTGCTCCTTTAAGGTACCTAACATGAATGGCTAGCAGTCAGACATGTATTCAGTAAGTCCTAGAACTAATAAACCAAATCACAGGCTGACTATAAAATTTTGAATGGGGAATTAACCAAATGATCACTATTTTAGACAAACTTCTCATCAGAATTTTGAACTCCTGATACGGTTATTCATCAGTATATCGGTCGACGGCCAATATTGTCTGATACTGGCCAATATATGACCATATCACCGATACCAATACATATCCCGATACCATTATTTAAAACAGTAGTAACAATAGCAAATTTCGAGCTGTAACTAAAACAAATTACAACATGGCAATACCTGAAACCGAGATCCTCAGCAGGGAACTGAAGCTGAAGACTCTTTCCTTCTTCAAATATACGCTTTAGTTTAGCAAGCCTCAAAGATCCAAGGGGGTTGTTCTCATTCAAAACAAAACCTGATAGCTGTGCACGACCTATTGTGAAAATTCCATCTAAAATTCCTTTCTGTAGTCCATATGGTAGTATGGAACCAACCCCACGGTTAATAACTCGATGGACTGCCACACCAAAATAGAAATAATGTAACAATTATTATATATCATATATGGAAGCCATACCGGTACAAATATCAAAATGATAGAAGCAGCAGGCTTAAAGCAATAAACAGCGTTCATGTACCTGAGTTTGCAATAGTTGGATCAAGACCAAGTGCGGCTGGAACTGCCATGGCTGCTCTAAAATTTTGGACGCTAAGTGCCGTATTAAAAAGGGCAATCTGAAAATGCTCAAGGAAACGATGTTTAAATATGTATCAGACTTCAAATAAAAAGAAACAAATACACAAGACAAAACTAGTACCGGCCGACGTTCCATTTCATACGTCTGAAGAATTGAATATGGAGAAATGCCTTTGACAACAGAAGCCAACTTCCAGGCAAGATTATGGGCATCCTGAATACCAGTATTCATTCCTGCATAAATCACACAGGGATTATAAGACAAGAAAAGAAAAACATTACTGTCAAAGAGATTGCTTACAAGGTCTAGTGCATGAATCAAATTTTCATCATTGCAAATGCAAGGAAATTTGCATTGATCACATAAAAGTCACATACCAAAACCACCAGCTGGAGGAAAACGATGAGCAGCATCACCGGCAAGTATTATTCGGTTGTCACATGACATATACTTCTCAGCAACTTCAGCATGCATCACCCATGGTTTTATGTCAATCACATCTATGTCTGCAAGCGCTTGGCCAACCAATTCGAAGATTAACCTCTCACAGATCTACAACAATTTGAACCCTTTAAAAATGTAATTACAATGCAGTCAATAAATCCATCAACCTTTCAAATTATTCCCCTAATGTTGATCACACAGGAAACCTCAAGCTCTCCTCCCCCGTGAAAATATATGCTGCGAGGAAAGGAAAGTACCTCAGAGGTGAAATCCTCGAGCTTCTGCTGAGGAGGATAGAAAGGTATCTGCAAGAACATAGCAAAATCAAATTGTAAGTATGTGATACATGTTATAGCAGTGGTAGTTTTAATCAAGCAAATGTCGATATGTGCTAAATATGCACTACCTGTAATACAAATTCCCCTTCCTTGAGATCATGAGCAACAAGAACCCCTATAGCTTCAGTATTAAAAATAAAGAATAGCATAGCAGGTCTCTCATTGAGTAGGTAATGCCCAAGCTCTCGACTTGAGAAATGAACACTGACAAGCTTTTGCAAGTCCTTTTCTCCTCTCAAATTAATTCCTACAAGGTTTCTCACTGTACTTCCAGCACCATCTGCACCAACAAGGATACTGCAATGCATAGTTCTCTCTGTATATTGCCCTTCATTCAGAAAAGATGCAGTGACTTTAACGCAATTATCGGTGGAATCAACTGATACGCATTCATGCCCCATTAATATCTCCTTTTCCCTAACTGGCCTGTGATCAAGACCTCCCAAATTTTCACTAGTCCGAACTTGGAAATTGAGGTTATCAAGCTTCTTTAGAAGCAAACTGGTCAGTTTGTACTGTGAGAAATGAGCAACAGAGACTGGGCTAACTACTTGCTCAAGATCTGTAGACAAGGAAATATGAGAGAGATTAAGTTTTGCAAAACATGACAATCACGGGTCAGCATATCACAACATTTTCTGCCGTCTTAACCCTACGATTAGTGTTTATAAAAGATACCCCACTGTCTAAGTCACCGTGTTGGAATGTTACAAAGATTAATCACACCTTGAGGTTGCATGTGGTCTACTGACCCAAGGATAGAACCATAAAGTGATGTGCAATATATAAATTTTCTCCACAAATCTACTGGTGGTTGGGACCTTTGGATGTCCTCTGCTAGTCCATCTAATTTGCGGAACACCTGGCAAAGAACTGCACATCAAGACAGAAGTATACCACTGATGAATTCAGAATGTTACGAAGGGCCATCTCAACCACGTCTTATAAGAAAACCCACCTCCATAGATCGATTGTTGATGAAATGTGCCTGGGGATGTTTAGAAAAAGTCCTGCTTTTCTCTAAAACTGCACACTTGACACCTATTAGAGGCCATATGGTACAAGCAAAGTTTAGACACTGTTCCCAAATTCAGTGAAACAAAAGAAAATCTATAACAAGAAAATAAGAAAGAAGAGAAAGATAATGACAAAAACAAAATGCCAGCATGTACAACATTTGGCATGCACATGCACACATCCACCCACAGAAAGAGGGAGAGCACTAGTAAAGAACTGAACAATAAAATTTATGGCAGTTTGGTGATAATGAATTTAGACAGAGAGAGAGAGAGAGAGAGAGGAGAATAAGAAAAAAACTAGGCATGCTTAATTTCTTCCCGAACATAAGAAAACCCTTCAAAGCATTTTTGTCTAATAAGAGGTCAGTTGAGATTAAGATGCTGAAAGATACCAACAACTTGAAAATAGACAAAAACTATAGACCTTGAGAAGCTTATTAGAATTCTTACTGAATGTTGATTATGACTTGCTTAGCAAGATTCAGAGCTTTCCCTGTAGGAAGATCATACATATTATGCTCAACAAACACAACAATTACATTTGCTTCTCAGTTTTGAAGAGAATTGTACACTTCAAGATTGCAGCTAAAATTAGCAATCTGCCCAAAGAATCTAATCTTTGTCATTCTTCTTACCAAGTACAACTTCAAACTTCCACAAATGCTACAAATTCCCAAAATGAAGAACTCTCCGGCTGTGTTTGGATTTTCGATTTGTGGAGGGAAAAAGAAAAATGAAATTAGAAGCTAAATTTTTCTCTTTTCCCTCCACAAATCCAAGATACAAACACCAACAAATCAGGCTTTAGGAATTGAGAACCAAAAATCAATTTCAAGGAAAGTCTATGCAAAGATTATAATTAACTCAATCAAATTCAAAGTGCACCAATTGAGAAAATACATAAATCCTAGCAAAAATCATTGCTCACACATCAATGACCAAACCAAGCAGATAACCAAAAACCATGCTAACTTGATGAGAAAACACACGACTTCACTAGTAACCGAATAACAAGTCATGAATTTTCAAGTTTTACAATTTCCCACACTTTCCGGGCAACCAAACAGACAATCACGGGTTACCTAATTTGGTGAGAAGTAAAGAGAGAACGAGTCCAACAGGGCCAGCACCGACGATCAGAACAGGCAATATCGAATCGTGACCGTTGAATTTATTGGAGTCTGAACATAAAGCTCTTCTTCTCTGTAAATTCTCGAACGAGTATGTAATTGTTCTGTTTCTGATGATGTAGAAGATTCCACCATTGAAGCTCTTCGTAAACCCTAACACGCCCATTGCAGAGAGAGAGAGTGTGACGAGTTCAGAGGTCCACCATTGAAGCTTGTTTTCAAGCACTCAGAAGTGCTTGGGAAGCGACGTCGTTTGCTGAATTCTATTTGTGGCTTGGCCTTTGGCAAGAGGTTTCATCCCCGCCGTTCATTTCTTTTGGTCGTCTTTATTACAGTTTTTGGCTTTAAATTTTCAACAATGATTTATCCCACTAAAAACACCACCACTAATAATACTAATGCATTAAAAAAATAGAAAAAAAAAAAATACAATTTCAAGACCAAAACATCACATCATTTCTGATGAGACCCACTGTCACCTAATTAGTGGCAGCACTAATTAGTGCTCCCAAACATTTCTCTTAAATTTTAGGCTAAATCATTTATGAAACCGTTCCTATTGATCTTCTTAATAATGATAAAATCGTATAAATACATATTTTTTAAAAAGTGAAAATGATACATTTTATAATTAAAATCAAAATATATAAATTTACAAATGAATATATTAATAATATTAAATAATAACTAAAGAGTCCTCATATAAATAATCCAAATAAAAATACTTTAAAACCTCGTATCGTATTTGAATTTTATTCTTTTAGTATCGTTATATTTTTTTTTAGAAGCACTAGATACAAATCAAGTTACATGTACACCAAAAAAATTTATTCAAAATTTACTCATTAATTAAGTAAACATGTTAAATCTAAATATATTTTAAAATGATTCTATGCAAGCAATAGTCATTAATAAATGCACTAGATGCATCAATATTCAAGAATCACACATGGGTGTTATCTAAACTTATTATTCTTTACATTTAGGCATTATTTGGCATCTTCTATTTTAATATATATATATTATTTTTATTTTTTTAAGTTATATTATTTCTTTATTTTTTATATTTTTTTTATAAAAATTTGAAAAATATATTTATTTAGATTATTCCAAACACACTCTTAAAAGCCAATAATTGTCCTAATAAAAATTTTAAAAAAGAAATAAAAGTAATATTTTATACAAAAGTTAATAGAAAAAGAAAAATATTTGAGGGTCCGAAATCACGGCTCGAATTTGGCTCGAAATGCAAAATGATGTCGTTTTGCGTTTCGAAATTTTTTTTTTTCCCTTTTCTTTCTTCCTTTCTTTTCTTCTTCGTCTTCTTCGTTTGAACACAGGCGAGAGAGAAACAGAGGCGAGAGAGAGAGTCGTCGTCGCCGTCGCCGTCGCAGCTCGTCGGCCGATCGTCGCTCGCAGCCCCGCCTCCGCCTCTACCTCCGCTCGCCTCCGCCTCCAGCCCCATTTTTATGACCCCCTCCAGTTCTGCTTCTCCTTCTTCTCCTCCTTCCTCCTTCCTCCTTTTCTTCTTCCTCCTTCTTTCTTCTTCGCCTCTGTTTCGAGCCAAATTCGAGCCCCGGTTTTCGGGCTCTGTACCAGGGCTCATAGAAAAATGATAGCAATGAAGTTTACTTGCAAATTGCAATTGGCAATGCACATGGGTCACAAATTCACAGCACGTTAAGGCCCATTTGCATCTACAAGAGCCCCTCTCTAAAAATAGTTGGACTTTTCTTAGGTGTGTCTTGCATATGGTATGTAAGGCATTTATATCCTTTCTATTTTACATTTACACATTTTATGTATTGTGTTATACGACATTTTTTGAAAGTTTACACATTGGTGACCTGCTAATATATTAATTAAATAATGTAATATATTAATAATTTCATAAAAGGTCCTAAAAGGTGTAAAATGTGAAAATATTTTCAGAAATGGGTGTAAATTTTCACAAAATGGTGTAAGGTATAAACTTTCAGGAAAATGTGTGAATCTTCAGAAAATGATGCAAGTGTTTTGACGAAAAGGTATAAACTTTTAGAAATGGGTGTAAACTTTCACAAAATGGTGTAAGTATTTTGATGAAAAGGTATAAGTTTGGAAAATTTTTCAGAAAAGGTGTAATGTTTCAGAAAAAGTGTAAAATTTAGTTTAGTGTAAATTTTATCGACAAATAACAGTTTAGTCGCTAAAGGTTTGAAATTTTATTACCATCGGCTCCCGTCTTCTTTGTTTTCCACAAACACTTTCTCTGTTCTCTCTTACATGCACACAGAATAGTCACCACCAATCCTAACCCCCGCTGACCACCCAAGCGTCGGTGGCCTCCGGTGCTCACTATCCTCTGACATCGCCACCTCCACGGCGACTGCTACGGCCACTGCCACCGCTGCTGCCACAAATCAAAGGTTTTTTTTTTCTTCTCTCGCTATCGATCTTGGTCTCTCTTTGTCGATGTCGGCCTATTCTCCGTCGATGTCGATCTCTCTCTGTCGATCCCTGTCTATCTCGGTCTGTCTCCAGCGATGTTGGTCTGTCTGTGTCCATGTTGATCTCTTCTCTGTCGATCTCTGTCGATTTCGGTCCCTCTCTGTCGATCTTGGTCTGGCTGTCTCTGTCGATCACTGTCCATCTAGGTCTCTATGTCTGTCGATCTCAGTCTATCTCTCTCTCTCTGTCTGTCCCTTGCTCTATATTAAAAACGGTTCTCTTTTACATTGACATACTTGGTTGGATTTGGACTTGGAGTCGCTATTCCAAGCCCTCCTAAACTCGTCTTCTCTGAAAACGGACTTCTTCTGAGAGAAAGGCCAAGCTCTCCGAAACGCCCTTCTCTCTCACATTGCCATTATTTGAACAAGACAAATACAGTTTGATTGGATTTTAGGAACTTACACGTTTTGTGAAAAAACGGAACTTACATGTTTTGCGAAGTTACTTACATCTCTTGTGAAAACACTTACACTATTTGTGGAAGGTTACACATTTGTGAAATAATTTATTTTGTAAAATTTACACATTTTCGTTGAAATACTTGCACCTTTTGTGAGAAGTTACTACTTTGTAAAGAATGTTATTAAAAAAATTTACACCTTTTAGTGGAACTTACACATTTTCTGAGAACAGAACTTACACTTTTTGTCAAATAACTTACATCTTGTGTGAAAAAATTTACACCTATGGAAAATATGTTTTCGTAAAGTTTACACCTTTTGTTAAAAACTTACATGTTTTCTGAAAGTTTACACCTTTTAGTAGAAATAATTACACTTTTTATGAGAAGTTACTCCGTTTGTGAAACATTTTTTTCCAGAAAATATACACCTTTTATTAGAACTTATACCTTTTGTGACATAACTTACATCTTTTCTGAAAATGTTACACCTTTTATGGAAATCTGAATTATATTTTCCATAAAATTTACACCTTTAATGGGAAGTTACACCTTTTGTGAAAAAAAACTTACACAATTTGTGACATAACTTCCATCTTTTGTGAAACACATACAAGTTTTTGAAAATATACACCTTTCATGAAAAAAATATTTGCATAAAATTTATACCTTTTGTTAAAAACAAATTTTCTGAATGGTTACACCTTTTTGTGGAAATACTTACACATTTTCTGAATGGTTACTGCTTTTGTGAATAACTTTTTCTATAAAATTTACACTTTTTATGGGATATTACACATTTTCTGCCAGCAAAACTTACACATTTTTTAAAAATTTACACATTCTATGGAAAATATGTTTTCATCAAGTTTACACCTTATTTTAAAAACTTACACCTCTTCTAAAAATGTACTTCTTTTGTGAAACAAAAATTTTTAAAAAATTTACACATTTTAATAGGAGTTACATCCTTGGTGAACACAATTACACATTTTTTTGAAAATTTACACGTTTTATGGAAAATATGCTTTGATAAAGTTTGTCAAAAGAAATTATTTGACAAAAGGTATAACCTTTTTAAATATGGTGTATGTTTTTCCGAAGAAGGTGTAAATGACCTTAGAAAAGATGTAAGTTTTGTTTTTCACTAAACGTGTAACTTCAAATAATAAGTGTAAATTTTATAAAAAAGGTTTTTCCACAAAATGTGTAATTTTTCAAAAAAGTTGTAAATATTTCCACGAAAATGTGTAAATTTTTAGAAAATGTGTAAAATTTAGGAATAGGTGTAAACTTTGTGAGACAATCAAGCTGAATGTTTCGTTTTTACAAAAGATATAAGTTCCCAAAGAAGCTCTAAATTTTATCGACGACTTATACGTTGAAAATTTTATCACCACCGACCACCCAACCGTCGCGGGCCATTGTTGCCCACCGCCGACTGACACCCCCACCGCCACCGTCGCCGCCGCTGGTGCAAATTAAAGGATTTTTCTGTCTCTATCGATCTTGGTGTCTCTTTGTCTATCTCGAGCTCTTCTCTGTCGATGTTGGTCTCTCTCTCTCTGTCTGCCAATCTCTGTCTATCGATCTTGGTTTGTCTGTGTCGATCTGGGTCCGTCTCTCTCTGTCGAACCATGTCTATCTCGGCTCTCTCTGTCTACCGATCTTTGTCTGTATCGATCTTGGTTTGTCTGTGTCGATCTGGGTCCGTCTCTCTCTGTCGAACCATGTCTATCTCGGTCTCTGTCTGTCGATATCAGTCCGTCTCTCTCCTTCCCTTCGTCTCTGTTTGTCTATATCGATATCGAACCATGAACAACACAAATACAGTTTGATTGCATTCTAGCAACTTACTCGTTCTGCGAAAAAACGGAACTTACACATTTTGTGAAGTTAATTTCATCTTTTGTGAAAACACTTACAGTATTTCTTGAAGGTTACAGTTTTTTGTGAAATAATTTATTTTGAAAATTTACACATTTTCGTTCAAATACTTACACATTTTCAGAAAAGTTACCTCTTTTGTAAAATAATTTCATTACAAAAATTTACACCTTTTATTTGATGTTACACCATTCTGAAAACAGAACATACATCTTTTGTCAAATAACATATATCTTTTGTGAAAAAATTTACACCTTTTATGGAAAATTACATTTCATAAAATATACACCTTTTGTTAAAAACTTACACATTTTCTTAAAGTTTACACCTTTTGTTGGAAATACTTACACGTTATCTGAAAAGTCACTCCATTTGTGAAATAATTTTTTCCATAAAATTTACACCTCTTATTAGAACTTACACCTTTTCTGAAAACAAAAGTTACACCTTCTGTAACATAACTTACATCCTTTGTGAAAACAGTTACATATTTTTTGAAAATTTCCACCTTTTGTTAAAAACTTACGCCCATTCTGAGAAGTTACTCCTGTTGTGAAATACCTTTTATTATGACTTACACCTTTTCTAAAAACAAAAGTTACACATTTTGTGACATAACTTACATATTTTTTGAAAACAGTTACACGGTTTTTGAAAATTCACACTTTTTTATGAAAATATGTTTTCATAAAGTTTACATTTTTTGTAAAAAACTTACATTTTTTCTGAAAGTGTACACCTTTTGGGGAAAATATTTACACCTTTTCAAAAATGGTGTAAGTACTTCCATTGAAAGGTTTAAACTTTCAAACAAGGTGTAAGGATTCATAAAAGGTATAAATTTTATGAAACCAAATTTTTCATAAAAGGTGTAAATTTTCAAATAACGTGTAAATGTTTTTACAAAATATGCAAGTAATGTCACAGAAGGTGTAAATTTTGTTTTCAGAAAATGTGTGACTTCCAATAGAAGGTGTAAATTTTTTGGAAAATATTAACTTGCAAATGAAGTAACTTTTCAGAAAAAGGTGTAAGTATTTGCACCAAAAGGTGTATGCTTTTAGCAAAATGTGTAAATTTTATGAAAAAATTTATTTCACAAAAGGTGTAACTTTTCAAAAAAGGTTTATGTTTTTCACAGAAGGTGTAAATGATTTCAAAAATAGTTTAAGTCTTCGATTCACAAAATGTGTAAATTTTATGCAAAGTTTATTTCACAAAAGAAGTAACTTTTCAGAGAAGGTGTAACTATTTTTAGCAAAATGTGTAAGATTTAAGAAAAGGTGTAAGTTTGAACAAAAGATGTATATTTTTGGAAAGAAAGTATTTCACAGAAGGTGTAATTTTTAAGAAATGGTGTAAGTTTTTCCACAAAAGATGTAAGTAAATTGGCAAAAGGTGTAAGGTTCGTTTTCAGAAAATGTGTAAGTTCGAACAAAAGGTGTAAATTTTTGGAATAAAAATATTTTACAAAAGGTATAACTTTTGAGGAATGGTGTAAGTAATTTCACTACAACATATAAGTTTTCAGAAAAAGGTGAATGTTTTAAAAATGTGTAAATTGT
Source organism: Camellia japonica (assembly GCA_030407325.1). NCBI lineage: Eukaryota > Viridiplantae > Streptophyta > Magnoliopsida > Ericales > Theaceae > Camellia > Camellia japonica. Next base: position 6,011,602 of record JAPPVO010000019.1, on the reverse strand, counting down.
ATGAAAAAATTTCTTTCACAAAATGTGTAAATTTTCTGAAAAGGTGTATGTTTTTTCACAAAAGGTGTAAGTCACTTCACAAAACGTGTAATTCAAGTTTTCACGAAAGGCGTATATTTTTCCACAAAAGTTTTAAGGGACATCAGAAAATGTGTAAGTTTTGTTTTTACAAAAAGTGTAAGTTCCAAGGTGTAACTTTTATTAACAAAATTAATTTATAAAGGATGTAACTTTTCAAAAAAAGGTGTAAGTTGTCAAAAAAGTATAAAATTTTCAAAAATGCCGTAAGTGTTCAGAAAAGGTGTAAGTTCCCTCGGCCCGTCCGTCTCTCTTCCATCTTGGACCCACTCTCTCTGTTTGTCTTTCTCTCTCCCCGTCTCTTCGTTGTTCCATTTCCCCGTAGCTATAGGGTTTTACAGAGAAAAATATTTGAGGGCAAAAATCATATTGAAAGAACAAAGCTTATTTACTTGAGTTTGGCGAACATCAATCATTTAAGTTCTTGGGAAGGCTAGCCATAGAAGTGGATGCATAAATTCTTTTTTGAAGTTGATTTTTGTCACTGGAGCACAACCGCAAGGGTTAATCGAGCACCACCGTCGGTTTGTCTGCTCCGGTTGGTATTTTCTTTATTTCGTGCTCTCTCTTTCTCTGTCTCCTTGTTTGTCTTCTTTCATTCGCATATACCTTCACACCCAACCCGAAATCGACCCAATAAGAACTATTCTGTACTCCATTTGGTATTTTGTGCTATTCGAATAGGAACTCTTCCCTCTGCTACCCGAAATCGACCTAATAGGAACTGTTCTGTACTCGATTTTTGTATTTTCTCCCTTTCGAATAGGAAGTCTTCCCTCTGCTATCAGTGCTGCAAGTTGAACATAGGTATCATAGTAGTTAGCAACAAGCATAAAAGGTGTTTTGCATTTACATGGCCAACTTGTTAGGTTAGGTCATATATAACCAAAGAAGACTTAAAAAAAAATTTGTGTAATGTTGGCACGGGAAAAACAATTTTTTTTTAGAGTACCCAAAAAAGCAAAAATAAGAAACTCGATAAACAAACAATGACTAATCTTGATTCCGCAATGGCTAGCACACTCGGTTGAATTCTACTTTCAATTTTGTAGTACTCGGTGATTTTATATTGTCGGAACTTATGTTTAGAAACAATCTGTGTTACACGGACTCTTCAAAATAGATCAAATACCCGTGTCGAATGCCTAAGAGTCGGACAAGGGTATGGGATATGTGTCGGATACTTTTCAACGACACTTCTTATATGATTGTATATAACACAATTATTATATGTGCAAATTATTGTCAAATTACTATAAATGTCATTTTGACACTGTAAGTTACATATAGTACCATTTTATGTCACATATTATATTAAAAATATGATATTTTTTCCCCAGACCGCGTACCGTTGAATGTAAGATTTAATGAGTTGGACTTGTACATACATACCCGCACCCGACACCCGTACCCGAGTCCGTGTAACACAGGAAACAATTGTTTGTTTCAGTGCTGAAGTTCATGCATAGTTGACGGTATTGAACTTAAAACATAGGAAAGCCAATTGAAAGAGTTAAAATGAGGATGACGATTTTCAAATTTTGTAGAGAGCTATTCGTTCCCCACACCCAATTTTTTTCCCAGAGTCGAACCCTTCACTTTCATGGCTAGCCTTACCAACAACTTAAGCGGCTGAGACGATGGCTGAAAACCAATATCTTCTCCCCATCTGATTCGGACAAGCCTAACAGATTAAGGATGAAGTTTGCCTTCAGTCCTTCTCTAATATCCAACTTTTCTAAGATGTGGTCCATCCGGGCATCGTCAATGCCCTCTGTTTCTGTGGTTGACGTGTCTGTAGGTGAACTCTTTAGGAGAGATCTCAACTGTGCGTGCACATAGAGTGTGCTCCCATCCCAGGTGATGTTGAACTTCTTAACTAAGTTGTTCAGTTCTTCAACTTTACGAACTGTTGTAGGGCTGAGGTGAAGAAATGCAGAAAAGTCAACAAGCCCAAGCAATTCATGAAGAAAATCTCATTCGTTGTCATTCAGTAATATTTGTTGGCAGGCAACGGCAGTCTTGCTTGTTTCATTGTCACATATAATTGAAGAAACTTACTTGTACGCCCGGAAAAGTATTCTTCTCTGATCTGCCCACTGTCTGAGCACCCGAATGCAGCCACCTCAATTCTCTGCAACCAAGTTGCTCAGTAGGAAATTGAAGCCCTCAACTTGATAGGGTTTCATCTGGTTTTTGTGCCTAGGATGAGCACCAATTTCAGTGACAGTAGAATTCTGTCCATATTGTTTAACCCCGTCATGAAATAGTTCAGTTGCTTCTTTGTCCTTTGTAGTCGGGCCTTCATAAAAGTATGTGCGTGTAGTCCTTCAGCCCTAAATGAAAAACAAAATGTAGTCCTTCCTCTTCAATTTTTGGGAAATTATGCATTTATCGCTTGTACACATAATTATTTCAATTGTAAGTTGTGTGAACTAAATGCAAAATTTTGATGTGTGTCCTTTCTTTTGTCTGTTTCAAAATCTGTATATGTGTTGGGAAATTCTGCATTTTGTTGTCTGTGTTTATGCAAAATTTTCAGGTTAACAGCCACATGTTGCAGTCGTTTGTTTGTGTTCTTGTAAATATTGCTTGGAATACTTTGCAGGAATTGTCATCATTGCATCTGATGGATATTGGTCACCTTGCACCAACAATGTTAGTTTTCTCCTTCAAGACTTGCTACCAGTTGGTTTTGTACATACGTTTGTAAACAAACGAAATCCATCACCAAGGAATACGCTGAATTTTTTTTTGGGATCAATTCTTACAGCAGCCCATGTACTTTTGTGTTTGTGTTATTTGTTTTGCACAAATTTTGAATGGCCTCGCTTTGTATCATCAATTGTGAACTTTTGTTTCAATTACGTCCATTTGATTACAACTCTTCACTGTTTTCTATCAGAAAATATGCATATACGTGGCAACTGTACTTTTTATTGTAATCAACTTATAACTTTACTGAACTTACATAATCTCAATCAATTGACATTACAATATTTGTTATAAAAATCACAAACGGCATTAGCAATTTGACCAAAATTGTCTAGGAAATTTAAAATGGAGTGTCAGAATTGAGGGAGTTTAAAGTGCATCGATTCAAATTAGACAACGGACAAAATGTGTACACCACCCCTGTAATTTTCCCTTCAATCTAATTTTTATGATTTGCTCTTTCATAAAGGGGAAGGAAAAGATTGAAGACAATTGCCGAACAACATATCCAAATGTCTGACACTATCGCTGGCTCTTGTCGAAAGCGGCCAGTTGCACCATTCATTTGTTATAGGTACTAGTTGTTCATTTTGACAATCTGAAATTATATTTTTTGTAGTGAAACTACGCACCTTGTCGAAGTTCAGTTTGTGATGTTTGAAATTGGTTTCGTTCCGCATGTCTGAAAATGTTTAAATTGGTGTCGATTCAGTCCCGGATGTACGAAAGGTGTGTTATGCGGATTTCTGGGCCAGCTTGACATAAATACTTGCATATATATATGTATTCATATTTAAGATTTAGTGATGATAAGCTTCACGATGCTTGCATGCAGCCAGCAACAATTGAAGGAAATGCAAGGGCCAGACAACACTCGACGAAAAATGGTGAGTGTCGAAATCTGTATTCTCTATAATACACTATGATGGAAACACATGGCTGGGTTGCTATCCACACGTTGTATTGAATGGTCGTAGTGGGCTTGTGATTGTTTCACGTTTGTAGGATTGTAGCATGTAATAATGTCACATTCCTATTGTTTTCGTAAATTTCAATTCGTTGTAAAAGTCCAGCTACGTTTTGTCGCTGACTTTTTCCTGCAACTGTTATTTGTATTTGCAATCTTATTTAATTACCAACAATGCACGCGGATTGTGTTTGGCATAAAGTTGTAGTTACAGTTATTTTGGACTCATAGTTGTTACTTGTCTTGTACGTCTGTCACTTTCGTGGTTAAAGAGTAGAAAGGAGCTTAGGGAAAGGTGGAAGGCACTCCCCTCTGATGAGAAAAAGAGGTTTGCGAAAATGGCTAAGGCGAGCGCCGAGGAACACGCCAAAGTAGTACCATGTGCACCGAAGTCTGAAAAGGTTATTACGTTCTTCATGTTTTCGTAAATGCATTTGGCTAGGTCCTGCTTTGCTGACATTGTTGGTTGTATTTTTGTATTAATTTAAGGGTAAAAAATGTGCAGGGTAAAAGGCAACTCTGCATATCATTGAAGTCAATTGTTGAGCTAGTTAACCGGTTCAATGAAGCACAAAAGCAGGCAGTCATTAACATTGGGTTTGCTGGCCTCCTGGGGATGAAGTGTACACGTATAGATCACGACTTGTGTGCATGGTTGGTACAGAACTTCGATCCTAACAGTAGTTCATTGAATGTTCATGGTCGTCAACTCAGGCTCACCTGTAAGGCAGTTAATGTTTTATTGAGAATACAGTGTGAATGCGATGACGTGCAGTTGGCTGGGTCATTAGAAACATATCCCAATATCTACGATGAGGTTGGAGTTGTTAATGGAGTCATTCCTTTGAACAAGTTGAGACTTTATCTAACTGAGACTGATGGTGCGGAGGACGAGTTTCGGAGGAAATTTGAGCTGTACGTCTTGGGGGCCATGTTGTGTTCTACCACAATGACCGCCATGAAGCCATCGTTCATTCATGTCGTGAAGGACGTGAATGGTATGCGAGCTTGTAATTGGGCAAAGTTGACACTGCAATTCCTTTACAACGGTGTTCGCAAGTATAAAGGTCATCGCGGTGCAACTGGATGTGTTTTCCTGCTAATGGTATGCCAATTACTCGATTGTTTTTTCCATTCCCCCGTTCATATGTTTCATGCATTGTTCTGTCATGGTTCAACAAATTGGCCTTGATTGGGACATACAATGTTACCTGCTTTGTAAGTACGACAAATAACACTCTTCCTGACCAAGTATGGTACTCGCAGAAATATATTTTCTGCGACTACCGTCATGAATTTAAGAACAAAGAGTACAGGGCAAAAAGTATGACGGACCTCAATGGAGGAACCAATTTGCCTACGTTGCGAAGAGGGGAACATAATTGATTGATCTTCATCGGTTTGGAATAATCAATCAGACACAGAATGACACATGAAATATTATACACATTTGTAGGCAGAGTTGAAGAAGAATATACAAAAGAAACCTTGATAGGACCATTACCAAACCAAACATATTGATTCTGGGAAAGGTCTTTTGGGTTGCAGCCATTCATATATACAAACATGTACATAACTTTTTTTTCTTGGTTTCATCAATAAAGTCCTTGGTTTGTGTAACATGCCCGGGGGGTACCCGTGCGCGTTAAACAGTTCAGACTCCCGAAATCTTTTTGATCTAGTCTCACGAGTGCAATGTGAAACATAGATGAGAGTCCAGATTTGGCAACTTTTATTGAAAATCCATTTTATTGTAATTTTGTCAAAAATGGACTGCGTCATTAGATCTCGGAGTCGCCACCTAATATTTTGGGAAATTAGGAAACCCATGACTCGTGCCAAGACCATTGTTCGTCATAACCAAGGATGCTTGGCTCGGAACCTTAGGTATGAGAAGAGAAGGTCAATAATGAGCACCCCCGCTCACCCGATCAAAAGATCGGCCTCTACTAAACCATGATATGACTTTTATTTTCTTTATATGTTCATGTTCAAATTATTTAGTAAATCCTAAAATTTACTATGTGAAGCATACAGTTATAGACTAGTTTGCTCAAATTGGAACAATTCAATTTCATGTTTGTTTGTTGAAATGGGTTTGAATTTGCCACTTGACAAAATGGGCTTAAAGTTTGTGAATTTGCCACTACAAAGTGGGCTTAAAACATACAATCTTTGAATCATTCCAATTTAAGTAACAAGCCTTCATCCACAGGCATTCAAACAGTTTATCACTTAAGCAAATAGCCACACGGTAGGATGCTAAACATAATAAGAAAATCACACACAAATGGGATGCTAAAGCATAAAAACTCACAGATTTACTGACGTCCCTCGAACAGCTACAAAACAAAGTTAGTAAAATATGCATGATCATCTGTACAAATTCCTAATGCAATTCACTCACGAGATGCAGCTAAAGATTCGGCTTCTAAGATATGATATGTGAAACATTGCATGTGATAGCGCACATATACACGTATGAATTGATGAAATCTACAAATGCAAACTTAGCCGAATCAAAATGCATGAAACATGGATGCAAAGCATGGATATGCATGACATGTCAGATATACACATATGTACATGTAGGGAAAGCGATTAAAGAATGAGGTAGAAAGGAGCGGGGTGAGGAATTATTACAACACTTGAATTATTACATATCCAAAGAGGGAGAGAGGAGGGAATAATAAAATAAAATTAAACCTCACAAACACTCAAAAGAAAAAGAAGATAAAGAACTTCATCACTGGCACAGTCCACAGTCCACTACTTTTCTCCACTCTTTTTCTTTGGTCCATGCTCCTTTGTTTGTATGTTCTTTTCTCACATCAAGGAGATCTGCCGATGGCACTTAGAAGAGAGAGAGAATCAGCCCATGTCTCAATGTGTGCTCTGTGGTCTGTGTGTATGGGCTGTGATAGCCGAGAGAGAGAGAGAGAGAGAGGTTGATGCCGAGAGAGAGAACAATTGGAAGTGTGTGTTGAGTCCGTATCAGTGTGTATCTCTTTCCATTTTCAACACTCAAAAACAGCCGAGAGAGAGAAGAGGGTGAAGTCCCTCCTGTGTGTTTTGCTCAATCACCATCCAACCCCCTGCTGCCCAAAAATCTGTGTGTCTGTGTGAGAGAGTTCAAGTCGGTTGGGTTTTGCCGAGAGAGAGAGAGAGATAACTGAAAAATGGTGAGAGACTGCATGTGTATGGATCTTCCCCTCTCAAAACCGTGTGTCTGTGTGTCTATCCTGTGTGTCGTGTGATCTCCATGGGTGTGTGTAGTGTGATAGCAGCCCCCAAAGAGAGAGGTGAGCTTGTGTGTGTATATGTATCAGTGTGCTATGTGTGATGCGTGTGCCGTGTGTGTCTCCTATGTCTCTGTGTATGGGCTGTGTGTGTATAGAGAGAGACAGAGTCATCTCATGCAAACCAGAGTGAAAGAGAGCCCGAGAGAGAGCAAGTTGAGAGAGAGAGCGAGGTGGCCGTGCATGGGTGAATGTATGCTGTGTATCTGGTGTGTGCGTGCTGCCGTGTATCATCCCAGAGGGAGAAGAGAGAGATCAGTGCATGTTGAGTATCCCTTATCCCATGAGAGAGCTTCGTCTTTTGTGTTGTGTGTTCAGCTCCAACCCAAAACTTCCGAGAGAGTGAGAGAGCCCAAGAGCAGATGCATGTGTGTGTGTTGATCTATATCAGTGTCCTTCATGCAAGGGAGCTTTGTATGTGTGCTGTCTATGGTGTGTGTGCTCTCTCTCTCTAAAACCGTGTGTGTGAATGGTGTTGTGTGTGTGTGTTCTATATGTTTGTTGTGTGAGCTGCTGCTGTGTGTGCCGTGTCTTAGTGTGTGTATGTGTGTATAGCTCTCAGTTGTGCGTGTGTATTAGTGTGTGATAGCCGTGTGTGCTGTGAGAAGATGAAGTTGGTGGTGTGTGTGTGTGAATGGTGTATGGTGTGTGTATGCCGTGAGTGTGTGGCCTCTCCCTCTCTAAACCCGTGTGTGTGTGTTCAGTGGTGAATGGGTGTGTTCAGTGGTGTTGTGCATGTGTGTTGGGATGACAGTGGTGGTGTGGTGAGAGTGTGTGTTGTGCATGTGTGTGGTGTGCTGCTGCCGTGAGTGTTGAGTGGTGAATGGTGTGAAGAATTGGTGCGAGAATGGAAGAGAGAGAAAGAGAGTTGGATGGAGTGGTTTCAGCCCACACCCAGTTTTACTTTCACCATTTTTTGTATCAAGAAGCTGCAGTTTAGTCAGAAAAATATTTTTGAGAGAGAGAGATGGGCTTCTTCTGTTGTGGTGTGCGTGGTCTGTCTTTGCTGTGTAGTGTCTCTCCTTAAAATAACAATATCTTTTTACCACCTTTTTGACACCACTCACCGCCCCTCTTATTATAATATCACCCCTTCCCCCACTCAGCTTTTTTGTTTTTTATTTTTTTATCTTTAAATTTGATTTCAAAGATGCCCATTGTCCCCTCTACCCAAAAAGTCTGTATGTCTCCACCCACTCTTACCTGCCCTTCACTTTTTTTTAATTTCCTCCACCACTTTTCAAACCCACCGAATTGAGCCCCACTCCACCGAATTATTTTCCACCCAAACCTATCATCACAATGTCCACTCTGATCCCCTTTGAATTCAGCAAAAACAAAATCCTTTTCCATCCTAAAACCCATTATCTTTATCTGACCCTCTCTTTTTCTTTTCTTTATTTTCTTTTTCATTTTTTTATTTTTTGTTTGTTTTTTTATTATTTTATATAAAAACACCTAAAAAATATGTATATACACATAAAATTAGATAAAAATTATAAAATACTACAAATTGATAAAATATTAATGATATAAAATAATTTGACCAAAATAGGTGAAGTTTGGGATTAAAGCTTCAATTTGATTTTTTTGCTGAGAAATTCATAAAATGACATATTCCAATTTACATCATGGGGTGTTCAAAAGAAAGTGCCCAAGTCTTAGGGCCGGTCAAAATGGGGTGTCTACAGTTTGCTGTACGTTTTGTTCCCAAAAAACATTGCATGATATGTGCCTATAAAGTTGACAGCATCATAAACAAAATCGGTATTCTATGTACGTTCCGCTGCAAAATTGAGAAGAATGAATGTCATTATTACTGAATATAGTTGATTTTTGTGGGAAGAATAAATTAATTATAGTGTACCCCTTAATGTCCACAGCTATTGTACCTTGATTGTGTTTGTCTGAGCTCGACAAGTACGTCGGCTACAACGCGGTCCACGCCTCGGCTTCATGATTAGGGTGATACCCAAATACGAGAGACGCTGCGACGTATCAGAAGGAAGCAAAATTTCCCAACAATTACGGTAAGCACTCCAACCACTGTGCACATTTCACACCATCGACCCACTTGTCTTCAACATACAATGTCAGACTTCATTTATGTGTTTCTATGATTAGGTGGAGTTTGATTACAGTAACGATGAAAGCGACGCCGATGATGCTGACATGGATGCATGCCATGTCGAGAACCAACAAAAAGGACAGTACGATGAAGTCCGTATGA
>JAPPVO010000019.1:5721597-6002213 GCA_030407325.1 Camellia japonica | reverse complement strand
GACAAAACATAAATAAAACGGGGCTCGCGGAAGCACAGACAAAATATAAAGAGTCCAAGAGCTGTGCACTTATATGAATAAATTTTATATACATGCCAAAAATGATAATTACACACTATTTCACATAACATGATCAGGAACTTCACATAAGTATCTGCTACAAATAACAAAAAGACAAAACTCTCTCACGGCCTTCCAGGCCTGGCCCCAGCTCGGAGGCACTCAAAACTCCTAGTTAGGCTTCAAAACGGCGGCTCGGTTCGAGACTCCGCCTAGGCTTGGCTTCCTAAATGCTCACCTATAATACATAATTACAAACAATGAGCTAAAGCTCAGCGAGTAACAATAAAGTAAAGGGTTAGTGAACGAATGCCAACATTCATATATACAGTTATAAACAGTCAACAGTCATTAATGGCATAATCCACCGAACCTTTCATACCAGTCTATCAATTAACAGTCTAACGGTCTAACGAGATCTCGTAACTGGCCATGGGCCTTCATCTTCATGCCCTAACCCATGACTGATCACATCATGGGCCTGCACGTTCATGTCGCACCCATGGCCTAACTATCTATGGATGCCATACTAGATTTGCAATAGGACATTCATTCACAGTTTAAAATCACCTTTCAGAACATATCATATCATAACATATCACTTTTAAACATAGATCATAATAACATAACTTTACAGAGAAATGTTACTCACAGTGGGTTTCCAAAACCGGTTGCACGGTCTTCGAGGTTTGTCCTGCAATTAACATTATAAAACATTTCTTAACATTCATTACCATCATACATTAAATCATTCTTGCCTCTCTTTCTTTCCTTCACTTTAACTCATGCCATTACATCATTCTTTACTTCATTTCATGTTCATTCATGCTCATAAGATGCTGAATGATGCAATTAACATGATAAAATCAAGTATACAACTTCCCAAAAAGTTCCTAAAATAAGCCTTTCCTCCCGCGATCATTTGTCCGCTCGTAAGAGACTGTAAAATGTCAAAACTGCTGGGAGGTCGATATCTACGCTCGAGCGGGATTCCCTCCACTCGAGCGGGCCATGCAAAAAATCCGAAACTCTGGTTCTTCTTCAAACTTCCATTCTCTACTTACAAAATCATTTCCTTACATGAATCCCATAACCCAAAATACTTGAATTCATCTTAAATCAACATCAAAAACTTCAATTCAAAACCCACATGCATCTTTTACAAGATCAAATCCATGAGCATGTATGTAAAAGCTTCATTTCAACTTCCATGGAGGTTTTGAGGAAGAACCTCCTTGAAGCCAAATAAACATGAACCAAACCACCTCCTAAACCATGATTTTAAGTTCAACATGCAAGAATCAATAATCTACTTCAAGAATTTAACGAGAATCCTTACCTTAATCACTTAAGAAGCTTGATTTTCCCCCTTTTTCTTTCTCTTGTTCTCCCTCTTTCTCACGAACTCTCTCTCTCTCCCTCTTAGATATTTTCTTCTCTTTTTATTTTGAGTCAACCAAGGCCACAATCCTTATCTATAATCATATATATAAAATTGTGCCATAATCTTGAGCCAAACAAGACTTAGCGATTCAGACGAAATTCAGTTCTGAATTAAATGTCCCAAATGGTTCTAAAAATTCCCGGTATCACATAGGCGTGTTCAATTTCATTTTCTGAACCCATTACGGTCATCAATTTCAGTCCCGAAGTCGTGATTCCAACAGATATTTTGCTAATTCAAACAGATAATCTTCAATTAAATCATATAAATGCATAATTAATTATCAATATAATTGTGGCGTATATTTCGGGGTCATTACAGTTTTAATGTAGAATGGTAAAGTGATTGTGTATGCTTCTCGACAATTGAGACCACATGAAAAGAACTACCCGACCCATGATTTAGAACTTGCCGCAGTCGTGTTTGCACTGAAAATCTGGCGTCACTACCTTTATGGGGCAACATGTGAGGTGTATACAGACCACAAGAGTTTGAAATACTTCTTCACACAGAAAGAACTAAATATGAGACAGCGGAGATGGTTAGAATTGATAAAGGACTATGACTTACAGATTTTGTATCATCCAGGGAAAGCTAACACCGTTGCCGATGCTTTGAGTCGAAAGTCGATTGGAAACTTAGCCTGTTTACTCACCAGACAGAAAGAGTTGCTATGTGACCTCGAAAGACTTGACATTGAGATTGTTTTGCGTGAACAAGGTGGAACATTAGCTGCTATTTCTGCTCAACCAGCACTAATTGAAGAGATTAAAGAGAAACAGCAACATGATGATTTCTTAAAGAAGATCGTCGAAGAACGGGAATCCAAACCGAGGCCGGATTTCAAATTTGAGAATAATGTGTTGAAATTTCAGGAAAGATTGTGTGTACCGAATGATTCCGAACTGAAAAGAAGAATTTTGCAAGAAGGCCACAATTCAAAACTGTCTATCTATCCAGGGAATAAGAAAATGTACCAGGACTTGACACTGAATTTCTGGTGGCTGGGAATGAAGAAAGAAATTGCTGATTTTGTATCGAGATGTCTTCAATTGCAAGTTAACCGAACATCAACGACCCGCAGGTTTACTGCAACCCTTACCGATCTCGGAGTGGAAATGGGAACATATTACCATGGATTTCATTGTTGGTTTACCTCGCTTCAGTAAATGTATGGATTCAATGACTAAATCTGCTCATTTCTTACCTGTCAAAACAATTTATAATGCGGACAAATTGGCTGTAATCTATATTAATGAGATTGTTAGATTGCATGGAGTGCCTGTGTCCATTGTTTCTGATAGGGACTCGAAGTTTACATCGAGATTTTGGCAAAGTCTGCAAACAGCATTGGGTACTGAACTGAGATTGAGTAGTGCCTTCCATCCTCAAACAGACGGCCAGTCAGAAAGAACCATCCAGACTCTAGAGGATTTACTGAGAATGTATGTTCTTGATTTCCAAGGAAATTGGGAAAGCCATTTACCGTTGGCTGAATTCGCCTACAACAACAGCTTTCATTCGAGTATTGGTATGGCGCCTTTCAAGGCCTTATATGGCAGAAAATGTCGATCTCCGATTTGCTAGGCAGAAGTTGGAGATGGGCCTTTGCTTGGCCCGAAATTGTACATGAGACTACTGAAAAAGTGAAACTGATTCAACAGAGACTGAAAACTGCACAAAGCCGACAGAAAAGTTATGCGGATGTCCAAAGGCGAGATAGAGAATACGAAGTAGGTGATCACGTTTCGTTAAAGTGACACCGATGAAAGAGCAGACTCGTTTTGGAGTCAAGGGTAAGCTAGCGCCGAGGTATGTCGGACCGTTGAGATTATTGAGAAAATCAATCCGGTGGCGTATCAAGTAGCGCTTCCTCCCGAAATGGAGCATATGCATAATGTCTTCCATATTTCAATGTTGAGGGATTATCTTCGGGATCCCTTCCATGTGATTGAGCCTACCCGTGTAGTGCTAAGTGATGACTACACTTATGAAGAACGGCCTATTCAGATTGTGAACAGACGAATCAAGAAGTTAAGGAACAAAGAGATTCCGTTAGTGAAAGTTGACTGGCAAAACCATGGTGGCGTGTATGCCACTTGGGAAAGGGAAGATGATATGACCAAGAGATATCCTGAATTGTTCCCACTGAATCCTGTTTTCTTCCAGAATGAAGGTAATTCGAGTTTGGAGGACTAAACTCTTTATAAGGAGGGGAGACTGTGACAACCCTCACTACTGTTTACTGATAAGACCACTGCTTACTGCTAAACTGTGACTGAACTGGATAAGTAAATGATTAGACTGAAATCCTGAATTAATTGCATGAACATATTGTGTTCCTTGCATATCTACCTGTTTGTCGTTTAAATGATATGTTCGTGTTTTATGCTTTAGAATTAATGGGATTTTATCGGCGGCTGAATCTGAAATCGATTGATGTCTTATGCTAGTTAGAATTAATGGGATTTTATAGTGTATTTAATTGAAATGTGATTTAGTATGATTAAATTAGATTAAAATAGCTAAACCACGCAAGTCCAAGTATTTACCCTTTTGCCCTGCTTAGTGGGCCACTACCTAAGACTATATTGAAGCCTTATTTCATTCAAAAAAAACATTTGTTCAGCCATTCTTGAGCCCTCAACCGACTAAGAGAGAGAGTGTGAGAGAATTGAGTTGTTCTTGAGAGTTTAACTTGGGGACTTGAAGAAATTGTAGAAGATTTGCAAAATTGAGCTTCTAGACTTGTGATTGAAGACCTAAGGTAGAGAATTCAACACTCTTTGATGTATTTGTGTATTGTCTTGCATGATCCATGTGAAATTAGAGATTCTAGCCAAGAGTTAGTTCAAAATGTTGAATTGTAGCATAAATCATGCATGCATGTTGCCATTCTTGAGTTTTGAAGTTATTGTTCATGAAATTTCACATGCATGTTCATATTTTGCATTGGACCATGAATTCTCATGTTTTTGAAAGGATTGGCTCATTTGAGCAAGTGATTGAAGCTTGAATTGGTTTAAACTCATGCATGTTACATTGGAAGTATGTTCTTGAACTTTGGTTTGAAATTGGATTTAATTGAACTACCTTTGGGCTTTGATTTCTCAAATTGATCTTTGAATCATGTTATATTATGAGTTCACAAAAGTTTTCCAGAAAATTGGCCCAAGAGGATCGAATTTGATACATGAAAACTTGGTTTTGAGTTTGAGGTTCAAATATGGAATTTCCAGAATTTGGACTCCCGTTCCAGCGGGGGAATTGGTGCTCGAGCGTGGAATACGTGCTCCCAACACTTTGCATTGTTTTACAATCCACTCGAGTCGGGAAATGTACGCTCGAGCGGGGACCTGAGTCACACGCTCAAGCGGAAGTAGAGCGCCCGTCGAGCATGAATTTCATGCATCCAGTACTTTTGCCATGTTTTGCAGTCCGCTCGAGCGAGGGAAGTGACACTCGAGCGGGTAACCTTTGCCTGCATGTCCGCTCGAGCATAGAAAGTCACACTCGAGCGTGACCCCTGTTTTCTGAAAATTTTGTAAAGTGTTTAAAAGTGCATCTTTGCATCCTCTTTCCATCATAGGCATTCCCAGGGCATGTTTAAGGCATCTTAAGGAGGATATTGATGTAGAACCACACCGAGGCAAATTAGGGATTAAGTTATTATTTTTCCCAACTGTGTAGCTTAGTGTGTGTTCACTCTGTAACTGTGTAGGGTTGGCATCCGGAGACGCTCTAGCTTATCTGTAGCCCAGAACTCTGTGAGTAACAATGTTGTAAAGATATGTTCAATTGAGATTACTTTCTGAACGAATGACTGAACTGTTTTATGAATTATCATTGTTTACTGAATGAATGGTTGTCCTAATTGTGAACTGTATTCGTGGCATCCATAGCAATTTACTGTTACTGTACTGTACTGCTACTGTTACAGAGATCTCTGTCGATTCCCATGTTGGAACCACTACTGTTTACTGATATGATGGCCATCAACTGACTGTTCGGTCTGTTAAGACCTACTGTACCTTTTTGCTATTGGATGTACCACATATGATTATTATAGTTTCTGAATGACTGTTATGGCCTGAAATATGAGCCACAAACTAAATGACTGATATACTGTTTAAATGACTGTTTCCAATACTAAAAGGACATTCATTCTTAACCTCTTTACACATATGTTATTCACTGGGTTTTAGCTCACTGCTCATATATATATATGTAGGTGTACAGGCACCGGACCGTTGCTAGAGGCGTCAGGATAGGCTCCTGTTTTGTCAAGCCAACCTTTGTGCCTCGCTTTGAGGTTCCAGAACTGTTCAAGCTGCGGCTGCTTGGGGTGTTTTAGTTTTTCCCCCCCTTTTTGTATATGTCCTGTATAGACTGAACGAGGTTGTACTATACTGTTCTAATAGGGATAAAGTCCCTATCCTGAATGATTGTAAATATTGTGCATACTGTTTGGTACTGATTGTATATATGTATGAAAAGTCTTTTTGCATACAGACTGTCATAGCTCATTGGACATCTTTTAATTACTGTATTGGCTTCCGCCAACCCCTGTACTCTGTATTACTGTTTCACTGTTAAGCAGACCTTCGGTAATCTCGGATTACTGGTCGGTTACGGTGCTAAACCCATAGGGGCGGGTTTGGGTCGTGACAACTTCGGCTAGGACAATGTGTTATTGTAAATGGGTGGGTGTGACTCAGTTGTGGTTACGGAATCTCCAATCCGCGATCCGTCCGTCATATTGGCGGATTGGAGAAAATCAACCTACATTCGTTTGCCAATTCGGCGAATGTGAATTAAACAGATTGATGAATGGATGTGAATTAGTTTGGTAGTTTAAAATTGTATAAATTTTATAAATTTTCAACATAATTTAACTTGTGCACTTCATCAGACAAAAAAAATAAAAAAAAAAAAATAAAAATATTACAGTCAATGACTTAAAAATATATTACAATTACTGCATGTCTCATCCAAATAAATAAAGTTTAAAACTTTAGAATATTACAATCAACTGCATGCCTCATCCACATATTACAATCACAGCATGCTTCATCCACATAAAGTATTACAATATGTGATTCTTAAAATATAAAAATAATTCAAACCACCAAAACCATGAATAAAGCAGTAGTAGATATTATATGCCTATATATTGTTACATCTATATCTGTTTTTGAAAACAAAAACCAACCAGTAAATGTCATTTTTTTTATTTATTATTTTTAGAGTTAGATTTAAAAACAAAAAAATATAGATAACTAATACATTTATTTTTTTTCAATTCAAAAAATCTATTCAAGTTGAGAACTCATTTTCAATAGAATATTTAAACTTTTTTTCAATTGAAAACATAAACAGAATATCTAAACAAATTGAAAACACAAAGTCTTACAAATTACTAAGGGTGTTTGTGGTTTGGCAGTTCGATTACGGCCAAATGAACCTCAAATCCGCCACTTGTCAAAAACTAGGCGGATTAGAAAAAAACAATTCGCAACCGTTCGTTCATCATCATACATCGATCGAAAATGCAGCGGCTCGGTTCGGTTCGGTTCGGTCGGCTTGGGCAAATCGGCATGTCCACTACTCCTAATTGTAAACACTTTCTTTGCACGTGAGCAATGTTTAGAAACCCAAACAATACTAGACCGACTGGTTGGGCTGGCTGGACCAGTGGCCGGATTTTGTTCTGATTCGAAAAGCCCTCTAAATCCAAACATAGCTCAAACCTAGTGTAAAATGAAATAACCAGAAGAACCGCCAGTTCAACTGTCAAACTCGGTGACCTGAATTGGGTTTTAAGGGCCAGCCGATTTTGTGAGAGAGACCACCAACACAAGCACAGTCCCCCCAACTCAAAACACTTGACAGCCACTCTATTCCATACATACTGCTGAATTTGAGATTGTGTGTGTGTGTGTGTGTGTGTGTGAGGTATTTTTGGGAAAGCCATGGAAGAAGAAGTAGAATATATGGCCTTCTTCTACGTCGTTATTCTCTACTCCCTAACTTTGATTCTTCGCCTTCCACTACCAATCTCCTTCAAAAGCCTCATGATCCGACGCTTCATATGTGTCGTTGTTTCCTCCCTCTTCCCTCTCATCTTCTGCACTCTCATCATTCCCGTAATCTCTCTCTCTCTCTCTTCACTGCTCTATTTTTGTCTCTTGCTTCGTTTTTTGCTGCTATGTTTCTTAAGCTGCTTAATGCTTATTTTTACAATCATTATCATGTCCAAAACAAAATAAAAAACATTGAGGCAAAGAAAAATCAATATTGGAATAATAATATCACTAAATATTTGTAAAAAATTATAAATATTTTTTATAATAAATTTATGATTTCATAGCTTAGTTAATAGTTTGGTGAACTAATTTTTTTATTATATATTCTAACACTCATCTTACAAAAATAAATATATGTAAACTTATCTTGCAAATATTTAAAAAAGTTCTATTATTTTGTTGAATCTATTTTTTGTTTTCATTTTTAAACTTATATTTTTTTATATATTTTAAATAGATTTATAATATAATTATGACGTAACGGTTCGACCGCTCCGACCTGACGGTTCAGCTGGTGATCCATTCACCAGATCTATTTTTTTTATTCATTCACCAGTCCGATTTTCAAAACATTGCATAGGAGTATGGCAAAAAATGAGGTGTCCACATGATTTACGACGATTTCTTTGAAATCATAGGAGCTTTTAGTTAGAAAATGAAACTTTGATCGCAGTTGATTCATTTCAGTAACATTTTTCTTCTACCGTCGAGAATATGTTTTAAAAAAAAAATTTGTTAAGGTTTTGGGAGATAAAATTTCAAGGGCGTGGGGGGTGTACATTTATTGAGTGGTTATTTCATAAGGATAATTTTAATATTATTTGAGGAAGGAAATTTTTTTTAAGAATTTTAAAATTTATAAGTAAGGGTCCAAAGGAATGAGAGGCCCAAAATGATAAATAAGGTGTTAATAGTAGCATCTTTTCAAAAATGCTATGAACCTATCCTTATTGATCCATAATTTATTCCGAATGTGTTTGTATAGTGAAAATTAAATTGATCAAATGATTCATGAGTAAAATGAATATGAATATTGATTACTTTTTTGGGTAAATTTTGATTCACAAGTCTAGGTCTGTAGTGTTGTTAGTTTTTTTGTTTTTTTTTTTCCTTTCGAAAAAAGATATATAGAAAAATAATGAGAATAATTTAACAATTTGTAGTCATATTTTGACTTTTTAATTATTTTAGTCTCTTCTCAAATAGGCCCTTAGCAGTTATCATAAGGTCCAAAGGTCTGTGGGCCAGGCCCACTCGGCCCATTATGGACAAGTTGGGGTAGCTTAAACGAGGCTTGGGATAGTGTTCATGTTGGGCTTAGGTGGTAAAGCTTGGCCCATCTTAATACCTTAATGTATTTAGTTGAGAGATTTGAGGAGAGATTTATAAAAGAAAATAAAAAAGGTAGGTAAAACGTGAATAAAATATACCTATATTTCAGTTAGTTTCACATATTTTTTTTCTTTTTTCTTTCTAAATTCTTCTCCAAAACTCCTAACTAAACACAAGGTAAGTCATTTGCCTGTGAGAGGTGACCCATTAGTCTACCGTACATGCTTGACAAAAAGTAAAAAACAAAAAAATTAAAAATTAAAAAATAATAATAAAAGTTCATAAGTAAATTAAAATCACAGCTCGTTAGGCTTAGCATATGGGTCCAGTCCCGCTAGCTTGCTTAGCCCAGATTTATTGGGGTAGGTATTGGGCCAGTTAAGAAGAAAAAAAAAAGTATTAACCTTAATCCATTATGAACTTGGACACTAGACTTAGTTTGGCATAATCTAAAAAAATTAAAAAGTCAAAAAGTCACTATCTTATTTAAATCACTTCATCTCTCTATCACATCATTTTAAACTCAATCCATATTTTACGTTTTTTTATAAAAAGTCAAAAAGTGCACTTATTTAGATCATTCCAAACAACCCCTTGCCGATTATGCGGTTTGATCCGATTTGATATTGACACTTTTCGGCAAGGAGATGTGTTAATTCTAATTGCATCTTAATTTTCTCGTTTTCTATCCCAACTTTTCCTTGATAATTAATAATCCCTCGCATGATAATATATGCACCAAATTATTTATTTATGTGAAATTCAATTTCTTATCCAAAATGCCGATTAAAACATTTTGAGAGACATGTAATCCAGTTTAATGATCGTTTACCTCATAACAAATAATATATGTATTTTTTTTTATTCTTGAAGAAGATAAAGGTTCAACAAAGGATAGATTACGGCTACATTCCTGGGATACATCAATCCCTACTTGAGCTAACAGTGCTCATATCAGTGATCAAAAGAGAGAAAATGGATCTAGGAGGATCCTCAAGAAAAACAGTGTGTTCATGCTGATTAACACCTAAATTAGCCAGAGCATCAACACTCTGGTTAGCTTCTCTAGGGATGGCTGTAAGTATGCATTGGCAGCGCCGTAGGAGGAAATGAGCATCCTCAATGAGTGCTCGATAGGGAGAGTGAGCTGCAGAACCATCTCGGATCAACTCTATAGCTGTCTGTGAGTCGGTCTCAATGTCAATGTTGATCAATCCCTTCTGCATGATGATGGTCAGCCCTCTGTAAATTCCCCACAGCTCGGGCTCTAGACTTGTGCAATTTCCTAGATAGCCAAAGTACCCTCACACCCAGGTTCCAACTTCATCGCAGAGCAGCCCTCCAAATCCGAACTGGTCTGGGTCTCCTCTGGAGCTTCCATCCGTGTTTAGTTTGAGCTTACCTGCAATAGGACAAGACCACAACATTAGATTGGGATCTCTGAACTGAGGGTTCAGGATGGCCTGGAAGGCCTCCTGAGTTGCCATAGCTTGTTCGAGAATGGAGTTGATAGTAATAGATGAGGGTGTGGAGAGGTTATCAAACACTTCTGTGTTCCTCCCTTTACAAATGTGCCAGAGTGTAGTCAGAAAAACAGTGGGCCACTGAATATTATGCACCCGATCCTTGCTTCCCATATTCACTTTGATCCAAGCCTGCAGTGGAGTGGTGTTACTATGCTGCCACCAGTCAAGGCTTGCAATGTTAAGCCATATTTCCTTTGCTTTAGGACAGTCTCGAAGAAGATGGTGCATATCTTCTCTATAAGTTTGGCATCTGTGGCAAATCTTAGAGTTTGAAAGCTGTCTGATGAATCTCATATGGTTGGTGAGAAGCCTCTCATGCAAAACGAACCAAAAAAAAGTTTTGAGTTTTTGAGGGGCCTTGATTTTCCAAAGCCACTACCAATTCATTTCCTCTCTGTCTTCATTTGAGATAGCTGAGTAGGCTGCTGCTGTTGTAAATTGTCCACTAAAGGATCCTTTCCAAAGAGGATTATCACTAAAAGTCACATACCTTGGTCTATATATACTATAAATTTCCTCTTTCACTGATGGGGAGATAAGATCCTGAATTGAGGTTAAATCCCATTGTGTTTCTTCATTGATTATAGAACTAACTTTGGTTGTGTTGTCAGTGTGAACCACTGGGTGAGTGATACATAGTGGTTGGTTACCACACCACCAATCTGTCCATAAGGCTATGTTCTCTCCTGTGCCAACATTCCATTTTATATTCCTACTTAGGACCTCCTCGTTCCTGATAATGCTTTTCCAAGTGTGTAATGCTCTTCTTTGGGTGGGCCAGTTAGAGACTGAATGGTCCTTGAGATATTTGGCTTTTAGAATTTTGCACCAAAGCTTATCAGAGTTAGTAGTCAATTTCCATCCCAGCTTAGAGAGGAGGGCTGAATTCTGGACTCTAGCTTGCCTTATACCAAGGCCTTCATTACTCTTAGATTTACAAACCTGCTGCAAGTTAACAAGATGAACTTTCTTCCTATCCTCTATATTACCCCAAAGAAAATTTCTGTTCAGTTTATCAATTTGGTCACATACCCTTCTTGTAATTTCCATGGTTTGCATTAGGTGATTGGGCATAGAGGAGGTAACAGCCTTAACTAGGGTAGCTTTGCCTGCAAGAGATAGATTTTTGGCTTTCCAACCAGAAAGTTTTTTGGCCATTCTGTCAAGAATATCCTGTAAATGAGTTTTGCTAACTCTGGTGTGAAGGAGAGGAGTACCCAGGTATTTCCCTAGGTCAGTAGTGATGGAGATGCCACATATATTGCTGAGAGGGAGAGCTTCCCTTCTAGGGATGTTAGGGGAAATGTACATTTTGGATTTATGAAAATTAATTTTTTGACCAGACATGTCACAAAACTCAGAGAGAACTTGCATAATGCAATTACAGTTACTTCTATTAGCTTTAGCAAAGAGAATCAAATCATCCGCAAAAACACATGTGGGAAATGGAGGGGCTGTTATTAGAGGCTTTGAGGCCCTTCCATTTTCCACTCTCAGTTTTAAGACGAATCATGTTGGATAGATTTTCCATGCAAAGGACAAACAGATAAGGAGAGAGAGGATCCCCTTGCCTGAGACCTCTCTCCACACTGATGTTGGGTAAGGTTTCTTCATTCCAAATTATAGCAGAATTAACAGAAGTCACACAGTTCATGATAAGAGTGATCCAGTCCGGAGTAAGTTTGAATTCTTTGAGGGTGTGGTGTATAAAATCCCAGGAAATGCGATCATAGGCTTTCTCAAGGTCAATTTTGAGGATCATGCCACCAAGCTTACCTTTTTTACATCTAAGTGTATGAAGGAGTTCTTGGGTTATGATAATATTATCAGTGGTGGTTCTGCCGGGGATAAAGCTGCTTTGGTTGGGACTGATAAGGTCAGGGAGGAGAGGTCTGAGTCTGTTGACAATGATTTTGGATATAGATTTATAGATGACATTGCAAAGACTGATGGGTCTAAATTGTTTTAGTGACTCGGGATTATCTAGCTTGGGTATAAGGGTGATGAGAGTTTCATTGATTTCTTTGGGGACCTTTTTAGAATGAAAGCACTATTGGATAAAATAGCAAACAGATGTGCTAATAGTGTGCCAGTGTTTGTGGTAGAAAATGGCTTGGAGTCCATCTTTCCCCGGGGCTTTGAAGGCTTTAATGTTTTTGATGGCAGTCCATATTTCAAAGTTGGACACAGGGGCAAGGAGATGATTATTATCCTCAGAGGTGAAGCAGGTTCTAGCAATGTTAATCCATTTATCCACAAGGTGAGTTTCCTCATGTTGGAAAAGCTGACTAAAATGATCCATGATGTGGTTTTTTAGTTCATTAGTGTTAGAGATCCAATTACCATTATCATCTTTGAGCACATGAATTTTAAGCTTTCTACGCTTGGTTAAGGTAGACGTGTGGAAGAATCTAGTATTGTTGTCTCCCAAAGTGAGCTATTTGTTTCTGGATTTTTGAAACCAAAGAATCTCTTCCTGAAAAATGGTCGAATTAAATTGTTCAATGAGATCTTTCTCCAGGATATGCAGGTTGTGAGAAAAGGCCTGGGCTTGAATTTTTTGGATGCCTTCTATACGGGCCAACAGATTTCTTTTGCATTTAAAAATGTTACTAAAGACTTCTCTATTCCAGGTTTTAACATTCTAACGTAAAATTGTCAATAACTTCAAGGAGTTTAAAATCTTTGTTTAGCCAAGAAAGATGAACAACCTCAGGGAAATTAGGATGGCAAAGCCAGGCCGCTTCAAATCTAAAAGGCCTATTCTGAGGGTTAGATGGGATGCATACCTTGAGTATAAACTATCAGTGGAGAATGATCCGAGTAGGTTCGCGGAAGAGTCCTCACAGTTCCTTCAGGAAAAAGGCTCGCCATTGATCATTGCTCATAGCTCGATCTAACCTCTCCATAGAATTAGCCAGGCCTTGACGGTTGTTTGTCCATGTGAAACGGGGACCAACACTTCCTAAATCAATGAGATTGTAATTATTGATCCTTTCCATAAACCTCTGTGTTCTGTTCTGATTAGGGGTGTGTGAGAAACTCCTTCTCTCACTCTGGTTAGCATAGTCATTGAAATCTCCAGCTATAAGCCAATGCTTGTTTAAGTTCCTCGCTGTGTCTTCCAGCTCCTCCCAAAGTGTCTCCCTCAGGGAGGGGTTAGGGCTGGCATACACCGCGTTGAAAACCCATTCCTCGTAGTCCTCTTTATGAACCGTGGCTTGTATCTACTGATGAGAAACAGCAGATGCACGCACGTTAGCTTGGTCAGTGTCCCAAATTAACCAAATTCCACCTGATCTTCCTACAGGGTCAACAATGGTAGCTGCTCAGAAACCCATGTTACTGAAGAAGTTACCCATGGAACTGAACATGACTTTTGTTTCCAGTAAAACAATAATCCCAGGTTTGTGGGTATGAAGGAGCTCACGCATGTTGCGTTGGAAGGTATTGTTACCAGCCCCGCAGCAATTCCAAATCAAGATTTTGAGCTAGTCCATTGATGGAAATGATGGGAGAGAGTCAGCTACAATACCTGGTAGGAGGCTTCGGATCCTATGATGGTCTTGGTCTATCGACCGCATGGATGCCATTTGCAGTGAGTGGAGTGGATGTATGGCTGAGTTGCTCCACCCTGGTTCGATTCTCAGCTTTATTTGCTCTATCCACCAGATTGTGTCTACTCGGTGAATTGCTTCTGTCCCTGACTCTAACAACAGCCCCAAGTTGTTGTCTTCCATCTTGTTGATTGTTACTTCCGGGAGGTTCATCTCCTCTTCCATGTTGGATGTCTGAATCAGGAGGTTTCCTAGCTCTTGCTTTCCCTTCTCTGAGAGATATGGAATGGTTTAAAGGGGGGGTTATAGGTGGCAGAGAGTTGGAAGGGGCTTCAATTATCCCGTCCATTGGGATTTCTGGAGATATGGTATCAGAATCCTTGGGAGAAGTAGTTTCAGGCTCCAGAGTAGGAGTGGACTCTTTCTGTGTGTTGTCATTATCATTCTGAGTATGTGAGCTCAAGTTTGAGTTCGCACATGGGTTGGAAGATGTAAAAGGTGATGGGTGTAAATGGAGTAATCCTAAGTTTTCAAAATGGTTGGGGAACTTAGTATGGTTAGGCCTAAGGTTAACTGTGGTAATCTCTTGCCCAGTAGGGATCGAAACATTAAGGGATGAGGAGGCCTCTTCATCCAGGCCCAATCTGTTAGTTTTGTTCCCTCGTCCAGATCCCTCTTCCTGATAAGCAGAGCTTATCAATTCAGCAAATCTATTGGATTTTGGGTTAGGTCTACTATTCTGGGTCTTCCGAGTGGGTGTGGGCCTTCGGGTCTCTTGGTAACTAACATCCATGGCCCAAAACCAGCATCACTGTCCGTTGAACGTTGCTGGCTGTCAGTTGCCTGTAATGGTGCCGTTGGATGGCTCTCTGAAACGGCTAGTCCAACACCGGTCGGCGGCGAGTTTATAGCTTGAGGCATCTGTGAGGATTGATGTGCTGCTTTGTATCGGCGTAGCTCCCTTCGATGATCCACCCTGCTACAAAAGAAGCAAAATGAGTGGATAGATTCATATTCAATGTTATAGCATTTGTTACCTAAAAGAAATTTGGGGCAGAGGGGTTTGTTCAGATCCATTTCAATGCAAACTCTGGCGTATTTGCCTCTGGTAGCCATGGCCATTGTGAGGTCAATTTTGAGAGGCTTCCCGATCTGTTTGGCGATGGTATATAGGACCTTTTCCTAAAAATACTCAATCGGAAGCTCCGGAAACCTTACCCAAACAGCAGTGGTGGTTTCAAAGGCTTCCGATGCCTTAAAGTCAGGCTCCCATTTTCGAATCGTAAGGTAGTGGTCCATGATGACCCAGGGACCTCCCGTGTAGACATGGTTACAGTCGTCCTGGGAAGAAAATTTGAACAAAAAGTAGTTGTTTCCCAAATCTATTGCATCAAAATCCTCTTGGGTTGCCCACAGGGTCTTCACTCTGTTGCAGAGCAATCGGTACCCTATGCTCTTACCAAGAAGACGAACAATGAGAGTATTGGTCAAAGGTTTCCTGATCTACTGTAAGAGTTTCTTGGGTAGAGATATGCTGGGTATACTAAAGGGCTCCGTGGGGAGATCATTCTTATGAATGTTGGTGTCCCCATCTTCGTCTTCTTCTTCATCATCAGAAAGAATGGTGTCTATAGCATCATCAAAATAGAAATCGCTGCTCTTAGGTATTGCGAGAGCTTCTTTGAATGATTTCGCCTTGGGATGGACAGATCCGACCACTTCCGAAGGGGAGGGAAAATCCAACATAGCTTCTGGAGGGTTTGGGGGGGTAGGTAACGATGTGCTTACAGCAGTGATCTCCATATCCTGTTCCCCCATGCAATCCTTGCTTTTAATCTTTTTCGTACTGCGGATGAGGTGGTCCTCTTCCTCTTGAGATGTGATCGGGTCACCGGTGCTAGCAGAAGGAGAACTCATGAAAACTGGTTTTTCTTTTAAGATGGATTAAAAAAAAAACAAAAAAAAACCTCATAAGCTACTAATGTCAATAAAAATGATAGAACCTCCATCTAAATTCGTGCTGATTCAGGAGCCTTTTGGGAAGGGTTAAGAAAGTCAGTTTTAAATTTTTTATCAATTTTAGGTCACATTACCTTTCATATTTTTTACTCACAAAAAGATAAAATAATCTAAAAAAATTAAAAAATTAATTTTTTACCAACTTTCTAAAACACTCCTCAAACTCAAAAACTAATCGACACAGTACCGCAGAAGTAGCCTCTCGACCCACATGTGATATGGACGAATAATGGAATAACAAACAAGCTGATGATGTATGTGTTTTCTTTTATTTTATAGTTTGGGACTCGTGTCATTTTAGTGTCTAATTTTTTAATTATGATACATTTGATCATGAATTTTGAATATTGTTTTAAATAAGGACAATTGAACATACCATTGTTTAATTTGAATAGCAAAATTATAAATTTGATAAAATATAAACTAATTTGACAAAAATAAATGTCAAAAAAATATTTTAAAATTTTTAAAAATTATTTCTACCCACCAAAAATAAAATTATGTAAAATTAATAAAAATTACATGATTAATTTTTAAAAATTAATTTTACTTGATCATCATCCAAATACATAATAAAAATTAATTTGGTAAAAAAAAATAAATGTCTAAAAGATTTATCAATTTTATATAATGTTATCTTTAGTAAGTAGAAATAATTTTTAAAAATTCAAAAATAATTTTTTGACATTTATTTTTGTCAAATTAATTTATATTTTATCAAATTGACAAATTTATCCTTGAAAAATCCAATAGTATTTTTAATTATCCGTATTTGGAACAAGATTCAAAATTCAGGGTCAATTGTGTCACAATTGAAAAATTAAGAATTAAAATGACACAAATCCTAAACTATAGAGACCGTTGTGTAATTCACCCTTCTAAATATTATCAAATCCTTTGGCTACAAAAATTAAAAAATATTAATAATAAAAATAAAAATACATACAGTGGTTATTTTGGCGTGTAGCCAGTAGATGGCAAAACATTAGAGAAAGATAGATTAATAAACTTAATCCACAATGAGATATGACAGCCTTTTAACACCTAACAAATCTAGTTGACCTCTAATGAAATTTAATCATATTCTTTAATTTTCTTGGTGTTGATCCGTATGACCTCTAATGAAATTTAATCATATTCTTTAATTTTCTTGGTGTTGATCCGTATCACATTGTCAACAACAATAAAAATAAAAAATATATGTAGACATATGCATGCAAAAAAATTATTTCTATTTAATTTATATAATGGCATCTATGTCTTTAATATTGACATGCCTTGTTTGTCTATGACTTTTTAGCCACTTTTTGCTATTCAAACAAAAAATAAATAAAAAATTAACCATTTGACTACAGTTTATTTAGCCAACAATTGCAAGGGGAAAAAAAAAAAACAATTTTAACAAGTTTTTTATTTATTTGACAATTGCTAAAAATATATTATTATTATTATTATTATTATTATTATTATTATTATATTTGTCTCTAGTGAAAATTTTAAAATTTTGATTACATTTTATTTAGCTAACAAGGGAAAAAAAAAAAAACTCTTTTTATTTGACAACTGCTAAAAAATATATATTTTTTGTCGATATTCAATTTTAAAAATTTTGCATTATTATTTTCATATAAATTTTATACTTGAGGTTTAAAAGAATCTCAAATGTAAAAAAATAAAAAATAATAATTAAACAAGTCTAAAAAATAAAAACCAATATAAATTTTTTTTTTTCTTTCTCTTCAGGGGGGGAAAAAAAAGAAGGTAAAAGAAGCTACTGGAAAAACAATTCTCAAACTTAGCCTAATTTTCTAAATATTTTTTCTGTATTTGTAGCATTATTTTTCTAAAAATATTGATTATTTTGGGTAGCAACAATTTAAAAATAACAATATGCTTATTTTAAAATCAAAGGTTGCCTTCTACTTCAATTCAAGTTCCAACCAACATAGTATTCATCCCACAAACACCAACCACTAATGGACACAAAAACTATGCCATACAAAAATCTTTATTACTGTTGTATTGGGTGACAGAAACTAGTACGGTTAGCAAATCTATTTGGATTAAGCAAGGTAACCAACTTTAAGAATGATTTAATTTTAACCCTATATGGTTAAGTAATTATTTTGATTTTAAGAGGCTCGACAGAGTTGAATAAGTCATTTAACAATTTGAATTATATTGAGGCTTTTTTTGTTTTTTTTCCCAAATCAATGTAACTCAATCAATTACAATAAAGTACATGTCTTGTCTGCTAACCATTAAGAAAATTAAAATAATTTGAAATCTAGCGGCAAGAAGAAAAGGGAATATAATTAAAGGTTATAACTAATTTTAGTACATATCTAGTCTCTAGATATTGCACTACATAAATTTGTTAAAATACTAATAAAAACATCACTTTGGTTATGTTGTTGTACTCTCTTGTCAATATATATATATAAAAAAAAGAAGATGTGAAAAATAGTAATATAAGACATTTTTATGATAAATTTAAATAATAATAATGCACAATATTTATAAGAAAAAAATTATTGGTGGAAAATAAGAATTAGGAGCATTAAAAGGAAGACATTATGATTTTTTATCTTGCTTGTATAATATTTCTCCAAAATGATTTTAAAAGTTATTTTTTATAAACAACAAAAAAAAAGGGGAGAAAAAATTACAAAATATTTTTTACATGTATATTGAAGTTTAGAAAAAAATTATATTTAAGTTCCACAAATTTAATATAATATTATATTTATTTAAAATTTGAATTCACAAAATATTTTTTTAAATTATTTTTATCAATCATTTGTCTGTTTTGTTTGCTTGTTTAATTTACCATTACTAAAATATAATTAATGTAATTATGTCAAATATATGACTTTTTTTTTTCAATATATTTTAATTCTAAAGAATGGTCATTATAATTTGCTGATAATAATAATAATAATAATAATATATTATGTATCCAAATTTTAAATATAAATACAATTTAACCATATTTAGAATTTATAATTAAATTAAAGTACAATTTTAATTTAAATTTTACGTACATTTCTCTTATGCAACCATCTACTTGATCTGTAAAAATTAAAAAATCTGAATCAATTCATATCCATTTATTAATCTATACCACCCATTCAATTTATACAAAAATGATTTAGACCACTAAAAAATATACCACTAATAGCACTAATGCATTGGGAATGGCAAAAAAAAAAAAGACAAGGCATAGAAAGTGGGCGGGGCCCACTGCCACATCATTAGTGCTCCTCCTAGTGTTCCCTTTTTAGTACTCCCAAGCATTTTTCCAATTCATATATGCTAACTAAGCGGATGAATGCAAAATAATTTTTTTTAATCTATCTTACTTTTGACAAATAATGGATAAGAGACCATCCAATCAAATCCGTTCAACTAAGGCCATCTCCAACGCTTCATCAAACTTGGTATCAGATTTAAATTTTGGTGAAAAAGTGACTTTTTGGTGTTCCAACGGTTTCACCAAATCAATATCAAATCGAGAATTCGCCAAAATGAGAACATGCTCCAGATTTCACCATTTCACTGTGCGTTACCGTTGGGGGAGACCAACCGGTGGACTGGTTCTCTTGCAAATATTTTGATTCAAACAGGTCAAAAGGTTCGAAGAGGTAAAAAAAAATAAATAAATACACTAACCGGTCAACCAACCGGTCAACCCACCAACTGCTTCAATCTGCTTTGTTCTGCTTTACCCAATCGATCACAGGAGTTGACCTCGTCGCCGACGTCTTCAACGAATCGAAGCTTGATCAGCTGGGTCTTCAATGCTCAAAAATGTTCAATTTTCAAAACTAGTTCTGATACAGAGGTGGTACTCCACTGCTGGTTCTTCACTCATGTATACCTGTTGTGCAGAAAATCAACCATACCAAACAACTCCAAATTCACCATTACCATGACTTTATCTTCTTACTCTGCCCCCTACACAATCCTCAATACATCCAAAATCTTTCTGATGAAAGACGATCTTCTCTGGACTTCGATTTACCTATTACTTTTTTTTTTTTTTTTCTTTGTTTTTTATGGTTCAAACAATTGGGATTTATGGTTTTGTGAATTCAATTTCAGTAGAGTTGTTGAAGTTTTGTTAGATCTTTGTTGAACCAGGAAGCTCCATGATTGCATCGTCACCTTTAGGGTCGTTGAAGAGAACAAGGGCTATTAATGGGACTCAAAATTTCAGAAATGGATGAAAAAATTTCAGGTCAACCCACCGGACATTCCCAGCATTTTGATGCAAACTAAATGTAACCGTTGGAACATCTCGTATCAGATTGAGAAAATTATTATTTTTTTATCAGATTTGATAAAAAAAGAAGTCTATCGTGGTAGATACTCTAACACCTCTAATTTCTATATTTCTTTTCTTTTAATGAGCTTTTGCAATAATGAAATAAAAAAAAGAAAAGAATAAGACAACGGATAAATAAAAGCGCAAAGAGAGTTAAAGATATTTGTAAGAAAATTAAAAAAGCGAAAAAAAAAAGAAAAGGAAATATCGCAGAACAGAGAGAGAGAGAGAGAGAGAGAGAGAGGGGAACGAAAGCTTGCTGAGAAGAAAAAGAAGCAAAAACCCAGAAACCAAACCCCCAAAAAGGTCAGTTTGCTGATACTCTGATACTGTTCCTGCTTTCCATTTCACTTTCTCTCTCTATAATCAATCTCATGGGAGGGAGAGGGAGAGAGAGAGAGAGAGAGAGAGTAAATGCTTTTCAACGACTTTCACATTTCGATCCACCGACGATCTCTTTGTTTCCAATCTACAGGAAAAAAAACACTCAATTTTAATGCAAGCTAGATCCGACTCTGATTCACCTCTCGACTCGTTAATTCACTGCCCAAGCTTTGTTCAATCTTCAGTTTCAGTGTGATTTTATAGCTCAATCGCTTGCAACGAGCTCTTGAGTTACGTGTTTTGAAACTTTTTCTTTTTTTTTTTTTTTTACATCAACAACTGTGAATTTGTTGAAATGGCAGTTCTTTGCTTGTAATTTGGTCTCTGGAGAGTGCTCTGCAGTACGGAAGTGTTCAATTAGGGTTTGTTTTGGTGTGACTATCTGAGAAATCTAGGGTTCGTGAAAGTTGTTTGATTGATGTGTAGATATGGTTGTTATGGCTTTGCATTTCAAGCGGCACTGGAATTTCAGTTATTATGATGACTTTTGACTTTGTTGAGTGAGTTTCTAGCCAATTTAAATGCAAGATAGATTTTTTATGGAAATGGAAGTGAAGTTGATTGAGTTTGAGTTCATTTTGACACTCATAATGATAGCAATTGGGACTTGAGTTTGGTTCTGGTTATCGATTAGGAGGGTTTAGTGAGGTTTTCCATTTTGGTTTTATGAAAGGTTTGAAGTGTTAGTTATTGTGCAGTGAAATAGGGAGGTGGAGATGCCTCCTTCTCCACCAATGAGGTGTTCCCCTGTGAGGGAGATAAGAGAGGATAATCACAGAAGAGGGTGCAGTCTCGAGGGCGGGATACTCCTCAGGGAGAAAAATGACGATCTTGTTCTGTTCAATGAGATGGAGACTAGAGAAAGAGACAGTTTCTTGCTTCAATCAAATGATGATTTTGAAGATACATTCTGTAAGTTTCCATTCTATTGAAATTGGGTTTTGTGGGTTTCTTCTATTGGTGAGTATGGAATTTAGAGTTTTGTTGTTTCCTCTGGTTTAGGGGCTCGAGTTCAGTGTTAAAAACTCAGTCTTTAAATTTGAGGTTATAGTTTCGTTGATGAGGTTAGCTACTTTGTGCAAATATTTTAGGTTTGTACCCAATTTACCCATCCAATGGGACTAAGCTGGGTGTATTTTGTTGT
This sequence comes from Camellia japonica, assembly GCA_030407325.1. Classification (NCBI taxonomy): domain Eukaryota; kingdom Viridiplantae; phylum Streptophyta; class Magnoliopsida; order Ericales; family Theaceae; genus Camellia; species Camellia japonica. The sequence goes on along the minus strand of JAPPVO010000019.1, from coordinate 5,980,334 downwards.
GCTTATTTCCTATGGCTGACAATTGTTTGTTTTTATATTTGACTTTGATTTGCTTTAAACAGCCACGAAATTGAGATACTTGTCAGATTACAAGCTTGAAATTTCCATTCCTGCACGAGGCGAGAGTGGTGACCTGCTTAATGCGGATGGGGAGAAGAATGACTATGATTGGTGGGTGATGTTTTTCTTATTTTAATTCTATAAACTTTACGTTTTGTGTTGCTGGTTTCTTGACAATTTTGCAGAACTTAAATGGTTCTCAAAATTGCTATAAAAGCAGAATACAAGAAGGAAATAAAAATTGAACTTCCAACTAGAACTTAGCATGACACATTACTAGCTTTATTGATTTGCTGTATGGGGGTATTCCCCTAAGGTGGCCCTTCTGGGTTTTGTGGTTGGCCTAATTGTATACATATTTGTTACTAAATATATTATTATTATTACCTTGTAACATAAATAAATTTCCAGCGGGAGGAAGAAGTTTATATTCATGCATAACTATGGGCTAGAAAATGAAGTTTCCCAGCACAAAACTGCTAATAATTGTTTCAGCTACTAGTCAATTTAGCAACTTTATATATATATATATATTTTATCCATAATGAATGGTTATTACTCTTTAGAAATATTTACTATTCTTTCATGTTTTTTCTCAATGCCACATAGCTGGTCTCTCTACTTCACCATTATTGGTTTTGTATCTTTTGATCTAATGTCTGGTTGTTAAATTTTAAGGTTATTAACTCCTCCCGACACCCCTCTCTTCCGTTCTTTGGATGATGAGACACCTCCAGTTACACTTCCACAGAGGGGAAGAGCTCGAAGTCAACCCATCACAATCTCAAGGTCATCCACGGTAGGTCGTTTATTCAAGTCAATGGGATGAGTATTTATTGTCCATTTACTCATCTGCTGGTGGTTTCTTTTAACACTGTGGCCATGTTTTTCTTTGTCGTATTGATACAATAACGCATATAATGCCTACCTTATTTTAGATGGAGAAGAGTCACAGAAGTAGTAGAGGTAGTGCAAGTCCAAATCGCTTAAGCCCATCTCCTCGGTCTGGGAATAGCACTTTTCAAACGAGGGGAAGGCCATCTTCAGCACCACATTATAGTCAAACTCCTAGCATACGCCATGCTACCCCAGTGCGGAGACCATCTCCCCCACCGAGTAAACCATCATCACCTGCTCCAAGGTCTTCAACACCAACTCATCGGAAAATGAGCCCAGGATCTAGTGGTACTGTGTCCTCATATGGGGTAAGGGGTACCTCCCCTCTGAAGACAAGTCGAGGTAACTCAGCATCACCAAAAATAAGGGCATGGCAAACAAATATTCCAGGTTTTTCCTTGGATGCACCTCCTAATCTACGTACTTCATTGGCTGATCGACCTGCATCATATGTGAGGGGTTCCTCACCAGCATCCAGAAATGGCAGGGATTCATCCTCCAGATCTGGAAGGCAGTCGATGTCTCCAACCGCTTCTAGAAGCATCAGTTCATCACATAGTCACGATCGGGACCGATTTAGCTCCCACAGTAAAGCTTCTGTTGCATCATCTGGTGATGATGATGTTGACTCTCCACAATCTGTTCCTATGAGTAGCTCAGACCGCTCAGCTTCGAGGAGAGTTGGTGCATTTCCAAGTAATAAAGCTCCAGCATTTTCCAAGAAGCCAACTAAAACAATGCTATCGAGTTCTGCTCCAAAAAGATCCTTTGACTCAGCACTTCGACAAATGGTACTTGTTATCTGTCTTTTGGACTGTCATTTTTTTTATTTCATGACTGAGTTTATGCATGTCAGCATCAACAGATTTGCAGAAGACCAGTGAAAACTCAGTATGTATGTTTGAAGTTTCAATGCGAATGTTTTAGATATGATCAATGACCGGAAAGAAAATTTAGGTGACGTTTCAATGTTGAATATAAATTTAATGGCTGCATTACCATTTTATGTGGCATTCCTTTTGTAGAATGCATTGAATGGAGTTATTGTGGAAAAGGGCAGCCTTCTTACGGATAAGGTTAAACAATATTGAATTTTGTAGTTTTTAGCTAACCTAGAGGTGTCACATACCCATTTTTATTTAAAGTGCCATTGAAATTGTAATTTGTGCTTCAAATTTAAGGCACATCCAAACACACGTCAACATTTATTATCAAATCCTGAGATATTTATAAATTTTATTAGTTTCATAATTCTTATTAGCTTTGTTTAGATTATAGGTTTTATCTGAACCTCCAACCATTTCAAGATTTGACCTTTCAAAATGATGCTCAAATAACAATAGGTTACCTTGGAATTGCAAGGATCTAGTGCCACCAAATCTCGTTCTTTCCTTGAACTAAGGGATCGGTACCACTTAGTGTTACCAGAAAACGTTAAATACCCTAACAAATTACGTTTTGGAATGCACTTTCCAAAACATGGTGCATTTTTGTGCCAATACCATCTTTAGAGCATATGGCACAACACCTTCCTGTTTCCGTTCCCATTCCATATAACGGAACAATCTACGTTCCAGGTAGCATAAGCACCACTTCACGGACAGACAATTTCCAATTAGTGCTTTGAGCTGCTTCTAATGTTCTTACCACACGATAGAAGTGCTAATGCAACCACTAGTCTATAAATTGTTAAACCTTCCATAAAAGTAAATTAAGCCATATAGTACCTCATATTTTCCCCTCTGTCTCGGGGTCTTGCGATACCTTCTACAACTTGGCCCTCAACATTACCTGGACCAATACATAAAATGATGATAACGGAATGTTCCGTCTTGTTTATGTATACCCTCCATCATAGGAAGTAGGGATGCAACTTGGGTTGGCTCAATAGGAGCCTAGCCCGAAATTTTTTAGGGCGTGGGCAACATATTTTTAAATTTGGTGTAGGCTTGGGCAAAAATTTAGAAGCCCAAATTAAATTTAGGCTAGGCTTGGGTAGAAACTCCGACAGCCCGAGAAACCCTGAAGCCCGAATTATATATATATATAAATAAATATATAACAATATTAAATATACATATAAATTATTAATCATTGGATAATGTTAAAATAATCTGAATTGTTAAATCATTTTCTTAATACATATCATATACACAAAGTAACACAATACAAAATTTTACCTTTCTTTTTCTCACTTAGAATTGGCAAAGACCACTAAAAGTGGCACTCCAATTCGTTAGTTCTCATCTCTCTCTTCTTCGTCTCTCTCACATCATATAAATTATTTATTTTGATGTTATTAATGATTTTATCCAAAAAAATGGTAAATGTTTATTTAACTGTAACAAATTAATCAACCTAGATTGGGAGGGAAAAAAAAAATAATATTTGCAGACAATTCGTGTTTAACCCAAGTTCAATTTATTATGCTCGGGTTGAGCTTGGGTAGACAACTTTGGGTTGCAAGTCGGACTTGGGCAACTCTTCACAACTCAAGCTGGGCTTGGGTAACCTCTCAACTTGACCAAACCCGTCCAAGTTGCACCCCTAATAGGAAGGCGTGGGTGGTTCATTGGATTATGACAATCCCTACTAGCCACATTAGAATCTCTCCCATTAGCTAGTACCCCATACTCACTCTTAGTTACTTTGGAATGCCATAACAAATTACTCTCAATGGGAATTATCCATAACCACTTACCGAGAAGAGCAATATTTCTAGATACATTGTAACAATAGCTAAACCCCCTTTTTCCTTAGGAAGAGAAACAATCTCCCACCTCACTAATATTCCTTCTTCCCTCTTCCTTTCCTTCCCAAAGGAAATCCCTCATTAATTTCTCAATCATATTCGCAACTCGAACCGGAATCTTGAAGAGAGACAAATAATGAACGGGATTACTACTTAGCACTGATTGAACCAAAGTGTGTCTCCCCCCTCTAGATAACATTGCTCTCTTTTCCACCCCTTTAGACGCTTACCTGTCTAGATTGGCAATTAATGAAAATCCAAATGATGTACCATTTTTAGTCTTAATCCATACTGGACTGGGATTTTAATGACTGCTGTTCAAACTAAAGAAAATTGAACTTAGGGGTGTCATAACAGAATCACATATTGTCAGTATTATGTATTTGTCTGATATGTTGCCTTGCATTTACAATTGTTCATTCACGATTTTTTATTATGCCACATCTGAAGGGGAAATTTCCATTGAATCATTTTGTGTAGGATCATCGGAAAAGACCTCAGGATATGTTCAGGCCACTCTTATCTAGTGTGCCCAGTTCCACCTTTTATGTTGGAAAAGCAAGTGCTGCACATCGTGCCATGATATCCAGGAACTCCTCTGTCACAACTAGCAGTAACGCAAGTTCTGATCAAGGTACAAGTGGTGCACATGATACTGAAGAAAGTGACCATAACCAGGATGATATGGCTAGTGAATGTGGAAAGTCACCATATCCTGATGTTCAGGATGATGTATTTGGTTTTGAGAAGGCAGATGCTGTAACTGAAGATGTCAGTCATGTTTTTCATGATGGGTCACCTGATGTCCAGCGCAATGATTTTAGTGGAGATGCTAAAGATGATTCTCTACTCGGTGACTCCAGAAACTTCGATTACCATAGCACTGCTATGGCAATCACGGAAGCTTCTGAAGGTTTGGAGGTCAAGGGTAATTTTTCAGAAGGTGATAGTGTTGAAGATATGACACTTTGTTCTAGATGTTGTCGTGGGTATCATGCCATTGAATTAACAGAGGGAGACTTGAAACTTTGTCCTGATTGCAGGAGTTCAGACGAACCTTTGACTGTCACTACTCCAGCTCCAACCATAATAGTTTCTGAGAATTTCCCAAGTCCTCCTCCGGAGATTTCAGTTGAACATAAGTCATTTGATGCAATGGATCCGGTGACTGCTGTATCTGAATCTTCAGAAGTGAATAATGCGGCTGAAACAAGGGCTGCTCAACATGAGGAGCATGTTCAGGAAAGCCAGACTTCCTTTGCCGAACCGAGCCTGAATTTATTATCAGAAAATTCTCTTACACAGACACTGTCAGAGGAAGATATGAGGAGGTTAGAAAACCAGCAAGTGATGGACCAACCGACTGTAGGCTATAACCCATCTGATGGTGACAATGGGGCTCAGAAAATGCAGCACTTAAGTGACTCTCCAAATTTAAAGCTTCATGTTTCAGAAGGCACAGGCATTTCCGTACTGTTGAAGAGGTCAAGCAGCAGTAAGGGGCCTGTTGTCCAAGGCAGGACTTTTACTGCCACTAGCATTCCATATGATGATCTATCCTATGTGAGAGACAGTGCAACTAGTATGAGAAGCTCCTTTGGACTGGGCAGCGTCTCTGCATCATCCTCTGTGGATTTAGGCTCAGCTAGGCAAACAGAGACTCGTGTGCGTCGGCAGTTAAGTGGCAAGAAATCTGACATTGAAACTTACAGGTATGACATAAACACAAAGCACCAACGCACAGGGTCATCTTTGTCTGGAACTCCAAGTCATGCTTTCCAAGGTTTGGGTCTTGCAACGAGCATGAATGAAGAAAATATGGAGGTTGCTGTTGCCCGTGTCGAAAATGAGGCTGTAGGTGTAACAAATGGCACTACTCAAGAACAGTTGCTGGTTTCAGAAAGTGCAGGAGTAGATGATACATGCACTGAAGTTGAATGCAGCAATCACCGTGGAACAATGATTGCTTCTACCTCAGAATTGTCAACACATACCCTAAACAACCATTTAGGAGACAGTTTAGTTGCTTCGTTTTCAAGTGTGGAAGATTCTATTTCATATGGGAATGGTGAAGGCTTCCAAAATGGCGTGAGGAGCATCTCGGATCGAGAAGCATTGGCTGCGACTCCAGAACCTTCTACAGTAGAGGAAGATACCATGCCAAATTCTATTGTTGATAGGGTGGATGTTGCAGATGGTCCCACTCAGAGCTCATTGGATACAATATCGGAAATAGAAATTGAAAATGACGAACTGGGTTCGCCTGGTTCTCAGTCTGATGTCATTTCCACAAATTCAAAGAGCACCATGGATGAGTTACTGGAGCCTTTTGTTGCTACCACATCTGATAAGGATATAACAACTTCAGTTGCAGAGCTTGACACCTTGGATCATCCACATGGCATCCTTGGTATGTATATCTTGCACTATAACTTGTGTTGACGTTTTTATTGTTTGTCTTTTATGTTTTTCTCCTTTCTCGTAGTCGTATCAAATTTGTTTGTTTCATCAGACATTTTTTATGTTTAAAATTGCCAGAATATATTTCAAGGAATGTGCTGTGTCATTGAATACATAAAATCTATCTGAACTGTCTACACTACTAGAACTATTTGAAGATCGTCCGACAACTAGGCCACCATTATGAAATAAATCATAAGATTCGCATGACTCCCCCGCTTGATATATTTCATATATATATATTTTTGTCCTATAATTATTACTAGCAATATCTGAGTAGGATGAAATAATGAGACAAGTATATTTACTACTGAATTTTTTACCAATGACTACATTTTCATATGTAGTTCTTCAAGTATTTGGTAGCCTATTTTGCAGTGAGCATTTATAATCTTTTAGCTTTCTATGGACAAATTTATTTTCGTTTTAATGTAGTTGTAATGAATGATGTAGATATGTGTATATATTTGCGTAATTATTTGATGAGACTTAAAGCTTGGTTTGGTTATTTGTGTACCCGAGGTTTCATGTTTTTATTTATTATGCTACCTCAATTAGGTTCCCGAAAAAAGAAAGTAGACCAGGTACTTGGTGCTGTAGTGAACTGAGTTATTTTCGATGTCACAGTGGTTATTCTGAGTTATATATATGAATATATATATTCTATTATATAAAGCGTACACCCATATGGTGTGAACGTTGTCACACTTCTTTTTCTCTCAAGAATACCCTTCACATTCAATCAAACAGTCCAAAACTGCTAAACGTTTTCCTCAATCATTCAAACCACCCTCAATCATCAAACAATCCACTAGTATATATATATTCATAGCTTTAAACTTTGAATTGATGTTTGTTCATTTGACATCTAACTTAGAAATGACACCAATCCATTTCTCTCTCTCTCTTTCTCTCTCTACATGGGGTAGAAACAGCTGGGAAAATTGCTTCTTTGTCATTTTCCATTTCCATGAGCAGATCTGTACTTCCAAGTTTTCTTGTCGTAAACATCTTAATATGAAAAACTTGGCTTTGAGATTGTATGAATATGTATTGGCTCAGAGAAAAACAAACTGATTGAATGAATATATTTCATTTGAATTTTGAGAAAAAATTTCTTTGCTGTGACAGATGAATCAACTGTAACAGCCAAGGGCCATGGTGGCACCAACACAAGAAACCTGACATTGGAAGAACCAAGTGATACAATACTCATCTGCAGCTCTATCATTCATGATCTGGCCATCGAGGCTGCAACCATAGCAATGGAAAAGGAAAACTCCCTCCCATTGGAGGGCTCACGCCCAATGGTCACCATATTAGGAAATTCCAATTCCGATATAAAGGCTCCACGTGGCAGAACTGCCGGCAAACGCACTTCAAAGTCCCGAAAAGCAAAGCAGAGGCGTGTGGAAACCGACGCAAAACCTGCCCCTTTTGTCGACAATGATGAGAAGGTAGATGTATCTACTATGTGCATTGTCGGGGCTCCCAATAAGAGTGATAGTATGAATCCTCAAAAGCTCGAGTCCAAGTGCAATTGCACGGTAATGTGAAAATCTCCACCATGTCTGCCATCGCTCAGTGCTTGTTTTATTTATTTTTTAAAATATTTGGGGAATGTTTCGGTGATTGCCAATTGGTTTTTGATTGGTTCAAAATTTATTTTGTAAGAAGCATAACTGTCTTATTGGTGACACGATGATCATTGTAAAGTGTTCTAATTTTTATTAGGCTGATAAATAGTGAGAGAGGGCATTGGAGGTTCATTGCCTATTCTTGTTAGTGTTTTGTATTTAATTTCTAGTCCTCCATTAGAGAGAAGTGTGAATTCTTTTTATTCTGGTGTTAGAGAGGTGGTGTGAATTCAAACCCAATTCATTCATATTCATTATTATTGTTGCAATTTTGCATTGTTCATAAGATAAATTATTTTTAACCAAAAGGGGAAAAAAAATCGTTTCAAGACTTATAGTAAAAAAAAAAAAAAAAAAAGAAGAAGGGCATACCTATAAAGTGGGAACAAACACCTCTTAAAAAGGGCATATCTCTACCGTAACGTATATTTTAAAAGTGAACAAATAATAAATTAAAAGTATTCATTATTTTTATATAATTTTATTTTTTGAGGTGAAAAAGTATGAATTGAGACTGGGGTTTGTTTATTTTTAAAACTTTTACTGAAATCAATAATTGAATTCGTGTAGTTCTATTTTTTTTTATACAACAAATTTTAAAATATGTTTAAAATGATTTTATTTATGTAATGAGTCAATCTCAAGTAAATATGAATAATTTATTTGGTTTGCCTTTTATAATACCAAAGATCAAATATAGTTAGAGACAATGAAGCACTGGATTTGTAAAAAAAAAAAATATATCATTGAATTTGGTGTGCAAGTGACTCTAGATTTGAGTATTTTTTGGGAGTAATATGGTTTTGATCTATTTCTATTATCGACTTTCACTTATTAAAACTTGTGGGAGTATGGTTAAATTATGATCCAATTCAATATAATAAACGATTTTTTCATTTGTTGAGTTCGTCTTATAATTTTTTATTAAGTAAGAACTTTTTTAATTATGCTTCAAGAGAATTGTTACTATTATTAGTCAATCCCTGTTATTTTTTATTTATTTTGAATATCAAGCAAAAACACTTAAAAACAGTTTTATATTTTATTATTATTATTATTTTTGATTTATGAGTTTTATACAAACTTTTACTCGAAAAAGAAAGCAAGAATAAATAGTTCATGTCAGCATGAGAAGAAGCATAAGCCAAGTGAGACCAACATAACATAACATGATCACCAAACCAAATCTGAATCAATATGTACTTGCAATACTAGACAAATGCAATCACATCAACCATTTGAAGCAACTCCAAGCTTTTCTCATCTCTATCGGCCACGGCCAAACCCAGTTCTTCGCATTCAAGCTCGTTCGCTTCTGCACACTCGTCCTCTCCAACCTCAATTACGCTCGATTCATCTTCGACAATCTCAACTCCCCCAATATCTACCTCTGCACCGCCATGATCACTGCCTATGCTTCCCACTCCGATCACAAGTCATCCCTTCTCTTGTACCGCGACATGGTTCGCCGGAGACGCCCTCAGCCCAACCACTTTATCTATCCCCACGTCCTCAAGTCTTGCCCGGAAGTTATGGAGTCTCGCGGGACTGAACTGGTTCATACCCAGATATTGAAATATGGTTTTGAGAAATACCCAGTTGTGCAAACGGCGCTTTTGGATTCGTACTCGAGGTTTTGTTCTGATCTTGGGACTGCCAGACAGTTGTTCGACGAAATGTCCGAGAGGAATGTTGTGTCCTGGACTGCTATGGTTTCTGGGTATGCTAGACTTGGGAAGATGGGGAATGCGGTGTTACTGTTTGAAGAAATGCCCGAGAGGGATGTTCCGTCTTGGAACGCTGTGATTGCGGGGTGTACACAGAACGGGCTGTTTTCGGAGGCAATTTCTCTGTTTAGGAGAATGGTTAGCCTTTCAGAGGAAGAGCCGTGTCCAGGGAATAGGCCGAATCAGGTTACAGTTGTATGTTCGCTCTCAGCCTGTGGACACACGGGTATGCTTCAGATTGGTAGATGCATCCATGGCTATATTTATAGAAATGGGCTTGGTTCTGATTCGTATATTTCCAATGCTCTGGTGGATATGTATGGAAAATGTGGTAACTTAAAAGAAGCAAGACAGGTTTTTGACAAGACTAAAAAGAGAAGTTTGACGTCATGGAATTCCATGATCAATTGTTTTGCCCTCCATGGCGAGATTGGGGGCGCAATCAGTGTCTTTGAGGAAATGATGCTGTGTAAAGATGATGTAAAACCAGATGGGGTTACATTTGTTGGTTTGTTGAATGCTTGTACCCATGGAGGATTGGTCAAGGAAGGCCGGTTTTATTTTGATTTGATGACTAGGGTTTATGATATTGAGCCTCAGATTGAGCACTATGGGTGCCTAATAGACCTTCTTGGTCGAGCAGGACGATTTGAAGAAGTCATGGAAGTTGTAAGGGGGATGAGGATGCCGCCTGATGAGGTTGTTTGGGGATCTTTGCTTAACGGATGTAAGATTCATGGCCGCATAGATTTGGCTGAATTTTCTGTGAAGAAACTGGTTGAGATCGATCCGAATAATGGTGGTTATGGTGCAATGTTGGCAAATATCTACGTAGAGTCGGGGAAGTGGGACGAGGTTAGGAAGGTAAGGAAGATTCTGAAGGAGCAAAATGCTCATAAGACACCTGGTTGCAGTTGGATTGAGGTTGATAACCAAGTTCACCAGTTCTATTCTGTTGATAAAACACATCCTAAAACAGAGGAGATCTACACAATTTTGGATTGTCTGGTTGGCTTTTCTTAGTTTATAGCTCTGCTGGGATTGTCTCCTCTTATCATCAAACACTGCCCTTTGTACATGTACCTCAAAGTTGCTTAAATTTGATATGGAAATCTCAAACACTACTTACACTCACAAATCTATTTCTTCCTAGCTAAAAGTAGTGCCATGCCATCATCTATTGATCTTAAGATCAGAATGTGTCTAGGCTTATCGAGGGCTAATGTTATTGGAGCCAAGATAACATGCCAAGGTTCTCTGTCCTATTTAATCTTGTATTACATTTTGTTGAGAAGAGAAGAAGACTGTTTAACAGAAAAGGTTTCTGAAGCTGTTTCTATAAGTTCCAATCCACTCTTCTGGTTCATGTTTGTCTTTTCTCTGAGTTGTTCTGGGAGATTGGTTACCTGTCGTTTCCTGAACAATGAATTTCAACTCATCTCCTTTGGAATTCTCTTGAACAGCACTGGCGGTGAAAGGTGAGAAGAGACTAGTAAACTAGCAAGATGCTGGGTACACAATGTCGCTCCTTACAACCATTCTAAAAATAGCCTAATGGGTGCGATGTCAAATGCCATAAGGACATACTGCAAGCCCTTGCTGACACCAATTGGTTTTAGGGACATGGTGATAGGCCAATGCAGCTCTTCAATGAGTTGTGAGTATTCAAATTCAAAGACTAATTTGGTGCAAGAACTCCCATGTTGCTTGAAGAATTCACCCTCATTAGCATCCCTTGCGATAAGGATCCATTTCTGTACAATAGGTGGTTCAAACGGCAGGAAAAGCTCTCCTGGATTGGCAGTGGACCAACAGAGACTACATGGGGTCATATGCAAATCATTCCTGCCAGCCAGCACGCTTGAGAATCTTGAGATTTCTGTAGCTCGGGGAAAATGATTTGTAAACATGTGTAACTTCTCAGAAACAATCGGGAGTAGATGATGAATTCACTGAAGTTGAACACAACTTTGACTTTGGAATTTCATCTCTATACCTAAACTCCATTTAGGAAACAATTCAGTTTATTTCATTTTCTACTTTTTTTATGACTTTGCTTCATATGAGAATGGTGGACACGATATTCTGCAACACTCTTAAAACGTATAAAATGTTTGGCTGAGTGACAATTTTTTTTTAAAAATTAATACAAAAAAGTTGAAAATCAAATTTTGATTATTGATTGACTAAGGCCTTGTATGAGAATATGTTATCTTAATAATTTTTTAATTTTTACAAAAAAATGTGCATAAAAATAGAAAGAGTATATGACAATTTATAGTGATTTTTTGACTAAAATGTATAGTTGACAAACGAGACCTCAATTAAAATTGATTTAAAATTAATACAAATTTTCAACACATTTTAAAGTTTATTATTATGGAGAATTATATTGAGTGTTTGGGAAGTGGGTTTTTATGTAAGTTTTTTTAGTTGTAGGATATTATTGGATAAAATTTTTTTAGTGTTTGGGAAGATAGTTGGGTTTTTTTGTAGTTGAATGTGATGTTTGTGAGAGAAAAAATGAAATGATTATGGAGTTGGATGTAATATTTTGTTTGAATTTGTTTTTTTTGATTTTGTAAAACTTTTATTTTTTAGTGAAAAAAAAATAAAATAAAATCTGGGAACCAAGTTCCCAAACACCAATATAAACACCTCATTCTATATGCACTCTAGTTACACTATTTTATTATTTAATTATGATTAATTTTCTTTTTTAATTACGATATTATTTTGAAATATTTGGTTATGACTCTTTTGTGTTTATTTATGATTTTTTTTTAATTTCAATTATGACTTAGAAAATATGAAATTATATATATATTAATTATAAGATGCATGTGATACATGAATCAAGATCATCTTCTTGATCTCTTTCCTTGACTCTCTACTTATTGGGCTATTAGGCTACTTTTGGGTCTAATTTCGATAATCCGAATCGTTACATTTTAAGATTTGTTGAGTATATCATACGTATGGAAAATTAAGTTAATTGGATATCAGAAACTACGTGTTCGGATCATCGAATTAAAATTTATTTTTTAAAAAAATTTAATAAACAGTTTTTCAAACACGTACTGTCTGAAATCTGATCAACTTAATTTTTTACAAATATAATATACTCAATAAATCTTAAAACGTGAACAGTTTGAATTATTAAAATTTTGGACCCAATGACCCAGTAAGTAAGAAGTCAAGGATAGAGACTAAAGAGAAAGATTTGACTCGTGATACCATAATCTTTCCCGATTAAAAAATATATAAAAAAAAATTCTTTCCCTCCATTAAAAAAATGGCGGGAAAGCTTATGCCCTGAAAAACTCATACTAGTAGTTTCGATTTCTCTCTCCCCTTTTCATCATCGTCTTCCATGGATCCCGATTCCGACTCCGACTCCGACGGCTCTCACATCTCATCAACACCACCCAGACATCTCCCATCGCCACCTCCTCCGCCGCCACCACCGCCGCAACTACCACCACGCCCGCCCACTCTTCGTTCCTCCAACAAATCCAAAATCAAGCTCAAACCCACAACTTCCCACCAAAAACCCATTTCAAAACCTAAACCAAAACCACCATCAAATTCCAACCCTAAAAAACCCTTTCAATCAGACCCATCACCTATCCCAATTCCCTCTCCAGACCTCTCTGACCTACCATTCCAAATCCGCCGCCCATCCGATGAGAATCAAGTGATTTCTGCTGAGAATTCCATTAACAATGTTCAAGCCGGTGGTTTGTTCTTGTCGAAGTTTGCATCGTTCTCGAAGATTCGAAGACCGAGCCTCAATTTAGAGTCTATCGAGATTGATACACCAAAGCCACCTCAAGCTGAGATTGAAGCGATTGGTGCTGGAAGTTCGGATAAGGTTTTGAAGAGACATCCTAATTTGATTGGAGGAAGTAATGTTCATACAGTGCCAGTGAAGAAGCTGAAAAAATGTAGTAATGAAGGTAATTTTGTGAGGCTAAATATTAATGGCTATGGAAGCAAGTACAAATCCAAGTTCAAGTCAAAATTCAAGGGGAAACGAAAGAGTTACTATGTATCAAGTGGTGGCAGATCGTTTCGAGGGAGCAAGAGGAAATCGAAAAATGGTGGTGAGGTTGAGAATGAAGGTTTTTGTGAGGAAGATGGTTTGGATACGCAACAGGTGGGTAAGAGATCAAGATTTGAAATTGATGAAGAATTGTTGGAAGAGGCTGTGATGGGTGTTCGAAATGAGGCGTCCAATGAGAATTTACTGAAGTTGTTGAAGCTCACACACGGGTACGAGTCGTTTCGTGATGGGCAATTGGAAGCAATCAAAATGGTGCTTTCTGGAAAATCTACGATGCTGGTTTTGCCGACGGGTGCTGGGAAATCATTGTGTTATCAGTTACCGGCTTTGGTCTTACCGGGGATTACCATTGTTGTGAGTCCTTTAGTGGCATTGATGATTGATCAACTTAAACAGCTTCCTTCAATGATTGAGGGTAATCTTCTTTGTAGCACTCAGGTGGTCTCTCTTTCTTTCTCTCTCTCTGAGTTTATGCCTGTTTTTGGTTTATTTCCTAATTTGATCCTTATTGTTGCTGTAGACACCTGAAGAAATGTTTGAAACACTGAGGACGATACAAGAAGGAACCATAAAGGTGACTTTATTAAGAATTTAAATGCAATTGCAGCTCGTTCAATTTTTTTACTACCATTTTATGTATTTGTGAAAGAATATATTGAAATACAATAGGATTGTTTGACTTCCCCGTGACTGTGTTCAAATCACAGTTGTGTATGTGCATTACTATTTGATTCAAACAATTCTTTTTCTGAACATTAGTTTGATAAGCTAAATTAGTACAGTTTATGTTTTAGGTGCTTTTTGTGTCACCAGAGAGGTTTTTGAACGCAGAATTTATATCAATATTTTCTGCCACTCCACTTATATCACTTTTGGTGGTGGATGAAGCTCACTGTGTTTCCGAATGGTGAGTTGTTGCTGTTCCTTTTGACTTGTTACCTTCTGATTTCATTAGCCTCCATTTTATGATTTAGCTTGCACGTGCTGCATTCTAGCTGAACTCATTCTTCATTGTATGTATTTTTGAACAATTTAGACTAATTTTAAAACCTTCTACCAGGTCACATAATTTCCGGCCTTCATATATGAGGCTCAGGGCATCCTTACTGTGTGATATGCTTAATGTTCAGTGCATTCTTGCAATGACTGCAACTGCAACCACCAAAACTTTGAATGATGTAATGTGTGCTCTGGAGATTTCCCCAACGAATCTCATCAAGGCAAGCCACTTGAGGGACAACTTACAGTTGTCAGTTACTTTGAGCAGAAATAGGCAAGTGTAAAAACATTTTTGTATTAAGTGTTGATGCCTAAGAAGTACGGACATTGCTAAGAAGGTGATGTATCCATGTTGTGTCCGTCACTCTTTGGACACGTGTCCGACACTCTTCAAAACGTGTCCTATTTTAAATTTTTTTTTAAAGACCCGGACACACTTTGGACACTTGGAGGACACACGTGTCAATTGCTTAAAAACATGTATCTATGAATTAGATACATGTGAAACTAATTATAAATTTGAACAAAACACCTTAAAATACAATAATAAAACAAAAAATCATATAAATTTATAGGAATTAGCGTCATATTACATTTTTTTATTATCTTTGAATGATATATAATATATTCATATATATAACATATAATAAATATACAAATTTATTATTTCATGCGTGTCCTCCACGGGTCGTGTCCTGCATTTTTTGAAAATTATCGTGTCGGCATGTCCGTGTTGTATCCGTGTCATGTCACGTGTCCGTGTCCATGCTTCTTAGATTAATACATATTTTCAAGTATTATGCCTTTTAAGTTCTTAGTTTTACATCTATACTAACTGGTTGTTGCTTCTCATCTCATGTTTAACAATCTTTACCAAACAGAATGAAGGATCTGATGATGTTAATCAAGTCTTCTCCCTTTGCGGAAGTTCAAAGCATTATTATATACTGCAAATTCCAGGTAACCCCATGAGTTTTTCTTTCCATATAGTGTATACCATGGCCTTAGATAGTTAAATCGTTTGCTTAAAATGAATTTTTTGACAATACAGAATTCAATTGGATGAGTTTTTATACTTATTTACATTGCAATGTTGACTGCCTGGCTTTTGATTAAATTATTTATTTTGCAGTATGAAACTGATTTGATAAGCAAATACTTAAGCGACAACAATATTCAAGCAATGGTTAGCCTCTCATATACTTTCTTGATTCAGTTGAATCATACATGGTTTCTTACATATGAAACTAATTTATTCTTTACGGTAACTTATTTGAACTTGTCCAAAAAAAAAAAAAAAAAATAATAATAAATAAAGAGTTACCACAGTGGTATACCCTCAAAGGATCGAAGTCGTATTCAGGAATCATTTTGTTCCAACAAGATAAGAGTGGTAAGAAATTGTTCCGGTTCACTTTGGCTTTGAAACTTATTTTCATTTCTATTTATGTAGTAAGATGTCATAACATATGGCAAATTCATGTACTTGAATTATTTTCTGGAAGGTTGTTGCAACTGTGGCATTTGGCATGGGGCTTGACAAGAGTGATGTTGGAGCTGTAAGAACAATGACCTTACAATACTTGTTTTATTTTTCTGCACTTTTTTTTTTTCCCCCTTTTTTTCCCCCATTAATTGATGCTCAAAAGTTGTAGTTATTAAAAAGTTGGACGGTCAAGTTTCTCTACCAACAACAGGGTAATCATATCACATGAATCATGTTGATATCTTGGCATGAATTTTTATAATGCTTTCATGTAAAAGCAGCACTAAGCAACATTATTTGTTATGAGATATCTTGCTGTCAAATATACACACGTCTAGCATGGCACTACATTATAGAAATTGTACTGAAGCTTTCTAAATGCTTCTATCTCAGGTTATCCATTACACTTTACCAGAAAGCTTGGAAGAGTATGTTCAGGTAGGTATTTGTTTCTTAACCATTGGTTCTTTGGAAGATAATGTTCATGTAAAATTTTTCTGAACAAAACAAATCATGCTTTTCTATAGGAAATCGGACGTGCTGGACGGGATGGTAGATTATCTTATTGCCATCTCTTTTTTGATGATAGCACGTATTTTAAGCTTCGTAGTTTAACATACAGGTGATTCAATTCATTTCATATTCTGTTTAGCTTTGATTTATGGCTTTCAAGATCTGAAATTAACCAAAAATATTGTGCTTCACAGTGATGGTGTAGATGAATATGCAGTCAGCAGATTCCTCTCTGAAGTTTTTACTAATGAATTGGATTCACATGGGAAAATTTGCTCTTTAGTCAAAGAGCCTGCATCGCGTAAATTTGATATGAAAGAAGAGGTTCTTTCTGCATTCTACTTCTAATACTTAATGCAAATTCAAATTTCCTGATAATTCTTTATTTTTTGAAGAAAAAAAAAAGGATAAATTACACTGACCTTCCATGAAGTTTTTGATAATTTTAAGGACATAGAAAATATTGTGAAGCTTGGTTCATTTTCATCAATAACTGCTTATTACTTTTAGATTTGTATCCTGTCATCTTCCTCTTGGTAGAAATATTAGAATGATGATAAAGCATTTTCCATTTGAGTTCACTTTGGCATATCTACATGCATCGTAAGACTTGAACTGCTGGTTTTTGACTGTGGCAGGTGATGCTGACCATTCTAACACATTTGGAGTTGGGTGAAGTGCAGTACTTGCGTCTGCTTCCACAAACAAATGTAACCTGCACCATAAATTTCCATCAGGTAGGTTGCAAATTAATTAAAAATCATGTCAGACTTCTCTTTCTCTGGTTGCATTCTGGGTTGAGCAAGGGAGGTTATTCAAACCTTTACTAGTTGCTTTGACAGTGCCATATAAAGGCATGGTCATGCATAAAGCATCAATGCAATCATTAGTTTGTCTTGTTTTATGCAACTGTAGTTTAGTTCACACACATAATAAAATTACTTCTGAATAACTTAAGCTACAAATATGTGAGTTTCTTAATTGTTCAATTGCCATTGAAAGCTATGTGCAACTTTGTGAGCTTATTCAGATTTTGTCTTGTTCTAATATTCTTTGATTAGCACTTGTTGATTATGGTAAAAAACAATTGCAGACTACCCCTGCATTGCTTGCTGCTAAGGATATTGTGATTGCAGCAATTCTGAAGAAGTGAGTGCTGTCTTAAGCTCTGATTACACGAAGAAATTAAATGCTTTCTTCTTCATGTAACTCTTAGTATGCTTAACATTTTCAGGTCTGATATTAAGCATGGGCAATATGTGTTTGACATTCCCACTGTGGCAAATATCATTGGGGTTTCATCTGTTGACATATTAAATCAATTGCAGAAGCTAAAGGTTTGTACTTATGCAAATTATGCTGAAAATAAGTTTATATGTCATAGAGTTGAATTCTTTCAGAAACTGTATTCTAGATAATGTACTCTATAGTTCTTGATTCTTACTGATTTCACATTGTAACTTTGATAAATTCCACTAGTTACTGTAGAAAATGAAATGCGGCCTAGTCAAGTATTGATTTGACCCTCACTTTGAGGCAGGGATGGCAATCATCTGAAGGTCATTTATTCTTTATGTAGTTTTCTTCTGAAATTTGGGAAAATCATCTTGAGGATGTGAAAGTAAAGGCACAGCGTCATCAGGGTGTCAGTGAGAATGAAGAGAAGAAATTACAGACGTTAGATATTAGTGATTTTTCAATATACCAGTAGATAGATTAGCGTGTGACATGTAATATTAATCACAAAATTGACAAAGCTATGACGGAGAGTTTTGTTGTCTTCTCTGTTTCAAATTAGAGGAACAACAAATTGGACAGATCTATGATAAATTTAGGACAAACTGCAAGGCTGTATTCTTCATGTGAGAGCCTGAATTTTTAGACAACTAATTAGTTTGATTAATAATAATATTAAGTCAGTTAATAGTGATTATTAAATTATCGAATTATAATGTTACTAGTATCATGGTTAATACCAATATTAGATTCCTTTAAATAAAATTATTTATCTTCCTGTGAAAAAAAAAATAAATAAAAAAAATAAAAAAAATAAAAATAAATAAAATTCTGTAGCTAATGCAGTTGTGAAAACTAAATGGATTAAATTAATAGTAAATAAGCTAGTTAGAGTTGAGTAGGAAGAAAACCATCCAGTAAAAAAAAAATAATAATAATAGTAAAAAAAAAAAAAAAAAAAAAAAAGAAATAAAAAGGTTATATATATATATACTAATATTATATTGGCATCAATTTCAATTCAATTCAATTCAAAAAAAAAAAGAAAAGAGAAATCAAAATTTATTTCGGGCGGAGGAAATTGGCCCAAGCATGCCAATGCATGCCTTTGCTTCCTGCCACACTCCTAAGGCCTTTCCTTAGGCTTGTAGTATATGTCATGTACAGCATGAGCATGCTCCCCTCCAACAACAAGCAACCTCATCAGGGAAGCAAGCATGCCTTAGGGTAGAAATCCAAGCCAATAGGAAATTCTGGTGAAGATAAAAATAAAGTAAAGTAATAGAATCAACAAATATAATTTAAACACCAATTTCCCTTTTACAATGCCTACATAAGAACTCCATTTCAGCCACCTTTATGAGGTACGCGGCTGAGTAAGGGAAGAAGGGAAAGAGTAGAAAAGAAAAGAAAGAAAGAAGAGGAGAGGGTGCTTGGTGGTCACCAATTCAAAACAAACTTTTGAGAATAGTTTGTAAGGAGCTCTTGATGTAAGAATACTCAACCTCTATCCTTCCTTACATATTATTATTATTTTCACTAAATCTATACATCAAAAAAAAGAAGAAGATATATGCAAGAGTATGCATGGTTAATAAACAACAACTCAATGCATGTTGATAGATTGATGATCTTATGATTATATGATTTCTATCCTTCTTGCAAGTGTGGATTAGATAGTTTAGCTACTGATTTTTCTTCTTATGTGTTCAAATATTCTCCATTGTTTGAATCAGTCTTGCATGCTTATGAACTTGTGTTCATTCTTCATAAATATTATTTTTATCTAATCCCTATCACCACTAATGAAAGTAAATATGAAGGATTAGATTTTCACATGGGAATAATAGCAAGAAACATTTTTTTTAGTCTTGCATGTGATTCATGGCGAATACAAAGTGTGATTTTCACAAAATACTGAACTTCCAGCAAAACAGATTTTTAATCTGTTTTGAATAAACTCAAACAAACTCATGAGAACACTTACAAAAATTCTGAAATTACTGGAGTTCGTTTACCATGTTCTCATGGTGCTAGAATATCGAAAGAAAAATTATTTGACAACGTTTCGTGGTCAAAACATGTTTTAATTTCATTGCTGTCTGGAGGCAGCAGCAATGCTGACTTTACCAGGCCACCGTTTATTCTACAGAATGAGTTTTCAAGTGATTCAAATTGGAAAAGTTAGATTTTTAAGTTACCTTTCAAATGCCGCTGGTTTCATAATTTTTTATGAAGTATCGAGAGAGAAACGTAAAATTTTCCAAAATGTGACAGAATCTGTCTAGTTTTCTTATAAAAATTATTCGACCATCTTACACTGGTTTTCAGTCTTCAAATCCTTCTGGAAATATGTTCTAAACTCAAATATTTAGCAAACCGTTCTGACCGTGCCTCTTTTCGACACCGCTTGAGGCCCTTTTTTATTTTTCGAACACAGAACACTTGTGCTGGAGGTTAATGTAAATCACTGTCCAGAAAACCAGTTTTCTTCCAAAAAATTATTTCTCCATTTTAAAATCGTTTTTAGCCTTGGTATTCTTCTCGAAATATTTTTCTAACTCGATGAACTAGCACCAGTTAAAATATTATAATGGTTGAACTTCATTTGGTATGGGTTTCATCTTTATTTGTCTGATCATACAGTGCTGAAAGAAGAAGTGTGTGAATTCTTAAGAAATCTTGTGATGATTCCTATGACATTCTATCACATTTATTTTGGTTGCCATATATGATTGTGTTGTGCTATATAAACCTTATGTCACTGTGGTTCTCAAACTAAAACTCACACATGCATAAAAATGTGAATTCAATGAAATAAAGAAACACAAAATTAAACCGATGATACATTAAAAATTTAAAAGTGATGGGGCGAGCCCGGTTTAGAATCTTGCGCAAGTGAGTTGCGAACCCTAACATGGCACGGGAAGGTATTTCGGCTCTTATCGGTGTAGGCGATATAAGGTTGGTGGTGCGGGTGTCACAACATAGACCGTTCTCTTGGGGCAGACCGTGATGTCACGACTCGGGTA
This sequence comes from Camellia japonica, assembly GCA_030407325.1. Taxonomy (NCBI): domain Eukaryota; kingdom Viridiplantae; phylum Streptophyta; class Magnoliopsida; order Ericales; family Theaceae; genus Camellia; species Camellia japonica. Next base: position 5,959,469 of record JAPPVO010000019.1, on the reverse strand, counting down.
CCTAACCCTGCTGCGTGGGCATCATTGGCAGTTACAGCAAGTAGCATTTGAATATTTGACTAAGGGGGAGTCAGAATTGCCCGTGGCCATTGCTTAGCGGTTGAGTGGAAATAGTGTTCCGCGGGGAGTTACTTAAATTTATCTAATAAACTAAATCTATGGGAATCTAAAACGAAAAGTGTGCATTTTCCTTGTGATGAATTACTATTTCCGTTTGCCATTTATTTATTTATTTGTCTATTGTTATTATTTTAACTGTTGGCATTCTTGTTATGCTTATTAAATGCTACATGTTATTCTATCACTACGCATTATTCATTAAATGTGAGTATTATTATCGGGGTGGGTATTTTCGGGTTGTAATATATTATTGAGCTCGTCGCTCATTGGCATTCTCGTTGCCCTGGCGTTTTATGCCAGGTACCGAAGAAAATGAAGGAAACACCAAGGCCTTGCAAGGCGACATTCAGCCTTGGTTAACTTGAGGAGTCCCCAAGTTCCATGAATCATTTTCTCAGTTTCCTAGTTTTTCTCTAGTTTTCTTTAATATTTGTGTAATTTTTTTTACGTACCGAGACTAAGTTTTAAGCTTTATTAAGAATTGTAAGTTGAAAACTTTAAATTTCTGGATTGTTAATTAATGGATGTTAATGATGTTTGGTAGCAACATTGATTTTAAGTTCTAAATCTGATTATGATGTCCTAAAAATTTGGGGCGTCACACTTCATTTGCTTTTGAACGGCAAAGGAAGTAATTGTTGGGGATCTAGACATTTATTTTTCTTCCTTGCATTTTCTTTGTCATAGCTGAAGTAATGCAAAAATAATTACCTTACGGTAGCTTTTGTTATGTAGTTAATGAATTGATGTTAGAACTTTTGTAAAATTCTAAACTATAATATTCATAATTTCAGATAATTGTAGTTTTACATTGCAATTGTTTTATGCTCTTCGATTTATTGTTCATTCAATGTTACAATATTATTTATTATGTTCCTTAAATTATATGATGTAATTCTGTTCATAATTTTAACAAATTGTGTATGTCAAAATTTTGGATTTATAGTTGATACATTTTTCGCAAAACTGCTTATTTTTCTGTCATAGTCAAAAGGAGAGATCACATATGAAATGAAGGATCCAGCCTATTGCTATACCATGGTGGATGTCCCAAAGGATTTTTGCTCTCTCACAGCACACCTTACAAAGTGGTTATCTGAGGTTGAAAGTTGCAAGGTATTGTGATGTATTAATTCTGAAGTTACTTCCTTTTCAATTCAACTCTATATATATGTGGGGTAAAAATTATCAGCTGAATGGTATTAATAATTGTTATTGGCTTCTGAACCATGGAAATGTTGTTTGTCATAACGTTTGGGAGATTTTGTGTTCATACAACCTTGCACCAATTAGTCAACTTTTGGGGGCCATGTCCTGGGTATTTTTACAATACTGAACAAAGCTTGAGACACCTGAGCTCCAAATGCCCTCTTCTTAGTCATTGAAATGCAATTTTATTTTTTCATGTTTTTGCTGAAGTCAAAGATCAAGAAATAGTTGTATAGCAGCAAACTGCAATCTTTTGCCATAAAGCATCCAGTAGGTCACATTGCATGGGCTGATGCATCTTGGCTAGCCATTCACACGAGCACAAGTTTATAATCCTCATGAATGTCAAAACCAATAGGTTGGTCTGTGGTCTCTTAAAAAGTCTTGGAACATGTTATTTTTACTTGCAAATGAATTGCGTTTTGCTTTTGATTGACTTAGGTGCGGAAAATGGATGCAATGTTTAATGCTGCAGCTTTCGCGGTGCAACTGTGTAAGAAGATAAACGGTTGCAATGATTCCCAACATACACCATGCTTGCAAAAGAAGATTTTGGAATACTTCAATGGATATGATGATAGTGATGTACCTAATAAGATGGATCAAAGCAGGTTGACAAATCTGTAACTCTTTATGTAATGCACATATATAAAACTGATACCTCATATTATCCAAAATTTTGATTTCTCATATTATTGATAAAGCTTATTGACTTACTCTTGCCTTACACTGTGTTTGGTTCATGGATTTGGAAAAGGAAAGGAAAAATGTAGGTGAAGTGTGGATAAAATATAACTACATTTCACAGACCTTTTCCTTTTCCTTTTTCAAATCGCTTCTCAAATCCATGAACCAAACGTAGTCTTAAAACTTCTTTTCTTACTAGTTTAAGTTATTTCATTGTATTGTACTAATGAGAATGTCATTTATATTTTCAGTCGCTTCTTACGAGCAGATATAAAGGTAGGGCTTGCTTGATTTAAATAAATTTTCTACTTGAGGAAAATCTTTGTTGGTAATGTTAAAATGTTTGCTCTTCATGGGTGTGATAGGTCTTTTTGCAGAGTAATTCTCAAGCCAAATTTACTCCCAGAGCTGTTGCAAGGATAATGCATGGTATCGCCAGTCCAGCCTATCCTTCAGCAACTTGGTCTAAAACCCATTTCTGGTATCCTTGAACAAATTTCTACTAGTACTAATATGCATTTGGATCATTTGCTTGGTAGTTAGCTATAGTTTGTCCACAATGCATGGTTGAAGTAAATGTTTTTTTTCTTCTTAAGAATGAGAAGATGAGTGAGTTACACTAATTCTGGAATGCAGGGGAAGGTACACACAGACAAACTTTCAAGTGATAATGGAAGCGGCAAAGGCTGAGCTCATGAATTTTGTCACAAAAGATGTAATATAGTATTTTGCATTCATTGCATGACGTACGCAACAAGAGCCAATTTGGCCAACTACTTCCAGGTAAGTCAAACGTAAGGCTTATTGAAGTTAAATTCTCATTTCTTCAAACTAGTTTTGTTTGACAGTGGGGAGACGGATTTTCTGATTTTTTTTTTTTCCTTCGCAGACACTGTGTGATGCAGAATCAGCCAATAGTATCTTTGAGCCAAATTGTGTCATTCTGATTTTCCCAGATAATGAACTTCTACTGCTAACTTATAATGGGTAAGCTGCTTCTGTATGTCAGTTGCAAACCTTTCCCTCATGAAAACATAAAATCCAACTTTTATCTATGCTATGTTTCTAAAATTTGATACTTGAATATTGCATTGTATCCAAATAAACTGTGAATAAGGATGTATGTTGACACCACATAGACTAGATCAGTTGGGCAGGGAGCCCTTGCATGAGGTCAAGGGTTCGACTTCCCCCTCCTGCATGTGACTCTTCTCTCCCACTTTCAGAAGTTGTATTTGTATTCCTTCAATTGACTTTCACTATCCTTCTAGATGCAAAAAATTTTGTGGGGTTATTATTTTTTTAAGAGGGCGCGGGGGGGGGGGGGGGGGGGGGAAGAAGTCGAATATAAAATTGACTTCACATATAAAGTAGACACTTGATGCTGGTAAAAGAATAAGAAATAATATAGGATAAAGGCCTCAATAATATTGAACTCTGCTAATAATGGATGTTGTATTTCTGCCTAGGTTGCAGTAATCGGAGGCTTAAGACAATGGATGTACAAACCAGAGATGCAGAGCCAGAAAGAGAGAGAAATGGTGCAGTGATTAAGCGAAAGCATCCATGGGAGTGGAAGAATGGCATACCACCATGCACAAGTTAGCCTCTTGACCTTTCCCTTCATACATTTGTCCCAACATTATTCCCCCCATCATCGAAGTTGAAGATCTGAAGTCATAAATTTATTTCCTTCACTTTTGTTTCCCTACTTCCTGGACCTATAGTCTTGATTTGTGGCACCATTGTATAATAATTACATTGCGAACTGCAATGCACATCATTAAAAAAATGCATTTTTTAGATCAGGTTTTGACATGAAAGTGAAAGACATTGCTATATACAAAAATGTCATGGTGCATAGTCCTATGTTAACCTTTTATTTTTATACATACCCATCCCCCTTGAGATCCTATCATCAATTTGAGATGCATCCTTACTCTGCATGAGCATCTGCTAGATTTTGGTGTTGGTAAAAACTAAAAAGCATGGTATATTCCTGAGAAAGAAAGTGTTCTTTGAAGTTTTCTTATGCAGCAAATGAGATTAGACAAAAACTGGTTTATATTTTGACTATGAGAGATAATTTCTGGGTGTTTTGGATGAACACCTTACTTTTGATAAGTTAAATCGTTTAAAATATCAAAAGTTGAACCCGGGTGGGTTTTATGATATTGAGCTTGATTTTATTTGTTTAAAAATTTGTTTATTGATAGTACTCAGATACAAGAAACTTGGATCGTAGAAAATGTGCCTACATCAAATGTAGAAAAGAAATTTTATGGATAATTTCATTACAAATGATAATTTACTATATAGGGAGGGAGAATAGATTGTATGTATATATTGATATATCTTGATTGTTTACAATAGCTCTCTTTTATAGAGAGAATGGGGATACAAGCATACATTAAATAATATGCACTAAGCCGAAAGCATACATTAATTAATATGCACTAAACTAAAGCTACACACTAAGTATATCATATTCACAGCACTAAGCAGCACTATCATATATTATCATATATTAACAGCCCCCTTCAAACTCAAGGAGGATAGGTACTAACCATCTTGAGTTTGGAGAGAGTAACAAAACAGAAAATAAACTGACAAATAAAATAAAAGTGGATAGGAGACACTGTATGGTCGTGTCAAACCGTTGGTGAAGACACTGTGTGGTTGTGTCAGACCGTTGTAAGAGGACAGTTTATGGGGTCATGTCGGACCGTTGTAGAAGACATGGTATGATTGTGGCAGACCGGTGTTGAAGACACTGTGAGATCGTGTCGGACCGGTGTAGAAGACAGTTTACGGGGTCATGTCGGACCGGTGTAGAAGACAGTTTACGGGGTCATGTCGGACCGTTGTAGAAGACAGTTTACGGGGTCATGTCGGACCGATGTAGCAGACACTATGTGGTCGTGTCAGATCGTTGTTGTAGAGGCTGACCGGAATCAATGTCGGGACAATTTATGGGGTCATGTCGGACCGATGAAGGAGCTAACCGGAATCAATGTCGGGACAGTTTACGGGGTCATGCCGGACCGATGTAGAAGCTGACCGGAATCAAGGTCGGGACAGTTTACGGGGTCATGCCGGACCGATATAGCAGACATTGTGTGGTCGTGTCAAACCGTTGTAGAAGCTGGTGGTGTACCAAGGGGGCGACTTGGGGAGTGCGCCATGGGGTGGCTTGGGTGGTTCGCGTGGTGTGTAACCATGCTCACCATGACATATGTATAATACCCCCCTCAAACTCAAATAGGTGTGAAGAGAGAAACCTATTTGAGGTTGAAAGAAAGGGATTGATAAAGTGTTTTTTTTTTTTTTTTGAATAGTGTTTGGCAGAAGAAAAAAAAAAAATAATAATAATAAGGGAATGGAAAAGGAATGATGCTCACCAACTGAGTTGTAAAATAAGGAAAGATTGATGGAAAAAGAAAGATAGAAAAAAAAAAATAAAATAAAATAAGAGTAGAGAATGGGACAAGCCCAAGCGAGTGCAGCAGTTGCTTTAAAGAAAAGGTTGGTGCTGTGTTGCTCTGTGATATGGCTCATATTGAGATCTGTGGCTGATAAGGTTTAGGAGAAATATTTGGATGAGAGTGGCCCCAAAGAACTGCTATGCGTGGAGCAAGGATGCAGAGAGAGAGAGAGGGAGTGGGTTGATTATTAAAACCAGCACATGGTTTGTTGGTGGGTTGGTTTGCTAAAAAAAAAAACATTGTTTAGAAAAAGAGGGAGGTGGTGGAAAGGTTGTGCAAAAGTTGACATAGTGGGAGGGAATATGGGATGGTGGGTGTAACGTGTGAGTAGAGAGAGAGAGAGAGAGAGAGTGAGGGAAAGAGCCCATTTTGTACAGAAAAGGCTTAGATCCAGAGTAGTCTACGTCGTAGTAAGGAGACACTGTAGACACTGTAATGGAAAGTAGCGGTCGTCGGCGCCGCCGTGGACGGCGGATGACTTGGTGGCGACGGTTTCTGCGGGCTCGTAAAAGGGAGTGACAGGGAAGCGCTCGTGCCGGCGGGCGAGGGGGTTGGCCGAGTGTATGTCGCGGTCGCAGGTGACGCAGAGAGAGGCGGCGTCGACCTCGCAGGTGAAGCTCGCCAGAGCTTGTTCGCAGACGTCGCACATCCACACGCGCGCATGCCTCCAAGCCAGCTTGTTGGCGGCATGGATCTTGGACTGATGATATAGTTGATCTTGCTGCTGCTGAGCATGCAGAAGCTGCTGCTGCATTATAAGGTGCATGCCCAAAATGGCTCCCATTAGCAGCTTCGGGTTACAGGTATTGTGAGAACTCTGATCTGCAATTGATTTCAATAATCTGAGGTCTGAAAGCTAGATCCGAACCCAGATTGTGAGAGAAGCCAAAGAAGAAACAAGAAGAAAGGAGTGGACCGGCGAGGCCGGTGTTGGAGAGGTCGACCGAGCTGACTTGCTGGAGAAAAAGTCTATCTTGACTCTGTGAGAGACCCAGATGGGGGGTGTAAACACGACGGTCACAGGTATGAACGTGACGCTACCATCGTCGTTGCCGGCGATTGAGTGGGCTGATGATGGCGGCGACGCCGTAGGGCCGTCGTGTTCCAAAGCCGATGAAGCGAGTGAGATCGGAGGTCTGACCCGGGATTGTTCAAGATGGATGATGGTGATGATGCTATGATCTTCAAGGTGAAGTTCTGCCATGGAATTTGTTAGAAACTACTGTAGCAGCAGCAACAATAAGATCAAGATCACGAAGAATAATTTGTGACAGCGGAGTGAAGGATGTGTAGAGGTCCGGCGGGCGGCCAAGGCGAAGCTGTCGCCCGCCGGTGAAGCAGAATGATTAGGTTCTTAACCTTGCTCTGATACCATGATAATTTACTATATAGAGAGGGAGAATAGATTGTATGTATATATTGATATATCTTGATTGTTTACAATAGCTCTCTTTTATAGAGAGAATGGGGATACAAGCATACATTAAATAATAAATTTTTTTTTTTGAGAGGGAGAATAGATTGTATGTATATATTGATATATTGTTTACAATAGCTCTCTTTTATAGAGAGAATGGGAATACAAGCATACATTAAATAATATGCACTAAGCCGAAAGCATACATTAATTAATATGCACTAAACTAAAGCTACACACTAAGTATATCATATTCACAGCACTAAGCAGCACTATCATATATTATCATATATTAACAACAAAAAAGATTTAAGTGTTGATTATCCTCATTTTATCTAATGATGTAGCAATCCATAATTTCCCCAAAATAAGCTTTACCATGTTTTTGATGGCCTATTCCAAATGATATTTGGGCAGGACATAAATTGTTTTTTATTTTATATATATTTTTTTATGAGGGTGTGACTAATTTTTTTGAGTAGTCTTCTCCTGTTATATATAATAAATAATTATGATATTTGGGCAGGACATAAATTGTTTTTGTTTGTTTGTTTGTTTATGAGTGGATATTCTGACTAATTTTTGAGTATATACAGTTTTTTTATTTTATTTTATATACATAATAATAAATAATTATCCAGCCTAAATCCAACTATGAGAAATGAAAGACAATCAATTGTCATAAAAAGAGGAAGCTAAAAGGTATTGCCGTTTGGGGGCATATTCCTGACTTCATTTGAGTGAGGAATTAAAAAAGAACAAGTTGGCATTAAAAATTAAAAACAAAGCCAAAAGGTTTTTGGGGGTATATTCCAAACCTCATTTGAATAAGGGGAAATTGCAAATCAATGGATAGTGAAAAAAATATTTGTATTTTCATGATGATATAAATGTTTTGTGTGTATGGTGTAATTTTTTTGTGTCTGGTACAATCTTTTTCTAATGAATGTTAGAATTGTACTAAAAAAAATTTCTTTTATAGTGGGCTATTTTGAGAAGATAGTTAAAAGTCATTTTTTAGTTTTTAAATCATTTTAGATTATATTATCTTTCACATTTTTTACATATTTTTTTCAAAAAAAATCCAAAAAAATTAGCTTTTAACTATCTTTTCAAAACATCCCAGTGTAATATTTTTTCACTAGGTCAGTGATTTGCAATTTTTCCTTTGAATAATGGTCTATGATAGTACAATCGACCATGTTAGTATTTGAATTTGATTGGTGTTAAATTGGTTTAAAATTGGTTCAGGATGAACTGCCAAGATAAATAAATAAAATTTAAATATATTTTTAAAATTTTGTGTTTTAGCCTTTTTTTTTTTTTTTTTTTTTGTAAAATTGAAAGTTAATAGTTTTTAACTTATTTGAATTATTTTTACTTTATAACTATAAATTAAAATTAAACCAAACATTCAATATAAATTTTTGAAGAAATTATTTTAAAAAATCTAAAATTAAAAACAAAATAAACTTATTTTTTTTAACCTTGACTTTTTCCCTCAATTTTAGAAGGTTTACTTCTCCGTCAGTTTAGTTAACAGAAATAAGTAAAAAATTTAAACTGAAAATAAATAAAAAATTTAAATTTACAAGAATCAAAATTGTGATTTTTTTTTTTCCCCTAAAATTTTAAAACATAAAAATAAAATTATTAAGTAACTTCGATGAATTTCAAACTACCGTTAGTTTAGAGAGAGGAGAGAGAAGAAAGAACGTAGGCTCCGTTTCTTATTTTCTCTCTCCCCTTTTCTTCCATCCAACCCAAGCAATCTTTGATCGATCGATCCTGAGCTTCCTCATAATACGCTTTAAGATCGATCCTTACTGTGACTGAGTCAGTCTTCTCTTTCTCTCTCTTCCTCTTGTCTTGTTTCTATCAGGGAATCAAAGGAGAAAACTAGTCTGATTAGGTTTATATATATATAGAGAGAGAGAGAGAGAAAGATATTTGTTGAATTGTGGTTTTAGAGAGAGAGACGATGGATGATTTGGTGGGTTCATCTGGATCGTTGATGAAAAACACAGCCACAACGACTTCTGATCTGTCTTCATCTTCTTGGTCGATATTGGTCAATTACCCTCTCATTTCTGCTCTCGTCGCCTTCGCTATCGCCCAATTCATCAAGTTCTTCACCACCTGGTAATCAACACTTGTTTAATTTTAACTAATTCTGATTTAATTGTGGTTGTGTTTGCTAATTTGGATATCATAAACCCATTTTAATTAAACTTTCTTGATAAATTTGGCTTTCAGGAATGTAATTCTTTCTTCATATTTAACTAGTTCAAGCTTATGTTAAATAAACTTAGAAGTCCACTCATTTTTTATAGTTATATTTATTAAGATCTCAAGGTGAACATGGATTGGGGACCAAAACATGTGATCATTGCATTGCATTGCATTGCATTGGTCAAGTTTACTACTTTGACCTCATTATTTGAATAAAGTTTTCCTGTAAGAACCGCATTTGATTATCATAAAAGAGAGAAATTTCTATTTCTTTTGGAATGGAATCATCAATGATTTAAAGCAGATAGATAGATAGATTGCACAATGAATAAAATTTCTATTTTTACTGCATCTAGTTGATCCCTTTTTTATCACATGGGTCATTGGCAGTTTTCATCATTTTAACTCTTTAGGTTGTAATTTTCTTTTCCCTTTTTCATCTTATAATCATATTCCTATTTTTACTGTATCTTGTTAGTTGATAGCACTATTGTATTGCCCTTTTTTTTTTTATCACATGGGTCATTGGTAGTTTTCATCATTTAGAATCTTTAGTTTGTAATTTTCTTTCCCCTTTTCATGGTCTAATTCTAATCATTCCTGTTTTTGCTTAGCACTATTGTCTTTTTTTTTTTAACACGGTAGTCTACATGTTTCTTATAAATAAATCAATAAATAAAATGCCGAGGAATATCACTGCAAACAAATCTACAAGGAAATTTCTCTAGCTTGGTAGATTTAGTTTTAGCTATTTTGATCTTGATTGCTTGTACTTGTATCTAGAATGGTCTGGTTTGAATTATAATTAGTTCATCCTAAGAGTCTTAATCTTTCATAGATTTGCAGGTATAAGGAAAGACGATGGGATCTCAAGCAACTTATTGGATCTGGTGGGATGCCATCTTCCCATTCTGCAACTGTCACTGCTCTTGCTGCAGCCGTTGGTTTCTATGATGGATTTGGAGGATCACTGTTTGCAACTGCATTGATCTTAGCATGTGTTGTATGATCCTGCACTTAATCTTGTTTAAATAGTTTTTGACAAAGCTCTGTATAGTTCTTTCTGTTAAGTTATCTACCCATGCTGATATTATGTAACCAATGTTATGACAGGTGATGTATGACGCATTTGGTGTAAGATTACATGCTGGTCGCCAAGCAGAGGTTTGCTGCTCTCCCTCTCTCCCTCCAACCCCCACCACAGAAACACGTTCACATGTGCTGATTTTGTGGATAGTGATATGTCATTCTTTATTGATAATGCATGTGCATGTTCTAAACTTCTATTCATAGTATTTAACTGCAAGACATCTTGTGTAGATTTAATTTTATGGAGTTCTTCAGGTTTTGAATCAAATTGTATATGAACTTCCTGCTGAACATCCTCTGGCTGAGAGCAGACCACTACGTGAACTTCTTGGGCACACCCCTCAACAGGTTTTGTTGAAAGCTTTAAATTATCATCTTGTTTAATTGATTCATCATTTATTATTTGATTGTCTTGACTTGACTTGATGTTTGATTATTACTATTTATTATCCTTTTCTCTGAAAATTAGGAAGATTAGAAAGAAAGAAAGAAAAAAAGGTGGTCATTACCATTATAAAGAAGTGAGATTATGCTCCACTTAAATTTAACTTCGTATAACATAAGTCCAGTTACTCAAGAGGTCATCATGTCATATTAGCTCCCTCTTTAACCCCTCCAACTCATAGTGCCATACTTTTAGATTGTTGTTCTTGCAGCAACTGAAATTGAATCAAATCGTGTTTCCTTTCTATGGCATTCATTGTTCTTCATCAATTCATTGTAGATCGCAGAATCATCTGGATGAATTTCCTTCATCTTGTCCTCAAATGTGTAGGCCATGGCTTTTAGATCAGAAAAAATAATTAAAACAGAAGGAAAAAAATTACATTCATGACATATATATATTTATGTATATGTGTGATTGTTGTTTCCTTTCTCAGTTTTCCTGTTATGTTACCGGTTAGTACTGTTGATTATCATTTCTAAATTTCCTCATATTACAGGTTATTGCTGGTGCGTTGTTGGGACTTGTCACAGCAATAATTGGTTACGTGATCACTGGGTCTAGTAAGCAAGCTTGATCAGCACAGGTTGATGCCCTCTGGCAGTTTCTGTAACCATTGAATCTCCTCAGATGCAAGGAATTAGGATTGCAACTTGCCAATCTTGTCATAGAAGTGTTCTCAAATCCGAATTTTGATTTGGGTATTGTGCATAATTCAATTAGCTTATTCTTGTATGACCTTTTCATTTAACAATAGTACATTAAAGATGCATTATATTCGATTACAATTTTTTATGCAATGAAAAAGTTAAGCAATGATTATTACTTGATTGTGGCAACTTGGTTACTATTTGTATCCGCTTGAGCACTTGTCCCTTTTTGGGTAAATCATTAATAGGTCCTAACAGTTCGACTTAATTTTCATTAATCCTATTGAAAGTTGATCCTAGTAAAACCATCGTTAAAAATAATTTTTGTGATAATTTTTTACATGATACTAAAAATTGATAATTTAGTGATTTTTATTGTCACAATTTTTATAAATTATTACTAAAATTTACAATTATTGACATTTTTTTGTACTAAAATTTTCAAACTGTCACTGAAAATTAAAAATTAGAGACTTTTTTTAAACTGTCACTAAAATTTATAATTAATGATTATTTTGTGATAATTTTTAAATTGATGTTGAAAATTAACAATTAGTGATGTTTTTAAATAATGTTTGATAAAAAACACCGTTAATTATCACAGAAATTATTAGACAATAAATCCACCTATACTAAGTCTTCTTTTTCTCACTTAGACGTGATTTATTGGGAACACACATCATAGCAACTTGGTTGCATACAAACTGCTACAAATTTTAAGACAACAAAAAGCTATAGTGAAAGATACAGAGCCTCTGTATCTGCTACTAAAGAGGATGATGAAACTACCAATAAAATCATTTCAAACTGAATGAGTCGGTGGCTTCAACAAAAAAATAAATAAACAAAATTGAACGCAGATGCCTATATGTGAGTGGACACTACTCCAAGAACGATGGAGAAAACTCTTCTCATCTCTGAAGTCGGATCACCAACAACTCTCGACTTCACTCGCCATGCGATATGCTCGTCGGGCCTAACTAGGATAGCTCCTCTGTCTGTCATCTGACAGATATCCCACCAGGACAATGATGTTGACGTCTGCTTAACTTCCACGACATCTATGTAATTCTCCCATGGCTTCAATGCAGCCTCGCTTCCTACTTCAGCTCCATTACCGACACCATGTGGCCACATCACGCACGCTCTGGCAGAAACTTTGAATTCCTCTGCCACCTTGAATGCAGTGTGAACTAGACGGTAAGATGACTCCACTGGTGCTATAATGAGAAGGAACTCGAGTTTGTCTTCAGATACAAGATCGAGTGTAGAAATTGTCACCTACGAAAACATGTTCGCTCATAAAGGAAATAAAAATGAAAAATGCAAGATTATTGTTCTAAAACTGACATTTGGGATCAAAGGCAGCAACCAAGAGCTTCTGGATTCTAGACATGAGTTGTGACTCTAGAATCTAGGAACTCTTGATTCCAGTCGTTCATGATGATGGCGGCACCATTATCTAGCCACCACATTAATGTCTGACAAGTGTTGTGTCATGTCAGAAGTGTCCGTGCTTCTTAGCCACTGACACATAAACACACATTTAGAAACCCATGTGAAGCAATGCATACCTCACTTGGCGGGCTCAATGATGCCCTAACAGTCATATGAGGCAACCTTGATCCTGGATCTGCAGAGGGAACATAATCCCGCCTACGACCTGTTGGTGTTTCCGGTACATCCCAGGTGCTAACTTTGTTGGGAACAAGTGCTCCTTTAAGGTACCTAACATGAATGGCTAGCAGTCAGACATGTATTCAGTAAGTCCTAGAACTAATAAACCAAATCACAGGCTGACTATAAAATTTTGAATGGGGAATTAACCAAATGATCACTATTTTAGACAAACTTCTCATCAGAATTTTGAACTCCTGATACGGTTATTCATCAGTATATCGGTCGACGGCCAATATTGTCTGATACTGGCCAATATATGACCATATCACCGATACCAATACATATCCCGATACCATTATTTAAAACAGTAGTAACAATAGCAAATTTCGAGCTGTAACTAAAACAAATTACAACATGGCAATACCTGAAACCGAGATCCTCAGCAGGGAACTGAAGCTGAAGACTCTTTCCTTCTTCAAATATACGCTTTAGTTTAGCAAGCCTCAAAGATCCAAGGGGGTTGTTCTCATTCAAAACAAAACCTGATAGCTGTGCACGACCTATTGTGAAAATTCCATCTAAAATTCCTTTCTGTAGTCCATATGGTAGTATGGAACCAACCCCACGGTTAATAACTCGATGGACTGCCACACCAAAATAGAAATAATGTAACAATTATTATATATCATATATGGAAGCCATACCGGTACAAATATCAAAATGATAGAAGCAGCAGGCTTAAAGCAATAAACAGCGTTCATGTACCTGAGTTTGCAATAGTTGGATCAAGACCAAGTGCGGCTGGAACTGCCATGGCTGCTCTAAAATTTTGGACGCTAAGTGCCGTATTAAAAAGGGCAATCTGAAAATGCTCAAGGAAACGATGTTTAAATATGTATCAGACTTCAAATAAAAAGAAACAAATACACAAGACAAAACTAGTACCGGCCGACGTTCCATTTCATACGTCTGAAGAATTGAATATGGAGAAATGCCTTTGACAACAGAAGCCAACTTCCAGGCAAGATTATGGGCATCCTGAATACCAGTATTCATTCCTGCATAAATCACACAGGGATTATAAGACAAGAAAAGAAAAACATTACTGTCAAAGAGATTGCTTACAAGGTCTAGTGCATGAATCAAATTTTCATCATTGCAAATGCAAGGAAATTTGCATTGATCACATAAAAGTCACATACCAAAACCACCAGCTGGAGGAAAACGATGAGCAGCATCACCGGCAAGTATTATTCGGTTGTCACATGACATATACTTCTCAGCAACTTCAGCATGCATCACCCATGGTTTTATGTCAATCACATCTATGTCTGCAAGCGCTTGGCCAACCAATTCGAAGATTAACCTCTCACAGATCTACAACAATTTGAACCCTTTAAAAATGTAATTACAATGCAGTCAATAAATCCATCAACCTTTCAAATTATTCCCCTAATGTTGATCACACAGGAAACCTCAAGCTCTCCTCCCCCGTGAAAATATATGCTGCGAGGAAAGGAAAGTACCTCAGAGGTGAAATCCTCGAGCTTCTGCTGAGGAGGATAGAAAGGTATCTGCAAGAACATAGCAAAATCAAATTGTAAGTATGTGATACATGTTATAGCAGTGGTAGTTTTAATCAAGCAAATGTCGATATGTGCTAAATATGCACTACCTGTAATACAAATTCCCCTTCCTTGAGATCATGAGCAACAAGAACCCCTATAGCTTCAGTATTAAAAATAAAGAATAGCATAGCAGGTCTCTCATTGAGTAGGTAATGCCCAAGCTCTCGACTTGAGAAATGAACACTGACAAGCTTTTGCAAGTCCTTTTCTCCTCTCAAATTAATTCCTACAAGGTTTCTCACTGTACTTCCAGCACCATCTGCACCAACAAGGATACTGCAATGCATAGTTCTCTCTGTATATTGCCCTTCATTCAGAAAAGATGCAGTGACTTTAACGCAATTATCGGTGGAATCAACTGATACGCATTCATGCCCCATTAATATCTCCTTTTCCCTAACTGGCCTGTGATCAAGACCTCCCAAATTTTCACTAGTCCGAACTTGGAAATTGAGGTTATCAAGCTTCTTTAGAAGCAAACTGGTCAGTTTGTACTGTGAGAAATGAGCAACAGAGACTGGGCTAACTACTTGCTCAAGATCTGTAGACAAGGAAATATGAGAGAGATTAAGTTTTGCAAAACATGACAATCACGGGTCAGCATATCACAACATTTTCTGCCGTCTTAACCCTACGATTAGTGTTTATAAAAGATACCCCACTGTCTAAGTCACCGTGTTGGAATGTTACAAAGATTAATCACACCTTGAGGTTGCATGTGGTCTACTGACCCAAGGATAGAACCATAAAGTGATGTGCAATATATAAATTTTCTCCACAAATCTACTGGTGGTTGGGACCTTTGGATGTCCTCTGCTAGTCCATCTAATTTGCGGAACACCTGGCAAAGAACTGCACATCAAGACAGAAGTATACCACTGATGAATTCAGAATGTTACGAAGGGCCATCTCAACCACGTCTTATAAGAAAACCCACCTCCATAGATCGATTGTTGATGAAATGTGCCTGGGGATGTTTAGAAAAAGTCCTGCTTTTCTCTAAAACTGCACACTTGACACCTATTAGAGGCCATATGGTACAAGCAAAGTTTAGACACTGTTC
The DNA here is from genome assembly GCA_030407325.1 of Camellia japonica. NCBI lineage: Eukaryota > Viridiplantae > Streptophyta > Magnoliopsida > Ericales > Theaceae > Camellia > Camellia japonica. The sequence goes on along the minus strand of JAPPVO010000019.1, from coordinate 5,943,824 downwards.
CCAAATTCAGTGAAACAAAAGAAAATCTATAACAAGAAAATAAGAAAGAAGAGAAAGATAATGACAAAAACAAAATGCCAGCATGTACAACATTTGGCATGCACATGCACACATCCACCCACAGAAAGAGGGAGAGCACTAGTAAAGAACTGAACAATAAAATTTATGGCAGTTTGGTGATAATGAATTTAGACAGAGAGAGAGAGAGAGAGAGAGAGAGAGAGAGGAGAATAAGAAAAAAACTAGGCATGCTTAATTTCTTCCCGAACATAAGAAAACCCTTCAAAGCATTTTTGTCTAATAAGAGGTCAGTTGAGATTAAGATGCTGAAAGATACCAACAACTTGAAAATAGACAAAAACTATAGACCTTGAGAAGCTTATTAGAATTCTTACTGAATGTTGATTATGACTTGCTTAGCAAGATTCAGAGCTTTCCCTGTAGGAAGATCATACATATTATGCTCAACAAACACAACAATTACATTTGCTTCTCAGTTTTGAAGAGAATTGTACACTTCAAGATTGCAGCTAAAATTAGCAATCTGCCCAAAGAATCTAATCTTTGTCATTCTTCTTACCAAGTACAACTTCAAACTTCCACAAATGCTACAAATTCCCAAAATGAAGAACTCTCCGGCTGTGTTTGGATTTTCGATTTGTGGAGGGAAAAAGAAAAATGAAATTAGAAGCTAAATTTTTCTCTTTTCCCTCCACAAATCCAAGATACAAACACCAACAAATCAGGCTTTAGGAATTGAGAACCAAAAATCAATTTCAAGGAAAGTCTATGCAAAGATTATAATTAACTCAATCAAATTCAAAGTGCACCAATTGAGAAAATACATAAATCCTAGCAAAAATCATTGCTCACACATCAATGACCAAACCAAGCAGATAACCAAAAACCATGCTAACTTGATGAGAAAACACACGACTTCACTAGTAACCGAATAACAAGTCATGAATTTTCAAGTTTTACAATTTCCCACACTTTCCGGGCAACCAAACAGACAATCACGGGTTACCTAATTTGGTGAGAAGTAAAGAGAGAACGAGTCCAACAGGGCCAGCACCGACGATCAGAACAGGCAATATCGAATCGTGACCGTTGAATTTATTGGAGTCTGAACATAAAGCTCTTCTTCTCTGTAAATTCTCGAACGAGTATGTAATTGTTCTGTTTCTGATGATGTAGAAGATTCCACCATTGAAGCTCTTCGTAAACCCTAACACGCCCATTGCAGAGAGAGAGAGTGTGACGAGTTCAGAGGTCCACCATTGAAGCTTGTTTTCAAGCACTCAGAAGTGCTTGGGAAGCGACGTCGTTTGCTGAATTCTATTTGTGGCTTGGCCTTTGGCAAGAGGTTTCATCCCCGCCGTTCATTTCTTTTGGTCGTCTTTATTACAGTTTTTGGCTTTAAATTTTCAACAATGATTTATCCCACTAAAAACACCACCACTAATAATACTAATGCATTAAAAAAATAGAAAAAAAAAAAATACAATTTCAAGACCAAAACATCACATCATTTCTGATGAGACCCACTGTCACCTAATTAGTGGCAGCACTAATTAGTGCTCCCAAACATTTCTCTTAAATTTTAGGCTAAATCATTTATGAAACCGTTCCTATTGATCTTCTTAATAATGATAAAATCGTATAAATACATATTTTTTAAAAAGTGAAAATGATACATTTTATAATTAAAATCAAAATATATAAATTTACAAATGAATATATTAATAATATTAAATAATAACTAAAGAGTCCTCATATAAATAATCCAAATAAAAATACTTTAAAACCTCGTATCGTATTTGAATTTTATTCTTTTAGTATCGTTATATTTTTTTTTAGAAGCACTAGATACAAATCAAGTTACATGTACACCAAAAAAATTTATTCAAAATTTACTCATTAATTAAGTAAACATGTTAAATCTAAATATATTTTAAAATGATTCTATGCAAGCAATAGTCATTAATAAATGCACTAGATGCATCAATATTCAAGAATCACACATGGGTGTTATCTAAACTTATTATTCTTTACATTTAGGCATTATTTGGCATCTTCTATTTTAATATATATATATATTTTTTATTTTTTTTAAGTTATATTATTTTTTATTTTTTATATTTTTTTTTATAAAAATTTGAAAAATATATTTATTTAGATTATTCCAAACACACTCTTAAAAGCCAATAATTGTCCTAATAAAAATTTTAAAAAAGAAATAAAAGTAATATTTTATACAAAAGTTAATAGAAAAAGAAAAATATTTGAGGGTCCGAAATCACGGCTCGAATTTGGCTCGAAATGCAAAATGATGTCGTTTTGCGTTTCGAAATTTTTTTTTTTCCCTTTTCTTTCTTCCTTTCTTTTCTTCTTCGTCTTCTTCGTTTGAACACAGGCGAGAGAGAAACAGAGGCGAGAGAGAGAGTCGTCGTCGCCGTCGCCGTCGCAGCTCGTCGGCCGATCGTCGCTCGCAGCCCCGCCTCCGCCTCTACCTCCGCTCGCCTCCGCCTCCAGCCCCATTTTTATGACCCCCTCCAGTTCTGCTTCTCCTTCTTCTCCTCCTTCCTCCTTCCTCCTTTTTCTTCTTCCTCCTTCTTTCTTCTTCGCCTCTGTTTCGAGCCAAATTCGAGCCCCGGTTTTCGGGCTCTGTACCAGGGCTCATAGAAAAATGATAGCAATGAAGTTTACTTGCAAATTGCAATTGGCAATGCACATGGGTCACAAATTCACAGCACGTTAAGGCCCATTTGCATCTACAAGAGCCCCTCTCTAAAAATAGTTGGACTTTTCTTAGGTGTGTCTTGCATATGGTATGTAAGGCATTTATATCCTTTCTATTTTACATTTACACATTTTATGTATTGTGTTATACGACATTTTTTGAAAGTTTACACATTGGTGACCTGCTAATATATTAATTAAATAATGTAATATATTAATAATTTCATAAAAGGTCCTAAAAGGTGTAAAATGTGAAAATATTTTCAGAAATGGGTGTAAATTTTCACAAAATGGTGTAAGGTATAAACTTTCAGGAAAATGTGTGAATCTTCAGAAAATGATGCAAGTGTTTTGACGAAAAGGTATAAACTTTTAGAAATGGGTGTAAACTTTCACAAAATGGTGTAAGTATTTTGATGAAAAGGTATAAGTTTGGAAAATTTTTCAGAAAAGGTGTAATGTTTCAGAAAAAGTGTAAAATTTAGTTTAGTGTAAATTTTATCGACAAATAACAGTTTAGTCGCTAAAGGTTTGAAATTTTATTACCATCGGCTCCCGTCTTCTTTGTTTTCCACAAACACTTTCTCTGTTCTCTCTTACATGCACACAGAATAGTCACCACCAATCCTAACCCCCGCTGACCACCCAAGCGTCGGTGGCCTCCGGTGCTCACTATCCTCTGACATCGCCACCTCCACGGCGACTGCTACGGCCACTGCCACCGCTGCTGCCACAAATCAAAGGTTTTTTTTTTCTTCTCTCGCTATCGATCTTGGTCTCTCTTTGTCGATGTCGGCCTATTCTCCGTCGATGTCGATCTCTCTCTGTCGATCCCTGTCTATCTCGGTCTGTCTCCAGCGATGTTGGTCTGTCTGTGTCCATGTTGATCTCTTCTCTGTCGATCTCTGTCGATTTCGGTCCCTCTCTGTCGATCTTGGTCTGGCTGTCTCTGTCGATCACTGTCCATCTAGGTCTCTATGTCTGTCGATCTCAGTCTATCTCTCTCTCTCTGTCTGTCCCTTGCTCTATATTAAAAACGGTTCTCTTTTACATTGACATACTTGGTTGGATTTGGACTTGGAGTCGCTATTCCAAGCCCTCCTAAACTCGTCTTCTCTGAAACGGACTTCTTCTGAGAGAAAGGCCAAGCTCTCCGAAACGCCCTTCTCTCTCACATTGCCATTATTTGAACAAGACAAATACAGTTTGATTGGATTTTAGGAACTTACACGTTTTGTGAAAAAACGGAACTTACATGTTTTGCGAAGTTACTTACATCTCTTGTGAAAACACTTACACTATTTGTGGAAGGTTACACATTTGTGAAATAATTTATTTTGTAAAATTTACACATTTTCGTTGAAATACTTGCACCTTTTGTGAGAAGTTACTACTTTTGTAAAGAATGTTATTAAAAAAATTTACACCTTTTAGTGGAACTTACACCTTTTCTGAGAACAGAACTTACACTTTTTGTCAAATAACTTACATCTTGTGTGAAAAAATTTACACCTATGGAAAATATGTTTTCGTAAAGTTTACACCTTTTGTTAAAAACTTACATGTTTTCTGAAAGTTTACACCTTTTAGTAGAAATAATTACACTTTTTATGAGAAGTTACTCCGTTTGTGAAACATTTTTTTCCAGAAAATATACACCTTTTATTAGAACTTATACCTTTTGTGACATAACTTACATCTTTTCTGAAAATGTTTACACCTTTTATGGAAATCTGAATTATATTTTCCATAAAATTTACACCTTTAATGGGAAGTTACACCTTTTGTGAAAAAAAAACTTACACAATTTGTGACATAACTTCCATCTTTTGTGAAACCACATACAAGTTTTTGAAAATATACACCTTTCATGAAAAAAAATATTTGCATAAAATTTATACCTTTTGTTAAAAACATAAACCTTTTCTGAATGGTTACACCTTTTTGTGGAAATACTTACACATTTTCTGAATGGTTACTGCTTTTGTGAATAACTTTTTCTATAAAATTTACACTTTTTATGGGATATTACACATTTTCTGCCAGCAAAACTTACACATTTTTTAAAAATTTACACATTCTATGGAAAATATGTTTTCATCAAGTTTACACCTTATTTTAAAAACTTACACCTCTTCTAAAAATGTACTTCTTTTGTGAAACAAAAATTTTTAAAAAATTTACACATTTTAATAGGAGTTACATCCTTGGTGAACACAATTACACATTTTTTTGAAAATTTACACGTTTTATGGAAAATATGCTTTGATAAAGTTTGTCAAAAGAAATTATTTGACAAAAGGTATAACCTTTTTAAATATGGTGTATGTTTTTCCGAAGAAGGTGTAAATGACCTTAGAAAAGATGTAAGTTTTGTTTTTCACTAAACGTGTAACTTCAAATAATAAGTGTAAATTTTATAAAAAAGGTTTTTCCACAAAATGTGTAATTTTTCAAAAAAGTTGTAAATATTTCCACGAAAATGTGTAAATTTTTAGAAAATGTGTAAAATTTAGGAATAGGTGTAAACTTTGTGAGACAATCAAGCTGAATGTTTCGTTTTTACAAAAGATATAAGTTCCCAAAAGAAGCTCTAAATTTTATCGACGACTTATACGTTGAAAATTTTATCACCACCGACCACCCAACCGTCGCGGGCCATTGTTGCCCACCGCCGACTGACACCCCCACCGCCACCGTCGCCGCCGCTGGTGCAAATTAAAGGATTTTTCTGTCTCTATCGATCTTGGTGTCTCTTTGTCCATCTCGAGCTCTTCTCTGTCGATGTTGGTCTCTCTCTCTCTGTCTGCCAATCTCTGTCTATCGATCTTGGTTTGTCTGTGTCGATCTGGGTCCGTCTCTCTCTGTCGAACCATGTCTATCTCGGCTCTCTCTGTCTACTGATCTCTGTCTGTATCGATCTTGGTTTGTCTGTGTCGATCTGGGTCTGTCTCTCTCTGTCGAACCATGTCTATCTCGGTCTCTGTCTGTCGATATCAGTCCGTCTCTCTCCTTCCCTTCGTCTCTGTTTGTCTATATCGATATCGAACCATGAACAACACAAATACAGTTTGATTGCATTCTAGCAACTTACTCGTTCTGCGAAAAAACGGAACTTACACATTTTGTGAAGTTAATTTCATCTTTTGTGAAAACACTTACAGTATTTCTTGAAGGTTACAGTTTTTTGTGAAATAATTTATTTTGAAAATTTACACATTTTCGTTCAAATACTTACACATTTTCAGAAAAGTTACCTCTTTTGTAAAATAATTTCATTACAAAAATTTACACCTTTTATTTGATGTTACACCATTCTGAAAACAGAACATACATCTTTTGTCAAATAACATATATCTTTTGTGAAAAAATTTACACCTTTTATGGAAAATTACATTTCATAAAATATACACCTTTTGTTAAAAACTTACACATTTTCTTAAAGTTTACACCTTTTGTTGGAAATACTTACACGTTATCTGAAAAGTCACTCCATTTGTGAAATAATTTTTTCCATAAAATTTACACCTCTTATTAGAACTTACACCTTTTCTGAAAACAAAAGTTACACCTTCTGTAACATAACTTACATCCTTTGTGAAAACAGTTACATATTTTTTGAAAATTTCCACCTTTTGTTAAAAACTTACGCCCATTCTGAGAAGTTACTCCTGTTGTGAAATACCTTTTATTATGACTTACACCTTTTCTAAAAACAAAAGTTACACATTTTGTGACATAACTTACATATTTTTTGAAAACAGTTACACGGTTTTTGAAAATTCACACTTTTTTATGAAAATATGTTTTCATAAAGTTTACATTTTTTGTAAAAAACTTACATTTTTTCTGAAAGTGTACACCTTTTGGGGAAAATATTTACACCTTTTCAAAAATGGTGTAAGTACTTCCATTGAAAGGTTTAAACTTTCAAACAAGGTGTAAGGATTCATAAAAGGTATAAATTTTATGAAACCAAATTTTTCATAAAAGGTGTAAATTTTCAAATAACGTGTAAATGTTTTTACAAAATATGCAAGTAATGTCACAGAAGGTGTAAATTTTGTTTTCAGAAAATGTGTGACTTCCAATAGAAGGTGTAAATTTTTTGGAAAATATTAACTTGCAAATGAAGTAACTTTTCAGAAAAAGGTGTAAGTATTTGCACCAAAAGGTGTATGCTTTTAGCAAAATGTGTAAATTTTATGAAAAAATTTATTTCACAAAAGGTGTAACTTTTCAAAAAAGGTTTATGTTTTTCACAGAAGGTGTAAATGATTTCAAAAATAGTTTAAGTCTTCGATTCACAAAATGTGTAAATTTTATGCAAAGTTTATTTCACAAAAGAAGTAACTTTTCAGAGAAGGTGTAACTATTTTTAGCAAAATGTGTAAGATTTAAGAAAAGGTGTAAGTTTGAACAAAAGATGTATATTTTTGGAAAGAAAGTATTTCACAGAAGGTGTAATTTTTAAGAAATGGTGTAAGTTTTTCCACAAAAGATGTAAGTAAATTGGCAAAAGGTGTAAGGTTCGTTTTCAGAAAATGTGTAAGTTCGAACAAAAGGTGTAAATTTTTGGAATAAAAATATTTTACAAAAGGTATAACTTTTGAGGAATGGTGTAAGTAATTTCACTACAACATATAAGTTTTCAGAAAAAGGTGAATGTTTTAAAAATGTGTAAATTGTATGAAAAAATTTCTTTCACAAAATGTGTAAATTTTCTGAAAAGGTGTATGTTTTTTCACAAAAGGTGTAAGTCACTTCACAAAACGTGTAATTCAAGTTTTCACGAAAGGCGTATATTTTTCCACAAAAGTTTTAAGGGACATCAGAAAATGTGTAAGTTTTGTTTTTACAAAAAGTGTAAGTTCCAAGGTGTAACTTTTATTAACAAAATTAATTTATAAAGGATGTAACTTTTCAAAAAAAGGTGTAAGTTGTCAAAAAAGTATAAAATTTTCAAAAATGCCGTAAGTGTTCAGAAAAGGTGTAAGTTCCCTCGGCCCGTCCGTCTCTCTTCCATCTTGGACCCACTCTCTCTGTTTGTCTTTCTCTCTCCCCGTCTCTTCGTTGTTCCATTTCCCCGTAGCTATAGGGTTTTACAGAGAAAAATATTTGAGGGCAAAAATCATATTGAAAGAACAAAGCTTATTTACTTGAGTTTGGCGAACATCAATCATTTAAGTTCTTGGGAAGGCTAGCCATAGAAGTGGATGCATAAATTCTTTTTTGAAGTTGATTTTTGTCACTGGAGCACAACCGCAAGGGTTAATCGAGCACCACCGTCGGTTTGTCTGCTCCGGTTGGTATTTTCTTTATTTCGTGCTCTCTCTTTCTCTGTCTCCTTGTTTGTCTTCTTTCATTCGCATATACCTTCACACCCAACCCGAAATCGACCCAATAAGAACTATTCTGTACTCCATTTGGTATTTTGTGCTATTCGAATAGGAACTCTTCCCTCTGCTACCCGAAATCGACCTAATAGGAACTGTTCTGTACTCGATTTTTGTATTTTCTCCCTTTCGAATAGGAAGTCTTCCCTCTGCTATCAGTGCTGCAAGTTGAACATAGGTATCATAGTAGTTAGCAACAAGCATAAAAGGTGTTTTGCATTTACATGGCCAACTTGTTAGGTTAGGTCATATATAACCAAAGAAGACTTAAAAAAAAATTTGTGTAATGTTGGCACGGGAAAAACAATTTTTTTTTAGAGTACCCAAAAAAGCAAAAATAAGAAACTCGATAAACAAACAATGACTAATCTTGATTCCGCAATGGCTAGCACACTCGGTTGAATTCTACTTTCAATTTTGTAGTACTCGGTGATTTTATATTGTCGGAACTTATGTTTAGAAACAATCTGTGTTACACGGACTCTTCAAAATAGATCAAATACCCGTGTCGAATGCCTAAGAGTCGGACAAGGGTATGGGATATGTGTCGGATACTTTTCAACGGACACTTCTTATATGATTGTATATAACACAATTATTATATGTGCAAATTATTGTCAAATTACTATAAATGTCATTTTGACACTGTAAGTTACATATAGTACCATTTTATGTCACATATTATATTAAAAATATGATATTTTTTCCCCAGACCGCGTACCGTTGAATGTAAGATTTAATGAGTTGGACTTGTACATACATACCCGCACCCGACACCCGTACCCGAGTCCGTGTAACACAGGAAACAATTGTTTGTTTCAGTGCTGAAGTTCATGCATAGTTGACGGTATTGAACTTAAAACATAGGAAAGCCAATTGAAAGAGTTAAAATGAGGATGACGATTTTCAAATTTTGTAGAGAGCTATTCGTTCCCCACACCCAATTTTTTTCCCAGAGTCGAACCCTTCACTTTCATGGCTAGCCTTACCAACAACTTAAGCGGCTGGAGACGATGGCTGAAAACCAATATCTTCTCCCCATCTGATTCGGACAAGCCTAACAGATTAAGGATGAAGTTTGCCTTCAGTCCTTCTCTAATATCCAACTTTTCTAAGATGTGGTCCATCCGGGCATCGTCAATGCCCTCTGTTTCTGTGGTTGACGTGTCTGTAGGTGAACTCTTTAGGAGAGATCTCAACTGTGCGTGCACATAGAGTGTGCTCCCATCCCAGGTGATGTTGAACTTCTTAACTAAGTTGTTCAGTTCTTCAACTTTACGAACTGTTGTAGGGCTGAGGTGAAGAAATGCAGAAAAGTCAACAAGCCCAAGCAATTCATGAAGAAAATCTCATTCGTTGTCATTCAGTAATATTTGTTGGCAGGCAACGGCAGTCTTGCTTGTTTCATTGTCACATATAATTGAAGAAACTTACTTGTACGCCCGGAAAAGTATTCTTCTCTGATCTGCCCACTGTCTGAGCACCCGAATGCAGCCACCTCAATTCTCTGCAACCAAGTTGCTCAGTAGGAAATTGAAGCCCTCAACTTGATAGGGTTTCATCTGGTTTTTGTGCCTAGGATGAGCACCAATTTCAGTGACAGTAGAATTCTGTCCATATTGTTTAACCCCGTCATGAAATAGTTCAGTTGCTTCTTTGTCCTTTGTAGTCGGGCCTTCATAAAAGTATGTGCGTGTAGTCCTTCAGCCCTAAATGAAAAACAAAATGTAGTCCTTCCTCTTCAATTTTTGGGAAATTATGCATTTATCGCTTGTACACATAATTATTTCAATTGTAAGTTGTGTGAACTAAATGCAAAATTTTGATGTGTGTCCTTTCTTTTGTCTGTTTCAAAATCTGTATATGTGTTGGGAAATTCTGCATTTTGTTGTCTGTGTTTATGCAAAATTTTCAGGTTAACAGCCACATGTTGCAGTCGTTTGTTTGTGTTCTTGTAAATATTGCTTGGAATACTTTGCAGGAATTGTCATCATTGCATCTGATGGATATTGGTCACCTTGCACCAACAATGTTAGTTTTCTCCTTCAAGACTTGCTACCAGTTGGTTTTGTACATACGTTTGTAAACAAACGAAATCCATCACCAAGGAATACGCTGAATTTTTTTTTGGGATCAATTCTTACAGCAGCCCATGTACTTTTGTGTTTGTGTTATTTGTTTTGCACAAATTTTGAATGGCCTCGCTTTGTATCATCAATTGTGAACTTTTGTTTCAATTACGTCCATTTGATTACAACTCTTCACTGTTTTCTATCAGAAAATATGCATATACGTGGCAACTGTACTTTTTATTGTAATCAACTTATAACTTTACTGAACTTACATAATCTCAATCAATTGACATTACAATATTTGTTATAAAAATCACAAACGGCATTAGCAATTTGACCAAAATTGTCTAGGAAATTTAAAATGGAGTGTCAGAATTGAGGGAGTTTAAAGTGCATCGATTCAAATTAGACAACGGACAAAATGTGTACACCACCCCTGTAATTTTCCCTTCAATCTAATTTTTATGATTTGCTCTTTCATAAAGGGGAAGGAAAAGATTGAAGACAATTGCCGAACAACATATCCAAATGTCTGACACTATCGCTGGCTCTTGTCGAAAGCGGCCAGTTGCACCATTCATTTGTTATAGGTACTAGTTGTTCATTTTGACAATCTGAAATTATATTTTTTGTAGTGAAACTACGCACCTTGTCGAAGTTCAGTTTGTGATGTTTGAAATTGGTTTCGTTCCGCATGTCTGAAAATGTTTAAATTGGTGTCGATTCAGTCCCGGATGTACGAAAGGTGTGTTATGCGGATTTCTGGGCCAGCTTGACATAAATACTTGCATATATATATGTATTCATATTTAAGATTTAGTGATGATAAGCTTCACGATGCTTGCATGCAGCCAGCAACAATTGAAGGAAATGCAAGGGCCAGACAACACTCGACGAAAAATGGTGAGTGTCGAAATCTGTATTCTCTATAATACACTATGATGGAAACACATGGCTGGGTTGCTATCCACACGTTGTATTGAATGGTCGTAGTGGGCTTGTGATTGTTTCACGTTTGTAGGATTGTAGCATGTAATAATGTCACATTCCTATTGTTTTCGTAAATTTCAATTCGTTGTAAAAGTCCAGCTACGTTTTGTCGCTGACTTTTTCCTGCAACTGTTATTTGTATTTGCAATCTTATTTAATTACCAACAATGCACGCGGATTGTGTTTGGCATAAAGTTGTAGTTACAGTTATTTTGGACTCATAGTTGTTACTTGTCTTGTACGTCTGTCACTTTCGTGGTTAAAGAGTAGAAAGGAGCTTAGGGAAAGGTGGAAGGCACTCCCCTCTGATGAGAAAAAGAGGTTTGCGAAAATGGCTAAGGCGAGCGCCGAGGAACACGCCAAAGTAGTACCATGTGCACCGAAGTCTGAAAAGGTTATTACGTTCTTCATGTTTTCGTAAATGCATTTGGCTAGGTCCTGCTTTGCTGACATTGTTGGTTGTATTTTTGTATTAATTTAAGGGTAAAAAATGTGCAGGGTAAAAGGCAACTCTGCATATCATTGAAGTCAATTGTTGAGCTAGTTAACCGGTTCAATGAAGCACAAAAGCAGGCAGTCATTAACATTGGGTTTGCTGGCCTCCTGGGGATGAAGTGTACACGTATAGATCACGACTTGTGTGCATGGTTGGTACAGAACTTCGATCCTAACAGTAGTTCATTGAATGTTCATGGTCGTCAACTCAGGCTCACCTGTAAGGCAGTTAATGTTTTATTGAGAATACAGTGTGAATGCGATGACGTGCAGTTGGCTGGGTCATTAGAAACATATCCCAATATCTACGATGAGGTTGGAGTTGTTAATGGAGTCATTCCTTTGAACAAGTTGAGACTTTATCTAACTGAGACTGATGGTGCGGAGGACGAGTTTCGGAGGAAATTTGAGCTGTACGTCTTGGGGGCCATGTTGTGTTCTACCACAATGACCGCCATGAAGCCATCGTTCATTCATGTCGTGAAGGACGTGAATGGTATGCGAGCTTGTAATTGGGCAAAGTTGACACTGCAATTCCTTTACAACGGTGTTCGCAAGTATAAAGGTCATCGCGGTGCAACTGGATGTGTTTTCCTGCTAATGGTATGCCAATAACTCGATTGTTTTTTCCATTCCCCCGTTCATATGTTTCATGCATTGTTCTGTCATGGTTCAACAAATTGGCCTTGATTGGGACATACAATGTTACCTGCTTTGTAAGTACGACAAATAACACTCTTCCTGACCAAGTATGGTACTCGCAGAAATATATTTTCTGCGACTACCGTCATGAATTTAAGAACAAAGAGTACAGGGCAAAAAGTATGACGGACCTCAATGGAGGAACCAATTTGCCTACGTTGCGAAGAGGGGAACATAATTGATTGATCTTCATCGGTTTGGAATAATCAATCAGACACAGAATGACACATGAAATATTATACACATTTGTAGGCAGAGTTGAAGAAGAATATACAAAAGAAACCTTGATAGGACCATTACCAAACCAAACATATTGATTCTGGGAAAGGTCTTTTGGGTTGCAGCCATTCATATATACAAACATGTACATAACTTTTTTTTCTTGGTTTCATCAATAAAGTCCTTGGTTTGTGTAACATGCCCGGGGGGTACCCGTGCGCGTTAAACAGTTCAGACTCCCGAAATCTTTTTGATCTAGTCTCACGAGTGCAATGTGAAACATAGATGAGAGTCCAGATTTGGCAACTTTTATTGAAAATCCATTTTATTGTAATTTTGTCAAAAATGGACTGCGTCATTAGATCTCGGAGTCGCCACCTAATATTTTGGGAAATTAGGAAACCCATGACTCGTGCCAAGACCATTGTTCGTCATAACCAAGGATGCTTGGCTCGGAACCTTAGGTATGAGAAGAGAAGGTCAATAATGAGCACCCCCGCTCACCCGATCAAAAGATCGGCCTCTACTAAACCATGATATGACTTTTATTTTCTTTATATGTTCATGTTCAAATTATTTAGTAAATCCTAAAATTTACTATGTGAAGCATACAGTTATAGACTAGTTTGCTCAAATTGGAACAATTCAATTTCATGTTTGTTTGTTGAAATGGGTTTGAATTTGCCACTTGACAAAATGGGCTTAAAGTTTGTGAATTTGCCACTACAAAGTGGGCTTAAAACATACAATCTTTGAATCATTCCAATTTAAGTAACAAGCCTTCATCCACAGGCATTCAAACAGTTTATCACTTAAGCAAATAGCCACACGGTAGGATGCTAAACATAATAAGAAAATCACACACAAATGGGATGCTAAAGCATAAAAACTCACAGATTTACTGACGTCCCTCGAACAGCTACAAAACAAAGTTAGTAAAATATGCATGATCATCTGTACAAATTCCTAATGCAATTCACTCACGAGATGCAGCTAAAGATTCGGCTTCTAAGATATGATATGTGAAACATTGCATGTGATAGCGCACATATACACGTATGAATTGATGAAATCTACAAATGCAAACTTAGCCGAATCAAAATGCATGAAACATGGATGCAAAGCATGGATATGCATGACATGTCAGATATACACATATGTACATGTAGGGAAAGCGATTAAAGAATGAGGTAGAAAGGAGCGGGGTGAGGAATTATTACAACACTTGAATTATTACATATCCAAAGAGGGAGAGAGGAGGGAATAATAAAATAAAATTAAACCTCACAAACACTCAAAAGAAAAAGAAGATAAAGAACTTCATCACTGGCACAGTCCACAGTCCACTACTTTTCTCCACTCTTTTTCTTTGGTCCATGCTCCTTTGTTTGTATGTTCTTTTCTCACATCAAGGAGATCTGCCGATGGCACTTAGAAGAGAGAGAGAATCAGCCCATGTCTCAATGTGTGCTCTGTGGTCTGTGTGTATGGGCTGTGATAGCCGAGAGAGAGAGAGAGAGAGGTTGATGCCGAGAGAGAGAACAATTGGAAGTGTGTGTTGAGTCCGTATCAGTGTGTATCTCTTTCCATTTTCAACACTCAAAAACAGCCGAGAGAGAGAAGAGGGTGAAGTCCCTCCTGTGTGTTTTGCTCAATCACCATCCAACCCCCTGCTGCCCAAAAATCTGTGTGTCTGTGTGAGAGAGTTCAAGTCGGTTGGGTTTTGCCGAGAGAGAGAGAGAGATAACTGAAAAATGGTGAGAGACTGCATGTGTATGGATCTTCCCCTCTCAAAACCGTGTGTCTGTGTGTCTATCCTGTGTGTCGTGTGATCTCCATGGGTGTGTGTAGTGTGATAGCAGCCCCCAAAGAGAGAGGTGAGCTTGTGTGTGTGTATGTATCAGTGTGCTATGTGTGATGCGTGTGCCGTGTGTGTCTCCTATGTCTCTGTGTATGGGCTGTGTGTGTATAGAGAGAGACAGAGTCATCTCATGCAAACCAGAGTGAAAGAGAGCCCGAGAGAGAGCAAGTTGAGAGAGAGAGCGAGGTGGCCGTGCATGGGTGAATGTATGCTGTGTATCTGGTGTGTGCGTGCTGCCGTGTATCATCCCAGAGGGAGAAGAGAGAGATCAGTGCATGTTGAGTATCCCTTATCCCATGAGAGAGCTTCGTCTTTTGTGTTGTGTGTTCAGCTCCAACCCAAAACTTCCGAGAGAGTGAGAGAGCCCAAGAGCAAATGCATGTGTGTGTGTTGATCTATATCAGTGTCCTTCATGCAAGGGAGCTTTGTATGTGTGCTGTCTATGGTGTGTGTGCTCTCTCTCTCTAAAACCGTGTGTGTGAATGGTGTTGTGTGTGTGTGTTCTATATGTTTGTTGTGTGAGCTGCTGCTGTGTGTGCCGTGTCTTAGTGTGTGTATGTGTGTATAGCTCTCAGTTGTGCGTGTGTATTAGTGTGTGATAGCCGTGTGTGCTGTGAGAAGATGAAGTTGGTGGTGTGTGTGTGTGAATGGTGTATGGTGTGTGTATGCCGTGAGTGTGTGGCCTCTCCCTCTCTAAACCCGTGTGTGTGTGTTCAGTGGTGAATGGGTGTGTTCAGTGGTGTTGTGCATGTGTGTTGGGATGACAGTGGTGGTGTGGTGAGAGTGTGTGTTGTGCATGTGTGTGGTGTGCTGCTGCCGTGAGTGTTGAGTGGTGAATGGTGTGAAGAATTGGTGCGAGAATGGAAGAGAGAGAAAGAGAGTTGGATGGAGTGGTTTCAGCCCACACCCAGTTTTACTTTCACCATTTTTTGTATCAAGAAGCTGCAGTTTAGTCAGAAAAATATTTTTGAGAGAGAGAGATGGGCTTCTTCTGTTGTGGTGTGCGTGGTCTGTCTTTGCTGTGTAGTGTCTCTCCTTAAAATAACAATATCTTTTTACCACCTTTTTGACACCACTCACCGCCCCTCTTATTATAATATCACCCCTTCCCCCACTCAGCTTTTTTGTTTTTTATTTTTTTATCTTTAAATTTGATTTCAAAGATGCCCATTGTCCCCTCTACCCAAAAAGTCTGTATGTCTCCACCCACTCTTACCTGCCCTTCACTTTTTTTTAATTTCCTCCACCACTTTTCAAACCCACCGAATTGAGCCCCACTCCACCGAATTATTTTCCACCCAAACCTATCATCACAATGTCCACTCTGTTGCCCTTTGAATCCAGCAAAAACAAAATCCTTTTCCATCCTAAAACCCATTATCTTCATCTGACCCTCTCTTTTTCTTTTCTTTATTTTCTTTTTCATTTTTTTATTTTTTTGTTTTTTTTATTATTTTATATAAAAACACCTAAAAAATATGTATACACACATAAAATTAGATAAAAATTATAAAATACTACAAATTGATAAAATATTAATGATATAAAATAATTTGACCAAAATAGGTGAAGTTTGGGATTAAAGCTTCAATTTGATTTTTTTGCTGAGAAATTCATAAAATGACATATTCCAATTTACATCATGGGGTGTTCAAAAGAAAGTGCCCAAGTCTTAGGGCCGGTCAAAATGGGGTGTCTACAGTTTGCTGTACGTTTTGTTCCCAAAAAACATTGCATGATATGTGCCTATAAAGTTGACAGCATCATAAACAAAATCGGTATTCTATGTACGTTCCGCTGCAAAATTGAGAAGAATGAATGTCATTATTACTGAATATAGTTGATTTTTGTGGGAAGAATAAATTAATTATAGTGTACCCCTTAATGTCCACAGCTATTGTACCTTGATTG
Organism: Camellia japonica; assembly: GCA_030407325.1. Lineage (NCBI taxonomy): Eukaryota > Viridiplantae > Streptophyta > Magnoliopsida > Ericales > Theaceae > Camellia > Camellia japonica. Next base: position 5,927,436 of record JAPPVO010000019.1, on the reverse strand, counting down.
TGTTTGTCTGAGCTCGACAAGTACGTCGGCTACAACGCGGTCCACGCCTCGGCTTCATGATTAGGGTGATACCCAAATACGAGAGACGCTGCGACGTATCAGAAGGAAGCAAAATTTCCCAACAATTACGGTAAGCACTCCAACCACTGTGCACATTTCACACCATCGACCCACTTGTCTTCAACATACAATGTCAGACTTCATTTATGTGTTTCTATGATTAGGTGGAGTTTGATTACAGTAACGATGAAAGCGACGCCGATGATGCTGACATGGATGCATGCCATGTCGAGAACCAACAAAAAGAACAGTACGATGAAGTCCGTATGAGCAATTTAGAGTCTGACATTTGTGAACTGAAGGAAATGATGAAGCAAGTTCTCCATAACCAAATAGATTTAATGGAGATGTTGCGACATTTCCAAGGCAAGCAAGTTGTTGACAATGACAAGGTAATCTATCAAATCATTACGCAATTTTCACACAGTTGAGCCACATCATTTGAAGATGATTTATAAGACTAAGTTCACGAATGTGTGTGTATGATTAGGTGGAAGGCAATGATGTCTGTATCATTAACCTCTCCTCCAATGTTGCTGAACTGAAGGAAATGCTGAAGCAACTGCTTCAACGTTTCAGTTTGGGTTGCAACGAACCGTTCACTGAACAAACCAATTTACGTGAACTGAAGCAAATGCTAAACCACCTCATTGAAGGTATATTCTCTAGACCACAACCAGCAGGCGTGGACAAACAGGGTGTGGGGCCTGCTGTTGGAGTTGAGGCGCATGACGATGGCATGGTCAAACCATCTGACGAAGTTAACCCAATGGAGTGTAATATTTCAGATGTACAAGGGATGGATCACCAACAACAGAATTTGAAGGGAACCTTGGCAAGGGACAAAAGTCATTTCCATGATGGGCACAAGCTGAACATCGAAGAAGGTGGGGACAACCAGAAGAAGGGAGGCCTTCAGTCGGGGGAAACATACAAAACTGAAGATAAATACACTCCTGATCTTCAGTCAGTGGGCGTCAAGAATGTGGCGTGCGATGTGCATACTTCTCCTACTAAGCTTGGCCAACCATTGGGAGTAACTGGAATCGTTAGAGGAAGTGCAAAGGGAAGAGGAAGAGGAAAAGGAAAAGGAAAATGAAAAATGTGCGGAAGTGGAGTTCAAGCCACTGAGGTCGGGGATATGCAATTGTGCATCGATAGCAAAACAAATAGTGGAGTTGACGACATCAGTTCACTTGTGGATGTTGATGGTGTGAATAAGGTGAACAAGGTACAAATACTGCCTTTAATGCCCTACAAGTTCTGAATACTCAATTCATGCCCACATCAATAATGTGAATCACTAATTTTACAATCATCTGTGTTGTATTGTACTAGTTGTCAAACAATTGCATGTTTACAGTTATGACTGCTGGCATATGTTTGTACACATTTCTAACAAACTCCGCACCAAACATCACAAGTTGGGAAAACTCTGAGGTTCACAGTTTATACATCATTTCACGTTCTTTTTTATGACTACCGACCTTGTAATGTAAGCTTCAATTTATTTTTATGAAATGTGTAGTGTTAGTTGGCTGTTTATTTTTGTAGGACTCGTTGAGGATGTTGGACAGCGAAGGGTTGTTATCGGCGGAGGAACAAAAACTTCTCGACTATGTATTTGACGATAGCAAAAATGAAATATATTGTTTCATTTAGTACTTGCAAATTTTAAATGACAGTCCACTGTGAAATAACTATCGTTCTAAGGATCATTATTGCTTGTACAGACATTGTTGTTTCTATGAATCTTCATGGACGGGCATGTGAAGTTGGTACCCGGCGCGACATGCGCACGCTCAAACCAGGGTCGTGGCTATCCGACACTGTAAGTGTTGGCTGCGTACATATGAATCTGCGTTTTTCAGTACCCCTGAACTCAGAAACCTTTCTAATCAACTTGCCTTGTGTCTTACATATAATGTTCCAGCCAATCAACTTGGTGGTGGTGCAATTGACTAATCGACAGAGGGATTTACACAATGACGGGAGGCATACTGATTGGTTCTTTCCCGTATATTTGTCGGTAAGTAAGTGTTTAAAGCTACGTTGTGTTTTGTGTATAACATATTTTGACAAATGTTTTCGTCAATAACCTTTATGCATTACACATGCAGACTTTGATTCTAAATAAAGATACGCAACCTCTGCACCATGAAAATATCGTCACATCATTTTTCGGACATGACAGATACACTGGTGCGATTGATGCATACCAGAGGGTAATATCAATGTTCATCCCGTTATATTAAAACGAAAATATGAAAGCCATTACATGTTTACATGGCCTCTAAACAAGGTCTGTCCTTGTGTTTGCGTGTAGATTTACATGCCTTTCAATTACAGAGGACTGCATTGGTTGTCGTTAAAATTGATATGGTGGACCGTGTAGCCTACCTATTTGACTCGTTCCCATCCAACCGACCGAACAAAAGGAAGCTAAATGCGGCAAAAATTTTGGTATGTCCTTCTGGTGCATTTCTCAACACTACAACAAACTTGAACATCCTTTACATAAACCAACTTCAACTTTGTGGAACAGGTTCAAATTATGCACGACTTGCTGCAATTACACTTTGGAAATGATTATGTTATAGACGTGCGTAGCTTCCACCTCCGTATGTTAGATGAGAGGCCAGTACAACAATTGGACGAGTAATCCGCAATCCCTTCCTCACATTAATGTGTATGCTGTATGACTGACTTAACGAACCTACTGACATTGATGACAAATTTAATGTGAAATTATTTTTGTAGCACGTTTGACTGTGGGATGTTCGTCATCAAATTCATGCAGTAACCTGATTTAAGCCCCGGTCCACACAAGGTACATTCTACCGCTTCATTTCCATTTGTCAATCAAATCCTTCCTTGTATGTCCTGCAATTTTAAATGATTTGTCTTATGATCTTTCTGTACAAAGTTCCATCCCTCTGTGCGTCATAAGTTGTTGGTTGACATCGTTATGGATGTCAATAATGCAAAGATCGCAGAGTACCGGGAGTGCCTTCATATGAGCAATGCCACAAGCTAGGCCAGTGATGGGAATGGGCTGCCAGTACGCCAGTAATTTGGGTGGCAACAAGACTTCACTAATTTTTTATTCTTTCATTTCAGTATGGATGTTAATTATGGCTCCCCAGTATTGTTTTTGCTGGACGATGTAAAGATGGACTAACTGCAAAGTGCAAGTCAAATGTAAACATGGATCAAACATGTCGATGTGGCTGCTGTCTTAGTACTATTTTGTTTACGCATGTTTCTTGTTCGGATGAATGCGACTGAAACAAATATAATTTACGGCTGTCTTTTTTACTCATATTTGGAGGAATGTACTTTCTGCCCAATTTGTCAGCATAACTTTGATGTCACAACTGTAATAAAAAAATAATTTGAACTTTTTAAAAATAAATAAAAACTAATATAATTACAAAATGAATTTATAATGAAATTTTTTTACTGGTTGCTGTCTTAGTTGTATTTTTTATTTGTTACCGAAATAAATTTATAATTTAATTACAAAAAAAGAAAAATTAATTTTCAGAAATGAAACCAACCACATTATGAATGAAAACTCAATACTCTTTGTAGGTAAGTTATATATCAGCCCATTAGCACATATGACTCTAGCCAAAACAAAAAATGCAACGTCTTACAGGGAAGGTTAAAAAAAAAAAACAAATCTACATATCTGCTGCATCATCAGCAGCGTCTTCTAAAGAGTTGTCCGTACTGTTTGATTGACTGTCCTCATCCATTGTCTTATCAGACTTCGCTTCGTCCGCCTCCAATTTCTCATTGGTTAGCCAATCAACGTTCTGCTTCATAGCACTGACTTGCCGCTCCAAACTTGACAACCGTGTGTCCACTTCATTCAGTCTTTCGTAGATATCTTGCAACTGCTGCAATACAAGAGCAACATGAGCTTCAACAATAGCTTCAATCTTGTTCGAATTAGACATTTTGTAGGAATATGTGTATGGTTTATTTTACTTACTACTTTTTTAAAGAAATGTACAGATTCATAATATTACACAACACTATGCTGTAAGTATTTGTAAGATATGGTACATGACTTGTATGTTTTCAGAAGACCTCATGCATTGTGACATACATTGTATTAATTTCTCAAACTGGCCGAATTCATCTTGCACAAATTCGTTCCTTCTTGCATACACCAAGTCATCCGTTCAGTACCCCTGATTGTCCATTATTTGGCATTTCCAACACACATGCATTGTACCTTCCATCAGTACTATGCCACTGTCATTGATTTCCACACCCACAGTTTATCATACATTCACATTCGTCATTTGTATTTGTATCCCAACCCAACTTTTGGTCTACCCCAACCCAATTACATGTCTACTCATCCATAAAGCTTAGCAAAATTCCTCTTATCAGATACATATGCCTTTCCAACTACACCGAACCTATTAAATGAAATATTCAAAATAATTAATTTGCTTTTACTCAATTTGGGTAGGTGTTGCCACCAAACAACAATAACTATGTTCACATCTTTAAACCTACCACCAACATATTAATGACTACGGGTTTAAGGTAATTTAACATTTACAACCAACCACAAAAAAGTTTGTAACCAGTGTTGTTTCCTTTGCAATTGGGTTTGTTTTTGCGTCTATATATTCTTCGTGAACTTGCGAAAACAAAGTTGGACTCAATCAAGAACCGTCACACCTATGGATGCACACCACGGTAAACGCGGTCGTGGACAATCACTTGCAAGGGCTGACAGCTCCCGGCCGAAGTCACCAGAATTGGATTATGCAGGTGGGTATATCGATTCCTTCGGTGATCGATATTTCTTTGAAATAGGGTTCCTATTGTGGAGTTTTGAACCTCTACAGGATTACAATTGCACCCCAATACAAGATGCTAGCCTGGGGAAGTATTTTGGAATTCCAGTTTCACTGTTTGCCAAACGAGTTCAGTGTGAACACCACTATCGATGTGTTTTTGTCAAGGTTACTAAAGCCCGATCGGTTGAAATGCAGCGGCAATTCCCTCATGTTAGCGAGTCCCAAGTTAGGCATCGTTTGCAAAGTGAGATTGATCAAATGACTCGTCGACTCATTAGGCACTCACCCATAGAGGACGCAAAGGCAGAGTCGAAGATACATGGATCGAACCCGACATCTGCGATCAAGGTTATAATGGAGGATCCTGCACTGGTGTCGGACCCTGACCTTTCAGATTACTTAGACTCCGAGGTTGTTGATTTGAGCGAGGATTAGGAGACCTGGACATGTGTATGACATAGTAAGCGTAGTGTTGTAAGATGCCATCGTGGTGCGAAAAAATACGACTTAGAAACTAACAAATCGTCAAACTCTGCTAACCATTTCAACGGTGCATGCGTTAATGTCTTCATCATTTCCGCTTTGTTGAAGGTATTTTTTGGGGTCACCGTCATCGACTAAAAGCTGTCTTATGATTTTTGTTGGTACGATGACAAGGTAATTTTTTTGTAATGTCATTGACCGATATCAGAAGCTATCATTAACCTATGTTTTGTTGATTACCTCATGTTTTGTAAATCGTTGAATATGGACAATAAGGTTTAAGTGTCAGAATCATTGAATGGAATCACAAGCTGTAATTGCAAAAAAAAATTGTGCACGACCGGCCAATGGTCTCATACACTCTAACATCAATATGGGCACAAATGTTTTGTTTTTTCAAACACAACGGCTGTATGGAAGCATACCCCGTGAGGTCAACCTGTGCATTAGCAATTTTTCTCCCATTGTGCATTGTTATGAACTAATCAACTCCCCTTCAAACAAAAAAATATACAATAGACCATTCAGAAACAGAGTATTGATATTTATTAATGAAGAAGTCAGCACAATGGTGAAGAAATGTACCACGCATTCTGTGCAATACAAAAAAAAAAGATATATACACTAGTTTAGGATATGGGGAAGAGAATGGCTAGAAGCTAGAGGACCCAATTCTGATTGAGCATCTGCGAGCATGGCTTGGGCTTGAGCAGTTACAGAACCAAAGCATCAAAAACCAGATCTGCCAAATCTGCTTTAAACTTGCTAACAGATAATAGTTGAGACCACAGATAAGTGACAAACAAATACTAGTTGACAGATAACAGATCTGCCAAATCTGTTCATTACAAACAAACCTGCAACAGATAACAGAAGTTGTTCATTACAACCAAAATTCATGCAACCAGATAACAGAACCTGCAATAGATAACGGAGTCAAGATCCCCTTCTTAACTTTCCTCATTGACTTCCTACTTGCGGGGCTATTGGGTCCACTTTTAGGCCCAATTTTTATAATCCGAACCGTTCATATTTTAAGATTTGTTGATTATATCGTACCTGTAAAAAATCAAATTGATCAGATATCAGAAAGTATGTGTTCGGATCATCGAATTAAAAACTATTTTTAAAAAAATTTAATAAACAGTTTTTCGAACACATACTTTTTGATATCCGATCAACTTGATTTTTTACAAGTATAATATACTTAACAAATCTTAAAATGTGAACGGTTCGGATCATCGAAATTAGGCCTAAAAGTGAGTCCAATTACCCAGCAAGTAGGAAGTCAAGGAGGGTAGGCAAGGAGGGGATCCTGATTCCAGATAACAGGCCACAGATAAGTGACAAAGCACCCACAAAATTCAGTCATCCACAAAGCATCCACAAAATTCATCCACATAGCATCCACAAAAATAAATCCACATAGCATCCACATATCTGCCAAATAGCATCCATAAAACTCTAACAATGAGACCAATGTTTCCCAAAATTCATTCCATAATAAAATTATAAGTTACATCGTAATAACTTATAAAATTCATTCTGTACATTCATTCCATAATAAAATTCATTCCACAAAGCTATTAAGTAAGTTACATAAGTTACATCATAATAAAATTCATTCCATAAACATTAGTTACATCATGAAGTACAATACAACCAAAACTGGTACAAACTTCCATTCAATTTCCCAAAATACAATAAAGTACAAAAGTTACATGATCAAGTACGAAATGATAGAAAATATAATGAAATACACCATCGCTTTGATATTATTTTCTATCCTTTCAAGCCTTCGACCATGGTCATTTTCCAAGTCATCAAGCCTCGTCCTTACATCGTTAAAGTCTTCTACTGTTATTGCATCACAAGCTCTAGTGTTGGAACGGATTCTGGACGTAACGTCTTCATCATCTTCATCTACGAACTTGAAGTAATTGCAATGGGGAGTGGGAGTGGTACTCTACAATGCATGACAATCAGTTAGTTGAATACGACAAATATTAATGTGATTACTAAATGACTAAAATTTCCAATACATACTTACATATTTTGATGGGCAAACAAATAACAAACGCCCTTGATTTCCATTCTCATTGGTTCTTACAATATATATGGCAGCAGTTCTTCCACAATTGCACAGCATCGGTTGTAATCTTATGTTGCTATTGTTAGAAGAAGAAACCATTTTTTAAATCTGCATACATGAGAAATTTGTAGTGCTCTGCTATGCTTGTGTTTGATGGGGTTAATAGCAGTTCTATTTGAATTTGAAGGACAGAGTGTGTCTTTACTGAAAACATCTATTTGTTCAAACTATCATGTTTAATAGCATTTGAACAGAGGTTACACAGACTAAACTGTTAATAGCATTTGAACAAACATGGCAGTTCAATGTCAGTCATTTTCTTTAGTTTCAAACATAGCATTTGTGATTAATTACACACATGTTACACACATAGCATTTTCAAACTGAACAAACATGGCAGTTTTACAAACAAATCAGTTCAATATTAATTCAATTATCAATCACACATGTTACACAACTATTATCAACAAATCATACTGAAGTGAAATGATTATGGGCAGATTGTTGGAGAGTGTGATTCAACTAATACTTATCAAACTGAAATAGTTATCAACAAATCACACATGTGATTTTCAACAAAGCACACTGAAATACTTATCAACAAATCAGTAATAGTTATGAACATTTCAGTTCAGTTTGATAATAGTTATCAATGTTGATAATAGTTAATTCAATTCACGCAGCTAACATATTAGTTGATAATAGTTCATTACAACAAATCATGCGTGATTGATAACAAATACACCAAAATTCAATTATTAATCACACATTGAAAATTACACAACTATATGCATTTGTTCAACTAATTATCAATCGGCATAATCATACTATGTTCTGCAAAGATGTGATCCTTTCATTTTATGTTCGATCACTTTTTGCATAATCATACTACGTTCTGCAAAATTTATACTTTAACTCTAAAAGGTAAATGCATATATGTTCCTCACAATATGTTCCACATTTATCAATCATACCATTTATCTGTCTGCATAACAGTAATTTTCAAAGCCCTAATTTTGAATGAGTAATTTTGAAAGACCTAATTTTGGAAGCCCTAATTTCCAAATTTCAAATCTATTTTATCAATCACAACCCTAACTTTTTGATTTCAGTGTTTGGAGGACGAACCTGGTTCATCTATGGCCTGAAAGCCCACGTTCTCCTCAATAAATTCCTTTGCTACAACCGATGGTGGTCGCGGTGGAGCTATGGTTCGCGAAGTAGAGAAAATCAGGGCTACAGCGGTAGGTTAGGTTTACTAGTGGGTCGCCGCCCGGAGTGGTCGTCGGTCAGGCTGGGTTCGGTGGAGGAGGAGTGAGTGTGAGAGTGAGAGAGAGTGAGAGTGAGATTGAGGTGTATACTCTACATAACCTGTATAGCAGAGCTGGAAAACGAAAATTTTTATTTCTTTATTTTAATTTTTAGTCAAAAAGCCAAAAATTCACTAAAAAAATAAAAAAGCCAACAACTCATATAAAAAAGTCAAAGATTTTCTTTTCTCTCTACTTTTTGCACATCTTTTCGTAAAAAAGCCAAAAAGTCTTTCCAAACATACTATTTTTTTCTAGCTCATATTTTAGTCAAATAGCCAAAAAATTTCTAAATCAACCTGTTCCCAAACGAGGCTAGTCTCCACTTTAGTCATGACGCAGGCGGCGAGAGAACATTGAACTGACAACAAATGTTGTAGCGAGAGGGCAATATTAGTACAGGTAACTATAAGGGGTGGGATTGTTACTGAGGGAATTATTAGTTAGGGGACTGACAGTGATGGGACTACAAGTAATATTGTCATGGTTTAGGGCTGGTTTGGCATGTCTTTAAGAAGACAAAAAGTAAAAAAAGTTACTGAACAAGCTAAAAAGTTACTACTAGACACAAATTAAAAATTTTAAAAACATAAATTGCTTGATGCAAATTACAAGTAATAATGTATGACACAGGGATTGGTCTGTCCCGGTACAAATTACACATAGGTGCACAACAAAATTACACAAGACAGTGTTGTTCGGTCCGTGGGAGCTTATCACAGGTCCCGTTTTGATAATCTTAACCGTTCAATGTATAGAATTCGTCAAGTACTATATGTCTATTAAATATTATGTTCATCGGATATCGCTAACTATATGATCAAATCAGTTTTGTATAAAAATAAGGGATAGTGTTATAGTTAACGGTTGAAAGAAAACTACTCCGATCAGATAGCAAAACGATTCAGATTATCAAAACGGGTCCCGTGATGGCCCCCACGGGCCGAACAACACTGTCCAATGCAATGCCCAATATTTGTGTATTCGGAATACGTTGGGATTATGATACCCTCCATAGATGGGATTAGTAGTCCCCAATGGGAGATGGTATTAGAAAACCAATCCCTTCGATATACAAGTAGATTTGCTGGTTTAGCCCCTGTTATCGTATGTAATGTACTTACTATACTTTCTTAGTAATTAATTTGCTGTCTCAGTTTGTTTGTACTTAGGCGATCAATATGTCTAGTCCTGAACGAAAATAATTTATGCCTCGTTTCGCATGTAACAGTTTTACCTTACACAAGCCAACAAGCACTACAAAACACCAACAACCCTAATAATATGTGTAATAACCGAAGTTAATAGTATAATAATAGGTATACAAAAGTAATTGTTTTTGTACATTATGACGTGATGCCTCTAACTCCTATCTGTGAAAACAAAATTAACTATTACTAATCCACTACTTATTACTTTGAAGAAGTATTTTGTTATAATTCTATCACTAATATTCTAGTTACATCCACAATGGATGTGTTACTGTATTTGTTACTGTCAACTGTTAATTTTTGGCCAACGAAGTTTCTTGTTTGGTGATGCAGTGCAGCGGCTAAGGGCAACGTTACTGACCATAATTAGTGTGCAATGTTAGATTGCCTATTAACAGTAGCTACTGTTTTAACCGTCGGGGGAGAGGCAGGGAAATGCTGGGCGAAAGCCCTCTAGGACATCCGGCCGAGAGTCCCACCGGACGTCCACTAGGACAATTTCTGTACCGGTCGCTGAACTACAATTTCTTTTTTTGGGGTTTTTTGTACTTGTTCGCAAATTTTTGCTGCCTACAATTTTTTTTTTAATTGAAATTAATTATACACATTTGTTTATTACATATATATGTATATATACATATATATATATATTTACAATTTCTGTCAGACACGGATCTTAATACACCTTTTAATCCATCCATTGTATCATCATTCACACAGTTTGCCCTCTTTGTTTGGACTGCATAAGCGGGGATTGTAATCCACCAAACTGTTAGTCGTGCGATACATTGTCCGTCGACCAGTCGGTTCGGGTGTATTTGTATCGTATGTTTGTTTACTCATCGGATTAGATGCCTAGATTGGAGTATTTGTAGTGAATCAAATGTTTGGTTCGACGGACTGGATAAGGATAAATTACCAATTTATATTTAATTTATAATACTAAATTTGTAATCTATAATTCATAACTGAACAACACAAAAAAAATTTAATTCATAAGGCCATACGAAATTTAATTTTTAATTTATAGGCCTAAAATTTAATTTAACGTTACCCTTCCTTACGCTACGCCTCGTTTGTGAAAAATAAACAAAAACAAAAAAAATCAGCAAAAATAATTAATAAGATAAAATGGCACGTCAAACCTATAATCAATGCAAATTTTCTGTCACAAACATCATATCCAACTACAACAAAATCTATTATCTTTCAAAACACAAAAAAATAAATTTAAAAATATGAAAATACTAAAATAACATATTAAAATAGCAATTTCTTAACCACCTTAGGGCTGGTTTGGTATGTTTAAAAAAAGTTAAAGAGTAAAAAAGTCACTACTTTTATTTAAATCATATCATCTTATTTAAGTCACATCACCTCTCTAACACATTAATTCAACCCCAACCCAAACGGAACCCATATTTCATAAAAAGTCAAAAAGTACACTTATTTAGATTATCCCAATATTTAATATGTAGTGTCACGTACGTTTTCGTTTCCCTCCCAAATTTGGAACAAAAACCAAAGTTGGCAGACAAAGCCTATGAAATCCCACAGAGGCAGTACTTTTCATGATGACCCACAGGCCGTAGCCTTTCTAATCTCACCAACTCATTTCCATTTCTCACATACAATTTCGACAACTTTGCTGTCGCTCCTTCTCTCTCCATTTCGATTTTGCTGTCCATCTTCAGTAACACACTCTCTGTTTGTCTGTCTCTCTGTTTCTCCATTTCAACTGCGCCATCTCGCCGATGGTAACACTCACCATTTTCTCGGGCATGTGTGAATCTGTCTATTTTTTCTTTCGGAGCACATTATTATTATGACCTGCTGTGTTCCACTCGCACGACGCATTCATTTCTCAACTATTAAACTGTTCCTCGTTAGGTCATTGAAACCATACGTACGATTAGGTATACAAACTACACGGGTGACAAACTGATATTGCCATTGAGGAGTTCCATAGTGACAAATGGTCTTGGTTGAGCAGTGTAGCCAATTTTTTATTTCTCTGCATGAATATAAGTTGCGTATGGGTGCTATTGGGTTGAATGTCAGATGTGGCCTTGTTTGAAGTGTGCGTATTGTTTGTTGTTTCTGGTTTCCTTGCAAGATTTCCTGTTGGTCGTTTGTCCAAAAGCCTTCGCGAAGGTGGTACCAAATGACTGGCCATTCTCGTCAGTGCAAACGAAGTTGTAGTCATGTTATGCTGTTTTGCTTGCATACGAAGTTGTTGCACTTCTAGTTCTTTATATGTGTAATGTCATGCCAATTTTCTGTATTGGTGTTGGTTGATGCAGTTTTTGGTGTTACTAACTAACCTGATGCACTAACCCAGATAGACTACGTCCAGGCACGGAGGCACGACCGGCCTAGGGGGGGTCACGTGCCCCTAACTTTTTTGGATAACTCTGCTTTTGTCGTGAACAACTATTAACAGGAACTACAACCTTTCTGCACTTGTTTGTGAACTTGTATATCATAACTCTTGTCCGAGAGCGTGTCAAATTTGGGGAAGTATGCATGTTATTTGTGGATTGACCTCATATCATTTTGCATTACAGCCGCCGTACGTGGCCATTATTAAGATTTTATACAAGTGCTTTACTACTTCAATTTTTTGTTGTTCGCTGTAACGACAATATTCGTCGCAGGGGAGATGCAGTGGATGGTGCTCTAGTTTGCTGACAAAAAGAATGATTACCTGCTGGCAAGTGGCCAATCCAAAGACTGTAACGCCACTGCCTGGGGCCCCCAATTAGGCTGAAAAATTGGGTCTATGGGAAAACATTGTAACACCAACGTACCTCTGGTAATGAGTTCAGTCTTTAATTTATGCCGCACTTGCTCAAATAAAGCTTGACCATTATATTTGCAAGCATTGAAGTGGTCAATACTATTTACATGAGAATACCATAAAACGAGTACAACATATGGCCAATTAATTTTCGTAAAACAATGGCATGCAATAGGTGCATAAATTAACGACAACATATCATACTTGAACAATAAATGAAAAGTACAACTCGTACAATGTACGTACGACTGAATGGTCCGTTCATTGTAAGTTGTTAACAGTGAATTTCGTTTTGCTACAATTTGGGAGTAATGTTCTTTCTGCATCTGTAGACACCCCATTTTTGACCGTCCTCAAGACTTGGACGTCATCGTTTGAACACTCGATGATCATCCATGCTCGTGTTCGTTTTGAGTTCCCGGAGGTCTCGGCTGCGCGCCTTGTCTTAGGATCTCTCAACTTGTCTGTTTTGTGCTTGGTTGTGGACCAAGGACTTGTGGTTTTGCTTCTGAGGGAAAAGGGTGGCTTGTTGGCCATCCCTATAACCCATCGGCCAAGGCATGGTGCCATCGGCCTTGTTTTCTTGCCATCGGCCATAAGTGTTGGCCGATTGGCACTCTTTTTGGTCGATCGGCCATATTTTCTGGCCGAGACCTTTCCACCTGCTTCTACAGATATTTTTGTGCTAGCTGTGACAGCTGGTGAGCACAATTCTCATCCTCCATGTGTATGGAGGGATTGCATCAAGACGCAAGCTTGTTCAACAAGCTTGAGAATTGAAATTCTATAAGAAGGGAGGCCCCTCTCCCTTTCCAGAGGCTCTGAAATCTTGATATACAAAACATATATTACTCTCTCTCTATATTTTACCTCTCTCTCTCCATTTGCTCTTGTTTGTGCTCAAAAGTGTAAAATCTTCACACTATTGCACACAAACACCTACTAGAACACCATCCTTTGGTTGCTGAGGTCCTTAGGAGTTGGTTTAAAAGTTTTTGGAGTGGTTTAAGCTCAGAAAAGGTGCTGGATTTGTGTTCTTGAAGGTGTTCTTCAAGGGTGAGTCAACTATCTTTTAATCCCTTGTTTTGGCTTAAGCTTTTAGACCTATTTGCATGCTGATTTAAGCTTAACTTTCTACTGAAAAAAGTTCTTATTTTTCATGCTTGTGATGTTTGTTTAAGGTCACTTTTGTGTTTGGGGTAGTCCACCCCCTCTTAGGCCTTGTTTGGCCTTGTTTTGTGCCTTCCTTTTTGAGCTTTTGGGACCACCTTGTTTGGGCCTTCTCACCACTGAAATCCAGAGGATTTTTAGTGGTGGAAAGGTGGTTTTGAAGTCCCAAATAGGAGAGGGTCATCCCCTCTCCTTATGTTTCATATGCTTGTATTGATGGCTCATAATAGTAGCATGTTTGCTTAGCTTGTTTTGGCTCTATTTCAGCAAGTATTTGGTATTATTTTTCCATGCTATACCTCTGTCTAAGGTTGGTTTAATAGCCTCTTGCATGCACCATGCACTTGTAGTGCAATCCTCTCTATTGCCTTAACATGCATCTTGTGTTTGGACCATCATTCTTGCATGTTTTGGCTCAACTCAAAGAAGCTTTTAGCCTTGTTTTACCATGCTTAAGCTCTGATTTGTGTTGTCTTGATCATATATGCCATGCTTTGTATAGCCATAGTGCATTCTAGCTTGTTAGCTTTGTGTATCAAGTCCACTAGCATGCATTACTTAGACTATTCTCATGATTTGGCATAATTTGAAATGGTATTTCAGTGCATGTTTCATGGTCATACATTTGCCTTTGCCATTCTTTCAATGCTTTGAAGAGTTGGTGTTCTATGCCTTAAGAATGTGTCATTTTGCATGTATTATTGCTTAAGCTTTTGGGATGCCATCTCAGTGGATTTTTGGGCTTATTTTGACATGCCATAACTCTGATTTTTATTGGTTAAGTCATGCCATGTTTGGTTTTAATAGGTGTAGTGTAATACCCCTTTGTAGCCTTGCATGCTTCACACTTTTGGTCTTTTGTTCTAGCTTGTGTTGGCTAGGTTCAAGCATGCTTTTGGTCTTGTATTGACCTGCCTTGGGACTATTTTGGTTGCCCTTGGCCCTGTGGGGCTTGCTTTGTATGGTCATGGTGTAAGTTCCTTTGCTAGTTTCAAGCTTTGAGCTTTCTTGCATGCCATACTTGCATTGTTGGGGTGGTTTGGCATCATTCCATGCATGATTTCAGGGCCTATAGTATTTTCATACATCCATGCTTTTCACTTATTGCTCATGTGCGGGAGTTGTTATCTTCATGCCTTGTTTATGAACCAAAGTGTATGTATGCTTGCATGTGCTTTTGTACTTCAGTTCCATAGCATTTTGGCCACTGTTTTTGGCATGGCTAAGGTCTGTCCATTCTCAGTTTAAGTCCATTGAGTATGTGGTTTGCATGTTGTTGCATGCTTATTGCATTGCATGTTGTTGCATGCTGGTTACATTGCCTCATATTTGCATGCTTGTGTTGCTTTGTTAGGTTGATCATGCATACCTTACATTGTGTTCAATATGCTTGCTTTGCGTTGTGTTTGGTTTGGGTGTTAAGCCAAACACGAGGAACGAGGGACGTTTCATACTTGAAGTGATGAAACGTGTCTCAATCCTCCGTCGCCGACCCTCTTGATCATGCATGATGGAGGTTAAGGCATTATGTGTTTTTGTGCATTTCATTTACATTGAATTGTGCGACTCGGCCTCTTTGGCCATCATGCATCGAAATGCGTGATTGATGGCTCAAGGGTCGAGCACTGCAGTCCTTTGAGTTTCAAACATGATAAGGGGTGTAGTTGCACAACATTTTCTTGCAAATGTATTGCCATGCCTCTGTTTGTACTCTGCTGCAGCAAAAGGAGCAGTCTGCAGGAAGAGATGGCCGATCGGTTATCTGGTGTGCCGATCGGCTATCAATGTTTGGCCGATGGACTCAAAAGTGGTCGATAACCCTTATCCTTTGGCCGATGACCATACCTTTTGGCTGATGACCTCTCAGCATGCCCATGGGGTGAATCAGAAGTGTGTTGGAGATTTGTACAATTTTCAGAGGCGCAGAATAGTGCAAACATAGGCAACATGAGGCATGGCAACGGATTTTCGAGCGAAGCCGACCGAGCATGCATGCATCCCTCGTCACGAGGCCATTTCAGTGCTTTTGTTAACTTAGAATAGTTATTTGTTTCAATTTGTTGTGTAATAATTAATTAGCTAGGATAGTTAGTTAATTAGTTGGTTTGTATTATTTATTTAGACCCTCCGTCGAGAGGGCGAATTTTGTAATAAGTGTGCGTGAGTGTGTGAATGTCTTCCAACCCCACGTCTTTCTCCTTTTACTTAACCGCTTATGATGGTTAGTTCTAGGTCATATTTTGATTAGCATCCTTATGCTTGCATGTTTGCATTCATTCATCTGTATTGCATGCACCGGGCTCAGCGCATCATACTAACTGCATTGTATTTCAATACCGATTTGAATACATGTATCCAATGTCGCATTCACATGACATCGTAGAATAGCCAAGCCTATCTTAGTTGTATTTTTTCATGTGTTGCATTAGCCATCTTAACATAACTAGGATCATGCATGATTTCTAACTAGTTATTGTTTTGGCTCGGAGTACACTGTAAGTGTTTATGTTTTAGCATCTTGTGTGAGTGTGAGTGTTGTCATGATAGCATGCTTGCCATGAGGTTATGTGCTTAACTGATATAACTGCCTGAATGCCTGTGGGTGCAGGTTGGATTACTTGAATTGGAACAATTCATCGAAATGCGAGTTTTTAAGCCTGTACGGGGAGCAAATATTCAGGAAAACCCGTACTCCTTTCTTCCAAGCCCCTGCCTGTCTGATCGACCTGCGTACACAACGGCGGTGAGCTACCCGGCGGTGTGTGGCCGGAAAAACCCTCCGACGATCAAGTTAGCACACACCTTGGGATGGAGAGAGAGAGGAGAGAGTTGAGTGTAAGTGTTTCTTACAAAAATGTTCGTCTGTCCTTTTATGGGGGGGGCGCAGATATGCTTATATACCTTCTGCGCCCCAAATCTACTCCCAGTGATCTCTCGACACGTGGTACTGCTATCCCATCTGTCAGCACAAATCTTGCTAAACATCACCTAACCCAACTGCCAGCCTACTCTGCTGGGAGCTCGGCAGCTGGGGTGCAGCATCTCGGCTGCCGACAGCCAGGCTGCACTTCATGCCCAAGCGCACCAATAGCCGAGCTCCATTCCCATCGTGCTCGACTGCATTCCGGCGAAGCCGAGCTCCAGAAAGGTCATGCCTGTTGACCAAAGGCTTTCTTGCCGAGCTTCGGGCACGAGCTTCCCCGCCGAGCCAAAGGTGTATGCCTTCTGGCCGAGCAACGCAAGTTGCACGGTCACCACCGATGCAAGTCCAAGTAGCTCGGCCACGGGCTGAGCAACCCCAACTCCGGGCAAATCCAAAGCCACCTCGGCCCAACACGTCCTTGGGCCTTCAACTTGCTCGGCTTTTATCTCGGCCCACTTCCAGCTCATAAATCTCCCTCTCAATTGCCCCTTAATTCCGTCCGCGCAAGCGTGACTGGGATTATCTATTCTGACTGGGGTAACTCTTCCTCGGTCCTCGGTTTTGCAAGAGGTCAACCGAGCTAGTTTCCTTGCTCGGTTCCTTGACTTGCTCGGTCGATGCCTCGTCTGGCCTTCCTGTCTCTTCAACTCTGACGCTGCCATTAATGGGGACACGTGTCAATCTCTTATTGGCCCTCGAGCAGCCAACCCAACCGTCCCCTCAAATTTGAATTTAGGCGGCTTCTTTCCCTCCATAAACATGCCCCTTCTCACTTCTTTTCATTCCTACTGTCTCTCCTCTATCCTTCGACGTTCCAGAGCTCAAGCATCCTTAGCAGACTTCATTCCTGCCCTTCCTTGCACTCGTGCTCGAAGAAGTGGTCCTTTCCCCACATTGGTAAGTCCTTTGAGCCTCGTTTTTGCTATTTCAGTTGGTATTTCATATATTAGGGCCCTAAGTCCGTAGGTTTTAGGGCATTAGGCACCCAAAACCCTCACTTGCCCCTAGTTTCTTTGCTATTCTTCATCTTCCCTGATGAACAATGAAGAACTGGGGCAGACCGGGCTCTAGGCCTTCCTTTGATCCCAAAAATCCCTTAGACCGAGCAAATCACCAGTTTGTCAAAACCTTAGTAGAAACCGGGTAGGCAGAGAACTTGGTCGCTCGACCGGGCTAACATCTGGTCCGCTTGAGCGACCGAGCTCCTTGGCTCACCTTAACGACCGAGGTGGTTGGCACCCTTTACGACCGAGCTAAAGTCAAGCTCGTATTGCGCGACCGCGCTCACACTTACAATTGCCATCCTTTTCCTGCAGAGTCCAAGGGGACCGCTGACCAAATATTGAGGCTCTCAAAGACCGAGCAGCCGTCAATACACCAGCCTATGCCAAACCACCTCAGCCGAGCTAATCCAGCCGGCCACACATGGGGCGCTTCCGCTTCCTTGTGGACACTCCAGCTGCCTTGGTCGCTTTCCGGGAAGAGTACGGTATCCCGGCAGACATTCAGTTAGAGCTCGACGCCATAGGCACCAACCCTTGGGGCAGACATGACCAATGCCCCTTCACCGTGTTGTCAATTATTAAAGGAGGCCTCCGCTTCCCGGTCAACCCTTTGATGATTGAATTCCTGCGCCGGACCGGGATAGCACACACACAAGTATCAGCCAACACCTACCGGATAATCAATGGCGTCCACGAGCTAAACAACCGGCTAGGCACCAACTTAAGTTTAGCCGAGATACTGCGACATTGAGTTCGAACTGTAGTAAGTTAATGAACAAAACGGATTTCGTGCCGTTTCGCGCGCAGAGCCGGGACGTTCGGGCACGTCTACAGTTTATCATCCTTATCAATATCGCATGAAATTCTTTGCAGGAATTATCGTAATTGGATATGGGCGATATGTCAGACAATGCGAAGCAACTGTGAGTTTATGTCGTTCACTATTTCATACAATTAGGTTTGTAAGGATATGTTTCCTGTACGTACTAAATTCCACGGTCTGTTCGTGTAGGTGTAGACACCCCATTTTTGACCGTCCTCAAGACTTGGACGTCACCGCTTGAACACTCGGTGATCATCCATGTTTGTGTTCGTCTTGAGTTCCCGGAGGCCTTGGCAACGCGCCTCGTCTTAGGACCTCTCGACTCGACTGTTTTGTGTCTGGTTTTGCACCAAACAGTTGTGTTTTTCCTTTGAGAGGCAGGGTAGGGCTTGTAGACCATCCCTACCCATCACCGGCCAGGGCTTGAGGCCACCGACTGTTTCTTGTAGCCACCGGCCAAACGTTTGGCCGGCCGGCTATCTTTTTTTGGTCAATTGCGTCTTTGGCCGGCCGACTACTGTGCATCTGCTTTTGCAGATATTTTCTCACAGCTGGCATGCATTTGGCTCCCCTCCATACACGTGTACGGAGGGATCTCTCCCTTTAGAAGCTTGTCTTGTAAGCTTTACAAGACAAAAAGCTCTATAAAAGAGAGGTCTTCTCTCTTGTTAGGGGGTTAGACATTTTTTAGACAGCCATTTTTAGGGTTTGAATTCTAGGGTTAGGGTTTGGTCCATATCCTATCTTTATCTCTCTCTTTTGTGTGTGTTTTGCCTTAGTTTTGCACACAAACACCCACCACCACACCTTTCCTTGGAGCTGAGGCCCTTGAGGGTTGTTTTTAGAGTTTTGAAGTTGATTTCAACCTCAAGAAGCTGTTGGAGCTCCATTTTTGAAGAAGGTCTACAAGGGTAATCACTTTTCCCTTTTATTTCCCATTTTTGCACACTACTTTTACCTATCTTGCAACTATTTTTTGGCTTTGCATATAATACGTAAAAGTTCTATTTTTAAGGCCTCTAAATAGTTTGTTAAGAGTGTTTTAAGTTTTGGGGTTGTTTGACCCCTCTTAAGCCTTGTTTGGCCCTTGTTTTGTGCCATTTTGTGTGAGCTCCGGGACCATAATGTTTGGGCCTCCTCACCATTGAAATCTTGAGGGATTTCAAAGGTGAGGATGGTGCCTTGAGGTCCTAGGAAGGAGAGGGCCACCCCTTCTCCTTGTTGTCCTTGAAAAGGGCACTTTTTGCCTCTTGAGGGAGCACCTAGTTTAGGTTCATGTTGGCCATGCCTTAACTGATTTTTATGCTTATTATGCCATGAAATAGCATTGAGTTGAGTTGGTTTTGGTACACCATGCTTGCTTAGCATACATGCCTTGTAATGCCACTTTGTTGCCTTAACATGCTTCTAGGTTTTAACCCTTGTTCAAGCATGTTTTAGGCCTAGCTTTGTGAAGCTTTCATGTTTATTTTGTCATGTTTGAGGTCTGTCCTTGGCTGTTTTGGTCGACCATAGCTTGCATTGCATACCCCCTTTGCATTTTGGGCTTGTTGGCCTTAAGTGTGTAAGTGTGTAGCATGCCTTGTTTGTATCATTTCAACGGTTTGGAACCTCTTAACATGTTATTTCAGTCCTTATAACATGCCTATATGCTTGCATTTAATCCTCCTTCAATGTGTTTAAAGGTTGTTACCTTATGCCCCTTGTTTAGGCCTCGGAGTATGCTTGCACTTTTAGACCACTTAGATGCCATCTGAGCGCACCCTTGGCTTTATTTAAGTCTGTATTTGACTTGTTTTAAGTCCCCTTAGCCTTGTGAGGTTTGGTGGACTTGACCTTGGTTTAAGCCTCCTTGGCTTGCCTTAAGTACTTGGGTCATTGTGGCATGTTTTGCTTGTCTTGTTTAAATTGATTTGGTATCATCTTATAACATGATTTTAGAGCTTAATGCATGTCATATGTCCATGTTTGCATCCTCTTGAGTGTGCTTGAGAATTGCTCTTTAATGCTTGAAGTGTTGGAGATCATTTGCATGCATGTTTGTGTGCCTATTAGTCCTTCATTTTTGAGCACCTTGGCCACTGTTTTAGGCCTAGTAAGGGCTGCCTAACCATGTTTAAGTCCGCCTCTTTGCTTGTTGCATGTACTCCTTGTATATTGTAGCATATTGATGAGGTGTTGCATGTTTGAACTTACATGATTAAATGAAGTCACATGCTTGCTTGCATGCTTAAATACCCACATTGTACCTTGCATGCTTATTGGTTGCATTGTCTCATGCCTTACATGTTTTGTATGCTTCTTTGCATCTCCATGTTGCATGCTAGCTAACATGCTTAGGTTGCATTGCATTAGCATGCATACTTGGCCTCTTGAATTGCTTATGATAGAGGTTGAGTTCCCCTTGGTTGATTATGTGCATTGCATTCCATATTAAATGTGCACACTTGGCTTCTTGGGCCATCACGCATGGAAATGCGCGATTGGTGGTCCGAGAACCAAGGTTCATGTCCCTTCGAGTCATAAACATGATATGAGGTGTGATTGGTGCATACATTGCTTGAAATGCATTGCCATGCCAAGTATTGCCCTCTTCTGCTGTCAAACCAGATTTTGCAGGAATTTTTGTCCGGTCGGCTAAATACAGTGCCGACCGGCTGTCATTTTTGGCCAGTGGATTAAATTCATGGCCGGTGACCATTCTACATGGCCAGTGGTGTTCTCTTTCAGCCGGTGGTGTTTCCCAGCATCCAGAAAGTAAACCCTGAGGCTTTGGCAATCTTCAGAGGAGCAGAGCAGGGAAAACAGAGGCATCTTGTGCATGGTGGCGGATTTCCGAGCAAAACCGAGCGCGCATTGCATTGGGTCTTCATCCCGGGACTGTTTATCGCTTAAATTAGATTAATTAATTTGCTTAATTGATTTAGTTGGTCTGTGATAAGTAATTAGCTAGGATAGTTGATTATTTATTCAGTCTGTATTATTCTTTCGGTCCCTCCGAGCGAGGGCAAGTTTGTAATAAGTGTGGGTGAGTGTGTGAATGTCTTTCAACCCCCACTTCTTTCTCCTTTTTACTTACCTTCTTTGATGGTTAGCATTAGGACATGTTTACTTTAGCATACCTCATGTTATGCATGCGTGTATCATTCGTCAGTATTGCATGCACCGGGCTCGGCGCATCATGCTAATTGCATTATATTTCAAATTTAACTTTGAATACATGCTTCCTGTGCATCTCACATGCCATCCTTAGGATAGCCGAGCCTATTCTAGTGACATTTTGCATGTGATGCATTAGGCATTTAACATGGACTTGGATCATGCATTGATCGCTAACATGTTTTATTTTGGCATGGAGTACTTTGTAAGTATTTATGTTTTAGCATACCACATGCATGTGAATGGTACCATGATAGCATGATTACCATGAGGCTAGCTGCTTACGTGATATAATTGCTTGAATGCCTGTGGGTGGAGGTTGAATCACCTAAATTGGAATAATGCATTAAAACTGTGAGTTTTAAGCCCACTAGATAGTGGCAAAACCTTCTTTTCTAAAAGCCCACTTGAGGGTGGTAAAACCTGCATTTTAGCCTACTTGCGAGTAGCAAACCATTTTCAAAACAAACACGCAATGTTTTGTTCCAATCTAGGTGATTTGGTCTATACTTGTTTGTTGTGCGCATAACATAGTAATTCTAGGCTAATAACCGGAATAAGAACACATAATGTTTTCAAAACAAGATATCACGGTTAGTAGAGGTCGATCTTTGATCGGGCGAGAGGGGGTGCTCATAGCTGACCTTCCCCATTCGTACCCAAGTTCCCGAGCCGAGGCAACTTTGGTGATGACGGACACGTGACCTTTGGCACCGAGTCAGGGTTTCCTAAATTCCCCCATTAAAAAATATTTAGGTGGCGACTCTGTATCTGGCAAAGCAGTCCATGTTTGGCACTTCTTTCAAAAATCTATTTTCTCAAAACGATTTGCCGGATTTGGACTCTTTGGTTCAGATTAAGAACCGTGACACAAATTGAGTCCGAACTGTAACCCGTGAGTTCCCTCGCGGACTTGTTACAGTAGGACATATTGTGGCGGTATGTACTGTCATCAGGAGGTTGTGCGATTTGAGTTTTACACATTTGCGATAGCCTCAAATTGCACCATGAATTTCGTGTAATGGATTAAAACTCTGTTCATTTCTTAGCAGAATATGTGCACATACGACACATGTCGCGTATTCTGCGGAGAGAAATTGTGAAATCCATAACTGACCGAGTTATTCTAAACCACTTCAGTTAATAATTTTCGGTCACAACGAAAAATGACATTACCAATTTCACGAAAATGGCACAACTTTTGAAATGACAAGGCAATATTGACTGCCTTTAAAGTTAACCGACGAAGATGATAAAATGCACAAAACGTACATACCACCGATGTAATTTGGCCTTCAATAAAATTTCATTTACGCCGATATTTGTTACAGGCAAAGGAAACATTGAAGCCAAGTGGCGAAGGTTCACGAATCAAAATGGTTGACATTACCGAGCCCCCTCGTCGAAAGCGACCAGTTGGACCATTTATTTTTTACAGGTTTGATCCGTGTCCTTCAAAGCGGCTCACAGTATGAATCCCTCTCGTCAGAAATGGCTGACAGTATTTTTGCACAATTGTGCATTACATATTTTGTACTCATAGTTTGCGCCTGTGCAAATTTCACTTTGTACTCACAAGAAATTAAGATTTTAGAGACCAAAAATAAAGGCCAAAATAATTTCTTACAAACCTAATTGTTGTTGCAGAAATCATGTGGTTATTATATTTTTAGCAACGAAAATTGGACATTACTGATGCATTATTATATAGTTGGGACCAAATTTGTTTGTGTCACAAAGGAAACCAAATTTGTTTGTGTCACAAATTGGTCCCTAAATGTCAATGGTTGCGATTTGTGTACATAAATGTATATATATCCATCCATATCTAACATATACTTACGCCGAAATTCATAATGGTTGCAGCCAGCAACAATTCAAGGAAAGACAAGAAGCAGACAACCCCGGACCGAAAATGGTTAGTGTGCAGACATGTACTAAGTAGAGTACAGTGATGGAAACACGTGACTGCTGTGATAGCAAAGTATGGACTTCTATTCCATGCGCACACCAATCATGTTGCTTCTATTGTGTCGCATTCAGCGATTTCCAGCAGTCATAGACGCCATATTGCATGTTCTTATAAACTTCGATTATTTGTAAAAGTCCATGTCCGTTTTTATTTCAAATGTGTGCGAAATAGTAATTTGTATGTGCAATCATACGTAAATACCACAAAATGTGCACACATTGTGAGTGATACAACTTGTGGTGACAATTATTTTGGACTTACAGTTCTTATTTGTCTTGTATGTGCGTCACGTTGGTGTAACACTTACAGAGCAGAAAGGATATTGGGGAAAGGTGGAAGGAACTCCCCTGTGATGAGAAGAAAAGGTTTCAGGACATGGCTAAGGCAAGTGTCAAGGAACTGGGTGAAGAAGTTGCAAAGAAATCTGCAAAGGTACTTACGTACTTAATGTTTTCGTAACTGCATTTGGGGAGGACCTGCTATCGACACAATGTTGGTTAAATTTTTGTATTAATGTTCACGTTAATAACATTGCAGAGTAAAATGCAAGTCCGCATATCCTTGAAGGCAATTGTTGATATCGTGAACCGGTGTAACGAAGCACAGAAGCAGGCAGTCATTGATATTGGGTTCGGTGGCCTCCTCGGGTTAAAGTGTACCCATATAGATCACAACTTATGCCAATGGTTGGTACAAAACTTCGATCCCGACACGTGTTCATTGACTGTTCATGGCCGTCACCTGAGGCTCACCTGTGAGGAAGTGCATGTCTTATTGGGTATACGGTCAGAAGGCAATGACGTGCAGTTCACTGGTTCAATAGACGCATATCCCAATATCTACGAAGAGGTTGGAGCTGTTAAGGGAGTCATTCCTTTGAACCAGTTGAGAGTTTATCTGACTGAGAGTGATGGTGCGGACGGCGAGTTTCGACGGAAGTTTGCGTTGTACGTGTTGGGGGCCATGTTGTGTCCTACCACAATGACCGCCTTGAGCTTGTCGTTCGTTCATGCCGTGAAGGACGTGACCGGTATGTGGGCATGTAATTGGGCAAAGTTAACACTGCAATTCCTTGTCAAAGGTGTTCGGAAGTATAAGATGAAAGGTCAGCGCGAGGCAACTGGATGTGTTTTCCTTCTAATGGTAACGTAATCGACCATTGTTTGTTTGTACCATGCCGATTACATATTTCATCCATTGCTGTGCATATGGTTCAATAAAATGGCAGTCGTTGTGAAATACAAACTTACCTGTTATTGAACAGCATGACAAATATACTTGTCCGGGCCACATTTTTGTAACCAGAAAGTGCTTATCTTTTTAACCAGAAAGCTGCATGGGGATTCTGCCATCGAGACACATAAACACATAGATATGATTGTGTTGTAAGTTGTATGCATTGTTAACGAATACAGATTATTTTGCTCGAAACTGTATACTAAATATCTTTTCCCCCTTATAATGCAGCTATTTTACTTGGATCGTTTTGCCCCTCCCTATAAGAGTACGTCGGCTATGACACGCTCCATCCCTCGGCTAAATGATTGCGGTGATGCCGAAATACGGGAGACGCGGCGACGTATGGGAAGGAAGAAAATGTTGGAGCAACATGAGGTAATCAACCCATTCGTTGTGCACATTTGACAGCATTGCCCCACCTGTGTTATGGAAACAGTGACAGACTGAATTTGTGTTCCTATGACTAGGTGACAAGCAGTGACAAACAGTGACCCATTCCTTAGCGTATGCCATATTTTCACTTTGTCCCTCCCTATTTACTCTCAAATACTCGAACTTTTGCGGAAAAACATGAAGTTTCCATCTGGACAATATTGTAGCCTTACAAATTCACTTTTATGTACTACTTCCGTTATCAAATGAATTTTGGTTAAGCCCTGAAGTCAGATTTTTGGAAAGCCTTGAAGATTTTGGTTTTTTAACCTTGTAAAAAGGTCAAAACATTGTCGTTCAGTTATTGTTAGTTAGTTTGTAATTGAAAGTTTGTCATTGTTTATCTAAATGGGAAAAGGTCAAGTGGTAAACATGGGATTGACTGTGAAGTTTTTATCCACACCAGATGAGCATCATTTATAACAAATTCTTTGTTCATTTCAGACAAATGGAGTAATTAATTTTTATTAGATATATTTAATATGTAAGTGTGTACACATACGTTGTGTGCAACTTAAGAAAGCGGATCGAAACTTTACGATTCACAGTTGAGATCGATTAACGATTCAGTACATTACCATTTTCATTCATGATTTGAATATCGATTTGACAACTATGTTAGGTAGAGTTTCATCCAACAATAGAGGAAAGCAACGACATTGATGACGCAATCGACGCACACCATGTCAATAACAAACAGAAACCACGGATTGATGAAGTTCGTTTGAGCAAGGTTGAGTCTGACATTGGTGAACTGAAGGAAACCATGAAGCAAGTTGTCACGACCCAAACCCGCCCCTAAAAGTTTGGTCCATGACCGGCCTGAACATAGGCCTCAAAATGGAATTTTAAAATAATACTTAACCAAATACGGGGCCTTAGCGGAAGCAAATATCAATATAAAGACAACATCCATTGAGCTTGTGCATACATGATAGCTTAATTAGATTTAAGCATTTAAATATATTCCCGGAGTTACATATACAATCACAGAATTTATGTAGATCTCACACACACTTACATAAGACTTAATAATTTATATGACTCCCAACAATGGTTAAGGCCTCCACACGGAGGCAACCCCAGGTGACTTGGCAGACAGGCGAACCTCAGTACAACTCTAGTGTCAATCTCCGATGACTCATCTACAAAAATATACATAAAACGAAATGAGAAAAGCTCAGTGAATAATAGCAATGTAAGGAGGTTAATTGAATAAGCAAAACCTTGGATAAAATAAACAGACGGATACCAAACTATATATAGGTCTTATCCATAACTAAATTTCAATATGGTCTTAGGCTCACATATAATACAGATTGGCTTCAAGCCCATATGTAATACAGATCGGCCTTAAGCCCATGCAGAATACAAAACGGCCTTAGGCCCAACATATTATGCGGAGCGGCCTCAGGCCCAACAGATTATACAGAGCGGCCTCTGGCCTAACAGATTATACAGTACGGCTTCTGGCCTAACAGATTATACAAAGCGGCCTCTGGCTTAGCAGATTATACAGAGCGGCTGTAAGCCCAGATATAATACAGATCGACTTTAATCCCAGATGTGATACAGAACGGCTTTAAGCCCACAGATAATACAAAACGGCTTTAAGCCCAGATATCAACAGATTGGCCACGGGCCCATCATTAGCAAAACAGAATGATTCTAGATACACAAAGATATCATTGTTCCATAATACACATATGTTCCATTTGTTCATCATGAATTCAGATAGTTAACTTGTAGATAACAGAACGTCAGTATTAACTATTAACAGTAAACAAAATGTACTGCTACAGTACTATTACTCAATAGTGCACAAAGATTTTCCCATGGTTTATTACAAGTCGACATAGTTGTCTTGCGGATAACAGAACATTAATAATAACTATTAACAGAAGGCAAATGTATCACTGCATTACTAAGGACAGAACAATTCACATCATAATGGCCTCTGCCCACTTCTATTAATAAGGACAGAACGACCTTAGGTCCATATCAATGTCATTATTCAATCATATCCATTAATTTAATCAAAGCACAATATCAATGGAATAGGCCATTCACAATTGACAATACATAAATCATAATCACAGGAAGTAAGTGAAACATATCGCTACACTACTATTACTCACAGTGATCGGCTCCCAGTAGTAATGGGACGATGTCCTCGCCTCGACCTACAAGCACAGTGCACAACCCATTTTATGAGATCATAATCGATCCTTTACTTATTCTCTTTGATCATTTAATCAATTAGTCATGGTGGTACCAAGATCATTATTCCTTAATCAGTTATAATCCATGTCACAGAAGATAGGAGGAATTGATAGAAAAATGGTCCAGACGAAGAAACGGTACAAACCGGTAAACAGAAAGTGAACAATCATCACTAATTTGGGCATAACTATTTTTGTATTTAGAATTTGGGAGTGATACCACCACCATTGGAAACTAGACTTCCGGGGCTTGATTTTAGGCTCAAGAATCACTCAAAACGGAGTCCGGATGCAAAAGATATGCTTGTTCAAAGTTGGCTGAACAGAGCTGTCCCCCGCACGTGCGGGAAACAGGGCCGCACGTGCGGGAATGGGGCCGCACGTGCGGGACGACGTGCTTTTTTAGCAGATTCAACTTTGGTTTTGGGCGTAGGCTGCCGCACGTGCGGTAAGACCCGCCGCACATGCAGCTCTGGGCAATTTTCAGTCTGAAAATGGCTCTTTTTGCTCCAACATTTGGTTTTTCCATTTTTAAGTTTGGTTCTTAACATAAATCACTCAAAAACATGTAAAATTGCCCCATAACATGATAAACTAACATCAACCAAGTGTAATTTCATTTCAAACAAATCAATCTTTGTCTCAAATTCAAGATTAATGCTTAATCTTTCATGATCTTCAAGGTTCTTAAAACACAACCCACAAACCCACAAATTCACTTGATTCTTGCATAATCTAAAGTTTATTTCAAGATTTCCATGAGCTTGAGCTCCACTCATAAACAAAATTTGAGAACTCAATTTCTAATTCCTTAAATTAGCTCAAGCAAATACATATATAAAACCTTAACCCCAAATGGGTTTAAATCTTCCAAGATCTTTATGATTTCACCAAATTGATACTTTAAACACAAGGTTTCAAGATAGATTATCGTACCTAGCTCAATCTTTGTCTATTCGTTAGCTCTCTTCAATTTCCCCCAAGTTTCCATGGGTGATCTTCTTTCTCTTTCTTCAATTCTCTCCAATCATCTTCAAAGCCACCATGGATGTTGAGAAGGTTTGTCCCTCTTCTCTCTCTCCCTTTCACGGTTTCCTCTCTCTCTCTCTTTAGATATTTTTGGGCTCCCAAAAGATGAGATCAACAACTCAAAGGCACATATATATATATACACACACACATAGGCTTAACACAATAGGGAGAGCCAAACACGGCCTTACGAATCGCACGAAATTGAATTTCAATTAAACTTTTCAGATGACTCTAAAAATTACGCTGATCATAAATATGTCCTCTGTTATGGTTTTTGAAGCCTCTAAGGCCTTCAATTTGCAGTATAACGTTAACCATCCAAACGTGCATTAACGAGTCAGACAAATTAGATTTCCAATTAATTTTCCCAAATAAGTCGAAAAATTTCCATTAACATATCCAAGTACTCCATTTCGATTTCTGAACCCGTAAAGGTCGGTAATTTCAATTCTAAAGCCGTAACTCAACAAATAATGCTTCAATTCAAACAGATATCATTAAATTAAAATGCACAAGGGCATAAAAGTAATTTTGGATACGAATTTTGGGGTTGTTACACAAGTGCTTCACAGCAATGCGGAAATAAGCGACATGTTGCTCAATTTCCGATGGAAGGAAGTTGTTGACAATGCAAAGGTAAGCAAAAGCAATCAGTACACATGCTTCACATAGTTCACAGAGGTTACTTGAAGATGAAATATCGTAGTAAGTTAATGTATGTGTTTGTGTGATTAGGTGGAGTCGACTGAAAGAAATTGTAACATTAACATATCCTCCAGCATTGGTGAACTCAAAGGAATGCTGAACGAACTGGTTGTAGCTATATTGTCTAGGAAACAACCGTTTAATGAACAAACACATATTGCTGAAATGAAGCAAATGATGCAACAAGTGCTGGAAGGTTTATCAGAAACAGCACAATTGCCTCGTGCAGAGGAAAAAGGTGTTGACCCTAGCTTGGGAGTCGAGTTGCATGGCAGCGGCGTAGTCTTCCCAAATTATTATGGTAGCCCAATAGAGGGTAATCATCAAGATTTACAGGGGGTGGATTGGGAGGACAATAATGTGAATGAAATGTTGTCCAATGAGATAATTGATATGCACGTTGGACAATTGTGTACTGTCCAAGAAGTTAGGGACACGCACAATAACCGTGGCCTTGCCTTGAAGGAAACATACGCAAGCGAAGAAAGCAAATCTCTTTCGGTTCAGTTTTTGGCCATCAAGAACGTTGCAAAAGAGAGTTTATCTTCCTTTGATGATTTGCAAACCTTGCCTCCAATGCGAGGAGAAACAGACAATGTGCATCCTTCTGTTGGTAAGCTTGCCCAAACATTGGGAGCGGGACAAATTGTAACAGGCAGATGAAAGGGAAGAGGAAGAGGAAGAGGTGTTGAAACCACAGACGTAGGGGATATGCATTCGTGCAACGATAGCAAAATAAGTACTCGACTTACTGCAGAAAAATTCCCAAGTCGCCACATCACTTCACCTTTCGTATGTTTCATTACCAATTGATGCCGACAGCATTACTGATAATAATTGAACCATTATTTGTGTTGTATTTTAATAGTTGTCATTCTAGTGCAAGTTTGCACTAACAAATGTTGTACAATTGTCTTACAGATTTCAGACAAAGTCCTGTCCAAACTGCACAGGTTGGAGAAGCGGTTTCGTTCAGAGGTTAGACATCGCTTCACCAATTTTAGATGCATAAGGATGTGTTATGTATTTTGTAAATTTATTTTCTGAACTGTGTTCAGTTAGTTAATTGTTTATATTAATAGGAGGAGTTGATGTTACTTGATTGTTTATATTGATAGAAGGACTTGATGACACTAGAGAGTAGAGAGGTTTTATTAGCGGCTGAACACAAAGTTGTTGACTCTGTACTTGACGACAGAAAAAATGAAAGGTACGGATGAGTTTAGTACTCGCAATTAACCTGTTCCGTAGTATTTGTGAAATAAGTTTGAATTCCACAATTTTCATTTGTCGTGCTATGTTTATTTGATTTTTGTAGCTATCAGTTCTTTAATTTTTCATTCTGTATGATTTTGATGGGTTTATGATGGGTTTATCCATGTCGTATGTAGGATTTTCTTTGAATTTAATGCAGTGGCCTAGGGAAAGATCACTGGCTAAATTTCCTGTCTGAAGTTTTCTTCTCTTGGTCTTATCCTGCACACATGTAGCTATTCGGAAAATTGCAAATCACTGATATTTTCACAAAATATTTACAAATTCATGGAAAACTTTATAATTTTAATTATGAAACTTAATAAAGTTTACCAATGATTTGCAAATTTTTTTGTAAACTTATACTGAAGTGCAATTTTCCCTAGCTATTTTCTTCTAGTCTGCTTACATTTGCCATTGTGATCATTTTGGGATATTGTTGGCTCCAGTTTGTAAAACACATGTGGTTTTTTTTTAACTTGCTCACCTGTAAATGAGCATTTAAATTTTCACATATTTTTTTAGCAAATACTATTGGACATGTCATAAGTTGTAATATCTAAAACTTTTTATTTTATTTTATTTTTTTTAAAACTTAAAACTAATCTTAATTGGATTGGAGAGTAGTAGAATTAGGAATATCTGCCATAGTTCTACAACAGAAAAAACTAATCTTATGTTGTAGAGTTAAGCCAGATACATTTAAGTTTTACTAGGCTGTAGGTTGCTTCTTACTAGTTCATGGATACGTTTAATGTAGGGACATTGTCGTGTCTATGAATCTTCATGAAATGCCTTGCGAATGTGCTACGCGACGTGACATGCATACGCTTAAACCAGGGGCATGGCTATCCGACACTGTAAGTCGTGGCATCTAACAATGTTATTTCCATTATATTTGCATGATGGACATTTCCATGTAGGGACATTGTTATTTCGTATTACATTTAAACAAATTGCAAACCTTATTTCGCAAGTTGCCTCGTCTGTTATAATGTTCCAGCCAATCAACTTGGTCGCGGTTCAATTGACTAACGGACAGCGGCAAGTACACAAAGACGAGAGGCATACTGCATGGTTCTTTCCAGTATATATGTCGGTAAGTAAGTGTTTTAGGTCGATTGTGTATTATAGAAGACATATTTTCAGAAAACTTTGGCTGACTGAACTTTACACACCAAACATACAAACTTTGATGCTAAATCAAAAAACTCAACCTCTGAACCATGAAAATATCATCAAATCATATTTTGGACGTGACAGATATACTGGGGTGCTTGATGCATGTCAGAAGGTAATATGAATGTCCATCCCATTGAAGCGAGTAAATTTAATATGAACGTCGGTAATATGAATGTTGATCCCATTTACATGAATGTCAATGTAAATATGAAAGTGCGTACATGTTCGCATGCCCTTTAAAAAATGTCTTCACTTGTGTTTATGTATAGATTTATATGCCTTTCAATTATAGAGGAGTACATTGGTTGTGCCTAAAAATAGATATGGTAGACCATGTGGCGTACCTATTTGACTCATTGGCATCTGCCACACTGGACACCAACAAGCTGAACGTGGCAAAAATGTTGGTATGTCGTGCTGAATTTCACAAATCTACTTCCACACTGTCACATCCTTCACATAAACTAACCGTCTCATTCTGCAACAGGTTCAAACAATGCATGCCTTACTACAACTACAGTTTGGAAATGAATATGCTGTAGACGTGCGTACCTTTGACGTCCGCATGTTAGAAAAAAGGCCATTACAACAGCTAGACGAGTAATCCACAAACCCTGCGTCACATTGACTTGACTCCTGAATGACTCATTTAACGAACCTGCTTATATTTACGAGAAACTGAATGTTACATTTCATTTGTAGCACTTTCGACTGTGGGATGTTTGTGATCAAGTACATGCAGCGACCGGATATACCCAGCGGTCCACACAAGGTATATTCTACCGCTTCATTTCCAATTGCGAAATAAATCCGTTTATTTCCTACCGCTGTAACTGTACCTGATTTGTGTTATTCGCTTTCTTTACATAGTTTCATCCTTCTGTGCGTCGGAAGTTGGTGCTTGACTTCGTTATGGATGTGAATAATTCAAAGATCGGCGAGTATCCTTCGTGCATGTGATTGATTGCAATTACAACAAATAAGGCAACAATTTTATCATGGCATGCCAGTACGAGAGTAATTTCGATGCCCAACCACAACTGGATTACTGCATCAGCTTGTCGTGACAACTTTTTAGGTCGCAGCTGTGATAATACTAATTTCCCACGCGTATTGATTGTACACATAATTCCAATGTTTGGGACTGGAACAAACGACGGAAAGTAGTAATGTTTGTTTGCTTTTATCGTGGCCTGTACGTAATGTAATACACATAATTCCAATGTTATGGGTACAGAACAAACAATGCAATGTGATATTTGCCCAAATGAATATAGTAATGTTTGTCCAATGCAATGTGATATTTGTCCAACAAACAATGCAAGTTGAAAGTAGTAATGTTTGTTCGCTTTTACCACATGAATTATGTTTGTTCGCTTTTTTTGAATGCCATAATTTTGTCCAAAACAAAGCAAAAAAAATCTCACAGAACAAACAAATAGCAGTGACTATAATGCACCAACAGGGGTCCACCTGTCCACAGGAATTCATGTGGTAAACAAACTACTGTAATTCTCTTGTCGAACCACCTTACTATTATGTTTCCAACTGTCCTTGCACATTGCGGACTTCACATCTTCAGGTCAAGCTCTGTATTCTGCCAATGACCGTTACTATAATCCACCTAGTTAGTCCATGCAATATCCTCGTAACTACTGCACCATGTGGGCCCTCACGTGCAGTTAAACTAAACCCCTTTCATATGTGTAACTGATGGACTCTGACGTTGACTTTCGCACATGTCATGTTGTGGTTGATCCACGTGTGAACAGGCACAAACAAGTACAAATTTTAAACTGCAAACGTGCCACAAATTTTAAACTGCAAACAATGTCATGTTGCATACTGCCTGGTTGTTTCCAGTATATTAGTCGGTAAGTAAGTGTTTTACGTCAGTTGTGTATTGTAGATGACATATTTTCAGAAATATTTGGCTAACTGACTTTACACACTAAACATGCAGACTTTGATAGTAAATAAAAATACTAAACATTTGTACATGACAGATATACTGGTGTGAAGAAGTATGACATCCTTTACATAAACGAATCCTTGGAAGGGCAACCACATAAAAGATATATAAACGGAAGATATGTGAAGAAGTATTATCTAACCATGTGGGAAACTTTGAAGGGGAGTTGATTACTTCATAACAATGCACAAATGGAGAAAAATTGCACACAAAAAAAAAAAAAAAAAAAAAATACAACAGACCATTCAAAAACAGAGTATTGATATTCATTAATGAACAAGTTTGCACAATGGTCTGAAAGATAGCACGCATTCTGTGCAATACAAAAGAATACATATATAAACTAGTCTAGGATTTGGAGAAGAGAATGGCTAGAACACCACATTCTGATTGAGCATCTGCCAGCATGGCTTGGGCTTGGTCCAACTCAGCTTTAGTTGTCTAAATTGATGCAGGACGATGTCTAATTTGGGAGAGCATCATCCTTGCTTCTTGATTAAACTGGTCATGTTGCTGCTGCAGATGAGCCTTTCTTTGCCGGACAGAGGCAAGTTCTGCCATGAGTTTGGTTCCTCAAGTTCAAGTGCTCAATGTTGCTCAAGAATGGCTGTAGAGGTTTGCTGGCTGAGTTTGAGTGAAGTAGATATGGTGTGGGCTTCGTTTAGGAAATCTTTTGGTTTGAATATCCTTCGCGCAAGTCTAAACCATCTCTGAAAGGGTTGGCCATTTCGTGATGATCTTGGCCAATTGCTTTAGTTGAATGGGGTTGAAAGGATTTGGGGAGAGGTTTAGAACGGCAGAAAGACAGGCCAAGGTTTCATCAGGTTTGTGGAGAATGATTTCTTCAACTGGGGTGTTAATGAGGTTGATGAAGGTGGTTAAGGTTTGTTGAGTTTCAACATGAAAGAGATGTAGCCTTTGAGGTAATGAGGACATTTCGTCTAGATGTTGTTGAAGAATAGAAAGTTTGGCCCAAATATCCTGACATGGAACGATGGCCTGTGAACATTAATAGTTTGGTGAGAATATATGCTTGCAAGTAATAAAGAGTAAATAGGGTGAGGTTGGAAATGGTAGTACCTGTCCTGATATAGTGCGCGCAGACGGTTGGCCTTGTTCGGCTGTGGTTGTGGCAACAGGAGGAGTTGTTTCGGGTACTGATGAAATGGCAGCATCAACGCCTTCAGGCTCTTTTTCTGGTTCTGGTAAGAAGGGAAAGTCATGAGGACCTTCAAGTTCTTTCTCAGACATTGGTCGTGGAGATGAGTCATGTATTATGTCAATCCCTGTAAATTGGAGAAGAATACTAGTTACTGAGAAGTTTTTTTTTTCAAACGAACAGTCACATTTGTATTTCTATTTACATTGGTTGTTGTGAACTTCTGGTTAAGGGGATTTTGTATTGTCATCTGTTGGACAGGATTGGCTGTTGATTGAAATGTCAAAATCAATCCTCTCTGATTCTTTGTTTGAAGTTTGGGAATTTGAGGAGTTGGATGGTGATGGTTGAGGGCTAAAGACAGAAGGGACAATAATAGGCTCAGTGCTCCCTGGGTAATCAACCTCCATCGGGACTGCCCCAACTGTGACATCCTTGAGAGCAATAGGAGGAGGTTTTAGCTGTGAAGGATTGTGTGATGCAGATTGTGTAGATTGTTGTGGCGAAGACTATGAAGGAGGTTGTAAGGAAGTTTGTTGAGATGCTTGAGGTGGTGGTGGAGTTGCTTCTACAGTGGGTTCTCTAGGTACATTGGTGATAGGACTAGGAATTGGATCAATGTGTTGAGGAGAAGTGGAAGGATGTTGTGATGCAGATTGTGTAGATTGCTGTGGCGAAGACTGTGAAGCAGGTTGTAAGGAAGTTTGTTGAGATGCTTCAGGTGGTGGTGGAGTTGGTTGTAGAGTGGGTTCTTTAGGTACATTGTTGATGGGACTAGGAATTGAATGAATGTGTTGAGGAGAAGTGGAAGGATCCTCATCATCAGCAGCAGTAAGGAGTAATCTCCTTCTTTTTCTCTGCACAAAAGTAAGTGATCAGTTGGGCGTGAATGGAAATTGAGATGATGTAAATATGTAAAGTGAAGGCATACTTGGTAGAGCTGCCTTGAAGGATTTGATGTTGTTTGGCCAACCATTTGGCTGAGAGGGATATCCCAATCACTTAGGTCTGTACTTAGAGCAGGAGCAGTGGAAGGCTATTCTCTCTTTTTCGCCGTGACCTCTGTCTCGACAGGGATACGGGTGATAGTTCCTCTCTATGCTTGTGTCTGCAAGGCTGCCAAAGAGTCTCCCATTAATTTCGGAACTGAGGGGGTGCTTGTCTTAGTAGTTGGATCCATTGGAGCCTTGCCTTTATGTTGGTCCCTAACCAATGGTTCAGCAGCAGGCCCAATTTTGGCTGTCAAAGGTCAAACAAGTTAATGTTGCAGAGAGAAAAAAAAAAAGGCATGAGACAGTCAGGGATATGAAGTATATGAAGGAAGGACACCTGTAGCCTTAAGCTTGGAATGCGAGGATATGGGGCCCTGATTATCAATACAAGTATCGTGAAGGCAGGTTTCAAGTGGCTTGTAGAAAATAATGGCAGTCATAAGTCCCCACCAATGGTCAAAAGCAGTGGAGCAGTCCGAAGCAGGTTTGAAGAAGAAGGGGCCAAAATCTTGGAAAAGTTTGGTGTTCTCTGTCAGAATGGATTCAGCTTGCCCAGGATCTTTGAAGTAGATTCTGGACCCAATCTGCTCATGGATGGTTGGGTGGAAATAAGGATAAGGGATACCCTGGGAAAGACCTAATTGCTTAGACCATTGATTGGCACAATATGTCACAAAACTGCAATTGGACATCTTGGTGGAGGATATGGAACAGCCAACCAAGACATGTCTAGAGGTGAGAATGTGTCTCCAAGTCTCATTTTGTTCTTGAACTTGCTCATTGTGTAAATCACAAGGGTCTATGAAGAGGAAGCGAAGTCTACTAGAGGAGAATTGAAAGTTTTGAAATGGCATGTACAAGTTGGAAGGTCTCTTCGAAGGAAGGTTGTAAAGCATGGTAAGATGATTTCTGAAAGTGAGGATGGGTTGGCTGTTATAAGTGAGCAATTTCTCAGCATAGGAGTGGAAAACTGGTTTCAAGGTGTTAGTTGGTGGGGGTCGTGCCTCAGGGAAATAGGCATACAACCAGGCCTGGAAGAGCAAGAAGGGGCCACCACAGTTGCTAGAAATCTTCTTGTCGACAAAGGAAAATAGGGCCTTGTAAAGGGTGGCAAGAAGATAAGAGGCTAAAGCCATAAGTTGGCCATCTTGCATACACAAGGCAAGGGGGAGGTATTCCTTCGTGATCTTGTACCCAGGGACACAAAAAACAAACTAATAAAGCCAAAGTAAGTAAAAAGCAGTTCTTTCTTTGTCTTGGACAGGGGAACTAGGCTGGCCTTTGTATTTTTTGACGAAATCTGTATAGCACATGTTAGTGTTTAAAGTAAAGGTCACTTTTGGAGGCTCAAGGAGAGCATGAATTGGATTGCCCAAGATTGGGAGACCAGTCAAGTGAGCTATATCTAAGATGGTAGGGGAAATCATACCAAAATTGAGGAGTAGGGAGTTATAAGATTGCAACCAAAAGCATGCAGTAGCAGCAATCAGCCCTTTGTCCATGTCATAATTTTTAGTCGACAGTCTAATTGCTTAACTAATGCCTTGGTGCTTCCATACTTCAGTGTCATGACCTTCAATTCTCTTGGCCCAGCTTCGCCAAACAGAGTCTGGTGACCTCCACGATCTGAGTGGGTTTTTGCTGACATTCCAGTTAGTCCACTTAAGTCCAGGTTGGTTGAGAAGAAGGTTCTCACCATTACCAAGGGGATAGTATGGAGCTAGCTCGTCTGGGAAGTAAGACGCGAAGGTAGGGCCTAGAGTAGCCTTAACGACAGAGCTTGTGCTGGGCAATAGGGTAATACCAAATTTTAGAGGAGCGACACGTGCTCTGATAGGGTCTGGGAAGCGGAATAGGTCTTCATTGTTCTTCTCAGATGGAGATGGTTGAGATTTTTTCGGCGCGATGGCTTAGGATTTTGTGGTGCTGTGGTTTTGAACGGCAATGCTTGAGAAGAAGGAATACAATCTGAGGAGTTCGAATTAGAGGGAAATGAAGTGGTTTGAAGTTGAAAAGGTAGGTCTTTTATAGCTTATGATGGGGCCAGTATATTTAAATGCTCTTATATTAATCGGTAGTTTATGTTTGTTTTGGGCCCGTATTAAGAAATTTGCTATTGGGCCCAAACAATGGCCCCTTGTTAGAGTTAAATATCATATGACTTGGACCCCCACAAGGGGGGCACCCCCATGACCCTCTCTCTCTCTGATTGGCCAGTTTTTTTTTTTTTTTTTTCCTTCTCCTCCAATCACCAGCCCCCACGTGTATGTGTGGGGTGGGGGGGGTGGTGGTGCAGGTGGTGATTGGAGGGGGTCTCAATCACTTCTGCAAGGTTAATTCATATGATATTTAACTTGAACAAGGGGGCCATTGTTTGCACCAAGTTTTGCTAGTCTCTGTCGACAGATGGTCCACTTAATCGAGGACACGTGGCCAAGTCTGAAGGAATGTCCACCAGTTGAAAGTGGGCTCTCTGTATATGGGTCACCTAGAAGTGATGGGGGAAGTTTTTAGCACCAGTTATGGAGTTAGTGGGCACACTTTCAGGAGAAAGCATGAGACAAAGCAGGAGCCTTGCTCTGTCGACAGAAGTTTCAAACAGTTGGTGGCCATGAAATAAACACAAGAAAAGGGAGATCGACAGATAGAAGTGGAGGCTTTGTATACTTGGAAAGCCTAGAAGGGAGATCATTGGTTTCGATATCCGTATACTGCTTTTGTGGCCCATCATTGCATGATCCCACACGTCTACACCATAACTGCCACTGTAACTGCCCCCTGACTTCGAATCTTCAAGTCCCCTCTGCCAAATATTGACTCTTCCCTGTCGACCTTCCTTTTCACCATTGTGGGGCATGTCCTTCATCATTATGAGACAAAAATCGATAGAATATTGTCCACTAAACACAACCACAATCCTTGCAAACTGGGCCACTGAACCACAACACTTGGCCACTCACTGTTACTGCCCCTGACTTTGAATCATCAAACTCTGCCAAATATTGAATTTTCCCTGTAATTTAATCAAAATATATTCAATGTCGGTAAACTTGTTAATATTTGAAATAACTTTTTTCTGGATTGTAATGACTTAAACACAATTGCTGTCCTACATTTTACGTAACCAAAATACACAATTTATTTATATCGAAAACAAAATATACATCTCGGGTTTATAATCATAAAAATGGAAACTACTTTTTTTTTAAAAAAAGTTCACTCATATTTTTAGCTAAATTATGATTGGTTATTTTAAAAAAATTCCTCTTTGCACCTATTTTTCCCACCCTGCCAACAGCTGCTCCATTTAATTGAGGACACATAGCAAGTCCACCTGAAGACAAGGGTTATCAGCTAACATTGAATCTTGTATGCCACCTGACTTACACGGTGGAGCAATTATTGGCAGTACTCATGGATTTAGTGGTCAGCCTCCAAGAGGAAACATGAACGAATTAGGAGTCTGTATCTGTCGAGAAAAGGCTAAAAGGACTTGGGCACAGGTGGCAACTTCAATTATATGCACTTCGACAGGTACAAGTGAAGGTTTTATGTGGTTTCAAGACACGGAAATGACCATGCAGTTACAGAAGTTGCACAGAAGCAGTTGCAGAATCGGCAGATCATGGGGTCGTAGGAAATAATAGCTATAAAGGGCAGAATGTTTGTAGAGAGAGAGGACATGAACAACAATACAACAACTTACTTTTTACATTGTAACTTCTGAGTAGTTTTTTCCTTTCTACTTTCTACTTTGTTACAAGCAACACAACAACACAACAACTTACTTTCTACTTTGTTACCATCAGTTCATCGAAAGAAGTCTTCATTCTTTTCAAGCATTCGAACCAATACCACAATTGCTTGATTTTCTTCTTTAACTGTCAACTTTAAATTACTGCTTCGTTGCGGTCGATATGGGCCCACCATAATTTTACTAACAATAAACCCATCACTTTCATAGTTAACATGAAATAATTTCACAATTCCTGTTCGTAACTCGTAATTCATATAGCAATCGGCATGGAGATATAGTAACGAGTTCGTTGGGTTACTTTCTCCAAGTAACACCCAAAATTAACTGCCACTTGGATTATATACAAAATGCATGTGCTGGGATGTAATTTTGCAAACCCACATGGACAAAATTCGTATTTTACTCGAAATATAATACTAATTTACCGAAACAAGTCATAACAAATCAATACGAAGCCAAACACATCGTTAGTTGATAAACAACACCGCAAAAAACCCTTCAGTTAGATCCAACCAAATATGGAACAGAAACAAGCAACCCGCAATAGGAATCTTGGAATACAGACATAAGCCAATTTCCCACCCAAAACAATACATAGACAACCCATATATATCTCACCTTTAATTAGTTTTCAAAATGACAAGTCACTGCAAACACAAATGACAACATCACTCTAAACAATATGGGAAATTTACAACTCGTGGCCTTGTACATAAGTAACGTTGTGCCATTTCCTGGCATTGTACGTAACCAATTATTTACACGTTACGTACAGCAGTCCGTGCAAAATGAAAACTATATACATTATTTACATGTGTTTTCAATAGCTAGTACTGTCTACCTAATAAATTAAGGGAATAAGTAAATCATACAAATTATACAATTACCTGATTCACCTCATCAATTGTGGTCGAATCATTTTTGCACACTGCTGCTTCAACACTACCGTATTGGCCTACAGGCTGCTTGGAATCAGGAGAAGCATCGAAAAATAGTCGCCATTGCTTAATGTGCGGTGTACTTGGATCCACCAACCCAGTTTTGCAACGAACGGGCAATGACTTAGCATTGTACTCACGGTCAGTTATGTGGGTTGTATTTGCATCTGAGTTACTACCCACTGTTCGGCTAAGCCGAACCTTAGGACACGTTCGCTTTGTGTGCCCAATGCATTTGCAATTCCCACATTTTCTTGGTCTTCGACAGTTGGACAAGGCCCGTCTCGAGTTCCCTTTTGTCTT
This sequence comes from Camellia japonica, assembly GCA_030407325.1. Taxonomy (NCBI): domain Eukaryota; kingdom Viridiplantae; phylum Streptophyta; class Magnoliopsida; order Ericales; family Theaceae; genus Camellia; species Camellia japonica. The sequence goes on along the minus strand of JAPPVO010000019.1, from coordinate 5,886,416 downwards.
CACAACATCAGGATCTTCTACTTCAAATTGTCGAGGGAATGAATGTTTCCCTTTGTCTCCATTCCCATCGTTCAGATTCCTCTCATATAACTCTTTCATCCGGCTCGTCATCGGAAGACATGCATCCCTAGCCTCTTTGAAACATTCTGTTGATTGCGAGGCATAGAAACACATTTCATTGTAGGAAGAACTCAATATCCATACCGGGCCGTCTGTGTTGTAGTGCTATCAATTGAGTGGTGAGGCCATTGCTGGCCATCCTTGCTTGCAGCCCTTGTCCATCTATGCAGCACACAAGTTGGGGGAATTTGCGTTAAATTTTCGGCTTTCATAACACATGTCATATGACAGCAAGGTAGCCCCAACGACTCAAACTTCAAGCAAGAACATCTCATTGCAGTATCCATTGGACTGTGTGTTACTATCCATGATCTATCCTCCACTTTGTACTTATGAATATAGTAGCATTTCTGACCATCCGGCAAAGGGAACACGTCCTTGACATTCAACTTCCCCTCTTCTAAGATTTCATCACGGAACATTCTAAATATATTTCGGGTGAATAGCTCAGCTCCATGTCTCTCTATATCTCGCAATGGAGTAATCAATACCGGAAAAGTGTTATTTATTTCAGCATCATCTCCAACCTCATTATACATTATCCTTGCAAGAGCCCGATCATAGTGCCTAACAAATTCATATAGCTTCAATTTGTGTTGGAGGAAGGGATTGAAATAAGCATTCATACTCTCCGAGCGCTGAGTGCTCTTTATCCCAGCAAAGAAATGTCCACGCATGTATGCCTCAGCCCACATATGACGCTTCTCATATGTCTCCAACACCCAACTGTGGGTTTGAAGTCAAAATTTTTCGACCATTGTCGTCCAGCCATGCTCAAACTTTGTCTCATCCGTTTCCATGTCCATGTACTGCTTGAAAGCATGTGCAAAGCCACTTTTGTGAACATTTGAAACAACATTTTTCCCAAGATGTCAATTACATAATCGATGTCTTGCGTTTGGAAATACTCTTCTGATTGCCTCTCGCATCGCCTTATCCCCATCTGTCAGTACGAACACATGTGCTTTATTGCCCATCGCCTCTATAAATGTTTCCAAAACCCATGTGTATGTATCAATTGTCTCAGTTGCTAGCAAAACACATGCAAATATCGTGGTCCTAAAGTGGCTAGTCACACCAGCCAACATGACAAAAGGTTTCTTGTATGCATTGGTTCTGTAAGTTGAGTCAAATATCAACACATCACCAAACTTTGCGTAGTTGGCCCACGATTTCGAATCTGCCCATAACAGATTTTGTAACTTGTTATCGTTACACACATCATACTTGTAAAAAAAACGTGCATCAACATCAAGTTTTGCACATAGGTAAACCAACGCACCCTGCGCATCACTATCCTCAACTTCTGCTCTACGTTTGGCTTGAATATGGTTGTGCAGATCCGTACGGATGAAACCAACATTCTCATAAGACCCAGATTGATTTACCATATAGTCCATGATTTGGCTAGTCTTCACACTGACGTTGCGCATAGCTATTGCTTGAGCTTTGTCAGCGCTGTTTAAACTGCGATGTGACCTCAAATACATCACACAGTGTTGTTCTGCCAATTCATGGTTATGGTCTGCGACGAAGTAAGTCACAACATACTTTCCCCCTTCACCAGTATCTGCATCGTACCGTATGCGAAATTGGGCTTTGCAACCTATTCTTGTTAGTGTCTTGGGAGCTCTACTCTTCTCAGCAACACGGTCCAAGTATTTTGGTAATCTCTGACCTTTCCTTGAACACAACCACAGCCTACTAACAACCTTTCCCTCTTTATTTGTGTTAAATTTGGATTTTCGTATACTAAATCCCTTGGCTTTAGCATACGCATTGTAGAAAGCTTTTCCATCTTCGACCGAATCAAATTTTTGTTCCAGAATAACACGTTCAACATCACCAACCATGTCATTGCGATGAGCATCGTCAACCATTTCTTTTTTCACATCGGCTCTGCCATCTTCAACGTTCATGTTGGTTGCTTCTGTCACGACCCAAACCCGCCCCTATGGGTTTAGTATCGAGACCGGCCAGTAATCCGAGATTACCGAAGGATTGCTTAACAGTAACAAAAATAATACAGAGTAAAGGGGCTGGCGGAAGCCAAAACAGTAAATAAAAAATGTCCAATGAGCTATGACAGTCTGAATGCGAAAAGACTTTTATAAATAACCCACATTCATAACCAAAACATATGTACATGCGATATATATATACAAACAACCATGTCAAGGACCAAATCCCTAACTAAAACTGTACAGTCAAATCTTAAACATTTATTACAAAACAGAAACAAAAGGGTGAATCTAAACACCCCAAAACAGTTGTGGCTTGAATACACTTGGAACCTCGAGGTAAGGCACAATGGTTGGCTCTGACAAAACAAGAGCTACCCCGACGCTCCTAGCTCCGGTCCGGTGCCTGGACACCTACATATATATATAAATAGTGAGCTAAAGCCCAGTAAATAACAGCAGTGTAAAGAGGTTAAGAATGAATGTCCTTTCAGTATTGAAACAGTCATGTCAATCACTTAGAAACAATAGCAGTCATATGTGGTACATCCCATAGCAAAACAGTACAGTAGGTCTTAACAGACCGAACAGTCAGTTGATGGCCATCATAACAGTAAACAGTAGTGGTTCCAAACATGGGAACCGACAGAGATCTCTGTGACAGTAGCAGTAACAGTACAGTAACGGTAAATTGCTATGGATGCCACGAATACAGTTTACAAATAGGACAAACATTCATTCATTGAACAATAACGTTTCAGTAAGCAGAATAGTTAATCATTCAGAAAATATTCATAATTGAACATATCTTTACAACATTGTTACTCACAGAGCACTGGGCTATAGACAAGTTAACAAGCGTCCTCGGATGCCAACCTTACAGTTGCAGAATGAACACACACTAAGTTACATGTTCGGGATAACAACTTAGCCCCTAACTTGACTTGGTGTGGTTCTATATCAATATCCTCATTAAGATGCCTTAAACTAGGCCTAGGAATGCCTATGATGGAATAAGGATGCAAAAATGCACTTTAAAACACTTTTCAAAATTTTCAGAAAAACAGGGGTCTCGCTCGAGCGTGGATTTCTTCGCTCGAGCGAACTTGTCAAAACAGTGGGGTCGCTCGAGCGTGGACTTCCTCGCTCGAGCGGTTTGTAAAAACGCAAAAAGTGCTGGATGCTGAAAATCCCCGCTCGATGCTCGCTCGAGCGTGAGACACATTCTTCGCTCGAGCGTAGGTCTCGTCGCTCGAGCGTGCGTCTGCGTGCACCAAAAATTTGAGAGCTTGCAATCTACGCTCGAGCGAGCATTCCTTCGCTCGAGCGGAGATCTGAACAAAAGACGGTCGCTCGAGCGTGGAATCCTTCGCTCGAGCGTGGAAGCCAAAATCTGGAATTTCCAGATTTGCCTCCCAAGCTCAAACCAAGCATTCAACACCTCAAAACTCAACTTTTTGAGCCCATTCTCTGGAAAACACTTGGAAACCAACAATATAACATGTTTTGAAGATCAATTTGTAAAATCAAAGCCCAATGGTGAGTCAATCGAACACCATTTCAAAGAAGTTTTCATGAATTATGTAAAAACATAACATGCATGAACTCTTATGAACTCTAGTGCTCTAAAACTTGATCAAATGCAAGATTAGGCTCAAAACTATGGTAAATTCATGGACTATAACATAAACATGAACATGCATATGGAAATTCATGAAGAACAACCTCAAAATTCAAGAATATGTACATGTATGTACGGATTAAGCCTCAATTCAACACTTTAAACCAATATTTGACTCTAACCTCCATTAATCCCATGAACCATGCAAGAATAACTCAAATGTACAAATGAGAGGATGAAATCTCTACCTTAGGTCTTGAATTCAAAGTATACAAGCTCAATTTTGCAAATTCCCTTCAAATCTTTTAGGTTTCCAAGCAAAACTCTTGATGAAACCAATTTCTCCTACTCTCCCTCTCTCGGTTGGGTCTAAGAAAATGGCTGAATAAGGTGCATCAAATGATATGAATTGAGTTCCAAACAATGGTACAAAAAGTGGCCCACTAATGGCATTATGGTAATAACACAATCTAATGTAATTTAATGTTAATTAATCTAATTTAATCATTCCAAATCGGATTTTAATTAAACCTACCATAAAATCACATAAATTCTAATTAGCATAAAATACCAATCAATTTCTGAATCGGTCGCCGATAAGGCTTTCAATTCGCAATTCAAAGATAAAACATGAACAGATCATTTAATGACTAACAGATAGAAATGCAATTAAACAACATACTCATGCATTCAGTTCAGAATTTCAGTCTGTTCAATTACTTATCATGCTCAATCAGAGATTAGCACTAATCAGAGGTGAGGGTTGTCACAGCTTCTTCATTGCTCGGACCAGCTTCGCAACCATGATAAGGTTCCGCTCAACTTTTATTCATCAAACGAATGTCATCTGCTTCATTTGGAATGTCATAATCATCACCTTCCCTGTTAACTTCCACTGGGGCCATACTGCACATGACATTAATACAAACAATTATTTGATGACTGAAAAATGTTAACACAAACACAAACATGACATTTTCACACAGTTTAGTTGTTTATGCAAACACAAACACTCGCTTGAGAAAGAGAAAAGTTAGTTGCCAATGGAGGGGTTTCCGTTTGAGCGAAGCGTAGAGCGGTTGAAGTTAGGATGGGGGTTTAGTTGAGGGAAAATAGCTGAAGTGAAGAGGCCAGAGAGAGAGAGAAGGATACAGAGAGAGGGAGACAGCTCCATACCTCATATCTAGTTAGAGAGAAGGGCTTCACTTCAGCAATGGAACCAACACAGCCTTGTAGTTCCGTTGTTGTTGGAAATCGCCCGTTATACTATTCCCTACAGAGCTTCATCAATGGAACCAACCCAGCAGGGGCTTCTTGCTATTAATGAAAATCAACGGTTACACTGACTCAACCTTACACAGAGAGGAGAACAGAGAGAGATAGAGACGAAATACAGAGAGTGAGTGAGATGCAATCATGCAAATACAAGCATTAACCGATTGCCTCGGTTTCAATTTTTTCACGATTAAACAATTCAATGGTCTTGATCAATTATTGTAATCTAACAGCTAACAATTGGGTTGCATATGGTGTGCAACCTTAAGGGGGTTGCAAACTTAAACAGTGCCCAAAATAGTTTAGTACGCTAGGGGTCCCAATGTTGTTTCATCTAAATTTGAACAAAAATGCTCATCTTTCATTTGTATTTTTTTTAAATTGAAAATAACAATTTGTTTGGTATATTATTTTATTTAAAAAAAATTAAATTGATATAAATTTTTTTAAAAACACAAAACATACTTTTACTTATTTTTAAAATAATCATTATTGACCATCTCCCACCACCATAAGCAATCAAACATCATCCGAAAACTCTTCGACAAGTTTTGATTACCTTTTGGCAAGCTCTAGTAATACTTTTAGACGGTAGATGCACGTGATTTTTGATGATTTTCTAATCACTCTATAACCTTCGATGGAACTTCGATGACAAACGCAAAAAGTCACTTTCGCCGACAATAAGAAATAATACGTATTTTAAAAATCAAAATTATTTCAACTCCATCCAAAATTCTTTGGCATGGCCATGGATTTAAGAACAACCCAAATGTGCGCTCTCATTGTATCTACATATATTCCTCATTAATTGCCCAATGGGGGACAGTAGGGTCCTCACTGAAGACAGTGCCCAATTCAGGGTGAGAGTGGGACATTCAAACAGTGAGTCTCCAAATCCTAAGTTGATCTAATCGTGAAAACTTGATAACAAAATACAAAATATCGAGTCCAAATTACTTCAAGAGACAATTGAATATTTACCTAATTATTTAATTTAGAATTCAAATTTAGCTGAAATTTAGAATACAAAATATCGTGTAATGCACGTGTTATTTTTGTCAAAAAAAAAATATTTGATAATACAATGTATTATAAAAAATAATTTAAAATTAAAATTAAAATTAACATATGATTTCAATTATTTTTTTAATAATATTGATGCTATTATTCTATAAAATTATTACTTAAATACTTATATATATTAATTTTATTTAAATTATTTGTATATTTTGATAATTTTAGTTCTATAGTATTATAAAAGTATAATTATCATATAATAATTTTGTATGATATATATTAAATTATAAAATAGTAAAATAAATATTTATTTTAATATTAAAAGTAATAGTTAAATTAGAAGAAGAATTAGTAATATAAAATTAAAAGTAATTATAACTATTTAATTTTCTTTTATATTCATTTGGAAAATAAAAATATGTAGAAATAGAAATTATATAAAATTTATTAAAAAATCACATATAAATATGTTGTAGTTAGATTATCATATAATGATTTTATATGATATATATATATATATATATATATATATATATATTAAATTATAAGATTGTAAAATAAACACTCTTAATTAAATTAAAATATCAACTATATAAAAGAAATTCAATGATGACTAACCGGGAAATAATCACATAACAACATCTAAACTCAAAAAGAAAAAATAATGGAAATATTCAAACAATAGATACATCTCAGTATGTAAAATGGTTAATCATCTGTAATATGATGTCAAAATATAAAAGAATTTATTGTTCAACAATTAAAAAAAGTAACTCAAGCAGTAAATATAAATTTAGAGATTTCTCGAGAGTATCATTGTTGTTAGGTATTTCCTCTTATGAGTTGTGATTATATAAAATAATGTAGGGAATGAAGTATAATTTCATATATAGAATCACTATAAAATTTAAATGACAAATTCATAATATAGAATAATATAAAATTGGTATTTTCATATAGAATAATGCACGAGAAAATAAGAAGAAGAAAAAAAATCGATTTAGCATAAAAAAAAATCCTAATACTCTTGAAAAAATTAAGAAAAAAAAGCATGAAATACAAAATTGGTATTGGATTTGTTGATGATCTCAATTTACAATGAAAAATATTTATCAAATAGAATTCATATAAAATAGGTAAAATTAATATAATTTAAATTATGTTTGAATTTGTGTAAAACTTTATATGTAATTAAGAAAATACATGTTAATATATCTTTCTTAAAAAACAATAAACCCTTATACTAAACATGAGAAAAATATTATTTTTAATAATATATATATAAGATATGTAATCTAACTCAAATATTAATTTTAAAAAATAATAATATATATATATTTTTAATATATATTTTTTTAATTATACCATTCAAAGAAGACATTAACAGACCAGCTCACAGTCTCGAGCCTCATCTTGGCCACGTGAAATTCTCAGAAACCCACGTCAGGATCCTTATTATTGGCCCTTCCTAATGGGCCCGATTTTGGCAATAAAACAACTGACACTTTTATTCATCCCAACCGTCCACGTGTCACTCCCTCTGGTACTAAAACTAGCTATTGAGGAAAATTAAAATAAATAAATAAAAAGTTACAAATTACAATTAAATGGATTTCTTATGTTAGGCATAAATATTGTACAATGCACATTTATAAATAAATAAATGTAGGACTGAGGTTTTTGTTCTTAGTGATAAGAAAATATAAAAAAATTATTGGAGAATTTTTTTTAAGATCTCTTATATTAAAATTTTATAAGATAAGGGGTATATAATATTTTTATAATAGTTAAGGTCCCTTAACATTTTTATAGAGAAAATTCGATTTAGAATTTTTTTCCCCAATACAGAGAAATTTTGTCCCGATTCAGAATTTTCTACGAGAAATTTCTCTGATTTTTTTGAGTCGAGGTCGAAATTTCTCTGAGCCGGGTGACATTTCTCTAAGTCAAGAAAAACTTATCTTTATTGAATTTTCTTTGTGAAAATATTAAGAGACCTTAACTAATAAAAAAAATATCGTGGACCTCTTTTACTACACAAAGTTGGAGAGAGTTATTTCACTAATTTTTTCAAAATTATTTATGTATAATATTATTATTTAAAAATCAAAACCCTCTCTCTCTCTAAATTTTTTTTTTTTTATAAAAAAAATCACAACATATTTAATAAAAAGTGTATCTTAAACTGTGCTACATTATAGAGTGGTGAAAGATTTGGTAAATTATTTGTATATATATTTGTTAAAACAAAACCTAACAATGGAAAAATCAATTTTCCCATTAACTAGAAAATAACTTTTTAACATTTACTAAACACATGATTCAAAAAAAAAAAAAAAAAAAATTGAGAATTCTAATTTTAGAATTTTAAAAAAAAGTTTAGTGATATGATAAGGAGTGAGACCTACATATGATGTGATGTGTGTACTTATATTTTTATTTTTTTTCTCTCAGCACATCATTAAAACTCTTTTTAAAATTTTAAAATTAAAACTCTCTACTTTTATTGAAAAAAATAAAATAAAAATAACAATGAAACCAACTCTCAGCCTCTCTCTCTAAATGGAAAATGAGTGGAAGTATTAATTAGTACTACCACTAATGATGTGGCAGTGGGCGAAACCCACTGCCACAATGTTTTTGTGCCTTGTTTTTTTTTTTTAAAAAAAAAAATAGGTACCAACTCATTAGTAATGTTTTAAAACACCACTTTTAATAGGATGTAGCATTGCTGTCTCTAAATAATTTATTTTCTCAGGTAAGTATTCTTCTCACTCTCTCTCTCTCTCTCTATTAGTATATACATAGGGAGCAGGACTACTTTGGTAAGATTCAAACAGATGTATCTCGGTGTCACTCAAACGCTTCCCAAGATTCCACTATGTGAGTGAAACTCACTTGCTTTCCACCCTATAAAATATGAATAATGCTTGGGACCCCCTTTTGGGGGTCACCCCCTCATCCCCTTTGTCACGTGACGGGTGGTGATTGGAGGAGCAGGAAAAAAAAGAAAAAGAAAAAGAAAAAGGAACCAATGAGAGAGAGAGGGGGGTCAAAGGGAGTGGGAGGAAAAGGGAGGATGAATCATTGTTGATAAAATATATATAGACTAATGAAGCTCACACACCATTTCCTATGTTAAAAAAAAACAATTTGCCAGAAAACAAACAACACAAGAGTGTTAATTTATGCGAACTCTTTTTACCGTTAACACAAAACCAATTCAGTACTAGTTTTTTTTTATTTGTATTTTTTTAATATTCAATGGATCTGATCTATCTTCCTCGTTGTTTAGCCAATCTCGAAAAAGAGGTTTTTATTCTCTGCACATTTGCTTTTCTTCAGAAGAAGGAAAAACAGTGCCTGATTGGTTAATTTTGTGTTGTTAGTTGTGATATTGAACTCTCTGTCATGCTGAATATATGGAGATTTGTGAGCTTCTTTATGTGTTTTGCACTATAGTGTTCAAGTGTGTAACAAACTAATATATATATATATATATATATTTTAAATTTAGGCTTCGTTTGGGAACAGATTATTTTAGTAATTTTTTTACTTTTTAACTAAAATATAAGGTAAAAAAAATGTTTGGGGTGACTTTTTGACTTTTTTAAAAAAAATGTACAAAAAGTAGAGAGAAAAAAGAATCTTTGACTTTTTGGTATATGTTATAGGTTTTTTGACTTTTTTAATAACTTTTTAACTTTTTGACTAAAATGTTAACTTGCCAAACGAAACTTTATTTACAATGAGTTATATTTTCTTTTTTATTCCGTGACATCCATTAGTAAAAATGCTTGATTTGAAAAACATTTTCCTAAACTATGTAGTGTAGAAATTTGTCAAATGAAACAAGAAAAAAAATAAAATTAAATGAAATATAAGTTGATTTTTTTTACTTTTTTCTTTATTTTTATTTTCTTTCCACAAATTCTCTCTCAAATTTTTAATTCAAACACATCTTAAAATCAATATCAATTGTTTGTTACAACTTAGACTTTGAAAATATTGACACGAAAAAATAGTATTTTAAAATGAATAATGTTATTGATCATCAATTTTAATGATCAGATTTTATCATATGATAAGTTAATCTTGTAGTTATATTATTATATTGGAGATATGAAGTGGTAGGACTATTACATTAATATTTTGTTGACAAATAAAATGCGACACTATTTTTAATTTCATCATACAAATTATAAAATTTTAAACTTGAAATAAATTGTACCTAAGTACAATAATTCATTGCTGCGATTGCAACAGCTTAACAAGACATCACACTCGGGGTCTGGTTGTGTTTTCATTGCATTTTGTTTCATACGACAAATAAGGCAATGGTGGTGGTCTATTAAAAGGGCAGAGCAGTGACCACAGCTTTTCTCTCCATGGTGAGTTGGTAAAACACATGAAATTCACAAAACCCCTTATTCCCAATTCAACACCAAGAAAAAAAAAATCTTGACATTGTTGACTTCTTGTACTTTATTGCTTAGCTTTCCTTCAAGATCACTTTTTTCTTTAGGCTTTTCAAGCCTCCAAGTTGTTACTTGTTAGTTCTCTTCACAAGTCATTCAATAGATTGCTGTTGCAGAAAAGAGAGGCATTAGTGTTTGTGGATAGCCTGAACATAAATCTATGGTGTATAGCTTTCCAAAGTGCCAGATCTGTAAGTGCAGTTGCTTTGTTTTTTCAGTTTCGGTTATGTTACGAACACATAAATAAACATGAATGGATAAGATTAGTGGGGTTCACTTTTAGAAAGATCTTGTTTATTCATATATATATTTTGTGTCTAATTCTACGACCGACCGGTTTATATGTTTGTAGACTTGTTCTTTCTGTTTAAGATCTGGGTCTACTTGGGGTGTCTACATTTCACAACCAATAGACAAAGTGGGTTGAAGGGATTTGAGAGAGAGAGAGTTTGGTGACAATTTGGTCATCTTTTGTGTCTATTTCTAGACTCTTTTTTATTTGTTTGAGATTTGGGTCTTGTATTCTTACTTGGGATATACATTTCACAACCAAAATACAAAGTGGGTTGAAACCAGTTCTCAAGTGGGTTGAAGGGGTTTGAGAGAGAGAGAGAGAGAGTTTGGTGACAATTTGGTCCACCACAGAGTGTTTTTAAGTATTCTGTTTCAGATCAGAGAGTGAAAATGAGGTCTATAGAGGATAAGGGGTGCTTGAACTATGGACCGACACAGGAGATTTCAAGCAGCAATAATAGTACTGCTATGACTTTTGAGTTTCACAAAGGAAATGGAACAAACCGGGCTTCCCATCACCGAACAGCGCTGGGCAAACCGACACCATCGAAGTGGGATGACGCACAAAAATGGCTAGTAAATTTGTCAAGAGGAGGAGGGGGAGGGGGAGGGGGAGGAGAGAAGAACCAATCCAAAACCAAGCCGAGGAATTCGAATGCCGATGACAGGAGACTAATTGCTCCTGTCCCAAAAAAAGAGGACTATTCGAGTGGCGATGAGGAGGTAGGAGGAGAGGGAAATGAATGCCATATTGATTTTGCAAATTCAATCCATTTTGATGTGGAGACTAAGAAAGTAGACCGTGAAGAGTCTATTTGGCGAATCAATAAGCCGGCACAGAGTCCTGTATCGGTGGTTAGATCGATATGTGTGAGGGATATGGGGACAGAAATGACCCCAATTGCTAGCCAAGAGCCTTCTAGAACTGCTACACCTATTAGAGCCACTACTCCTGCGGTTAGGAGCCCAATTTCGTCGGGCTCCTCAACCCCGGTTAGGGCTCTTGAGAGATCTCAGACCGGTTTGACACTGGTGGAGAGCAGAGGCGATGAGGGGAGGGGCGATGGTGGCAATAGAGGGGGTAGTAGGGACTTGGAAGAAACCAGTTCTGGGAAAGGAGGTGAGGGAAAGAACTTGGAACAAGCTCAAAAGATGAATCATCTGGAAACCCAGGCCATCGCTTGGGATGAGGCAGAACGTGCCAAATACATGGCAAGGTGTGTTGTTTTGCCTACATTTTATTCGATGAATTGATCAATAGAGCTGGTAAAATGATATATAAGTTTGTATTGTGCATTTACAGGTATAAACGTGAAGAGGTGAAGATACAAGCTTGGGAGAATCACGAGAAGAGAAAAGCCGAAATGGAGATGAAGAGAATGGAGGTACTTAAAATCTAGATCTACATTTTACTAATCATCACTCTGCATAGTTTGTAGATACACATAGAACTAAACTAACTATTGATTGATTGATTCTTTCTCATAGAACTAGCTATTTGTCTTGGTACTGTTTTTATCGCAGTAATATAAATTTGGTTTCATGAACTTGATTTGTGATGTGATGATTTGATTTCATTAATCAGTCATCATGTTTTGTATGTCTCTTGCCTTGTGCTCTATTTTCTGAATCTCACTGAGAATTCTTAGAAAAACCAACATTACTGTTCACCTGTGAGACTTCATTTTAGTTGCCATGTTCATGTCTGACACATCTCAGACAATGACACTCCTCGGACATGTCATAACACTTGCAAGGTCATGGGTGTCGTGTCCAGATGTGTCAAACCCGGTGCACACCATATGTTAGGATTCTTGAAAATATAAGGTAGTTTGAGCATGTCAAGGGCAGGGCAGCATAACGGGCTACTAGAGGTTATTGTGTGAAACACTTGGAGATAACCCACTTAGTGTGCAACACATAGTTGTACATATTGGTCGAAACGATTCAACAAAAAATGGAATCGAAGAATAATTCATCTACCATTTTCAGTTAAAATTACACCAAAAAAAAGAAGGAAAAATATAACTAAAGCTGTCAGATTTTTTTTTTAATTAAAAATTAAACTGCTTCCAAATTCCAATATGCCAACCAAATTATGCCCCAAGGGTTATGTATAAGTTTATATTCATTCACTGTCTTCATCCTTTGTGCCCTTTTAGGTCAAGGCTGAGCGATTGAAAGCTCGAGCACAAGAGAGGTTGGCGAACAAACTTGCTGCAACGAGGAGAATAGCAGAAGAGAAGCTTGCAAATGCCGGGGCAAAACTAAATGAAAAGGCTGTTACGACTTCTGAACGTGCGGATTATATAAGGAGGACCGGTAACCTCCCCTCTTCCTTCTCCTTCAAGTTGCCTTCAATCTGTTGGTAGCTACTCTTTTGTGTATTTAAGCTCAATATTTGATGCTGGTAAATTTTGTTGTACTACGTATTTTTTCTTTTCTAAATTAAACTCGTGGAGTAATTTACTGTTCTTGAATAAATTTTGAATACCCAATGCTATGTGATGGTTTTTTCAGTTTTAAGTATGTAATTTTTAAGAGATTGTAATTCTTGGTTATCATAAATTGGTGATTATTTGCATTGCCTATGGTTAACATGAACCAAATCGTGTCGGGTGCTTAAGTGATTTATATGGTAAAATCTTATCTCTTTATATATATTCTGTGTTCCATTATGTATTTGTAGCGTAACTGTTAAAAAACTAGAAGTGAGACTTGACTCATGGGCTGGGCTGCATATTGTGAGAGGGGGCGGTGCTTTATACTGTTGTTTATTGTTTGGTATTTAGAAACTTTTCCTTTATGCTGTGTTTAGTTGGAGGATTTGGGGAGGGATTTGGAAAGGGAAAAGGAAAAGGTGTGTGAAACTAGGTGAAATGTAAGTATATTTTATTTATATTTCACCTAACTTTTCCCTTTCCCTTTCCAAATCCCTCCTCAAATCCTTCAACCAAACACAACGTTAAAGAAAACATAATAACGTATCGAGCAAAATGATGGCAAAGTCGCCCTTCCACCCATTCTCTCGCCACGCCTCAATAACAGACCTCCACCACCATAACAGAGGTGAGCCTACCCCACCTCCTCAAGGCCACCACCACTGCATCACCTACCACCACCCATAGAAGTAATCTCTCTCTCTCTCTCTCTCTCTGTTTCTGTCTCTCTCTCCATTTGTATATATATTGGGAGTGTTTGCCAAAGATTGGGCATTTTGTTGTGATGAATTTGGTAGGTTGATGGTGATTTTTAATGGGTTTGTTAGGGACCCATGCAGTGGCTGTCATGGTGTGGGAGAGGCAAGGTGGTAGGGATAAGGCAGAGAAGAGACAAAAGCGGCTGCTGTGGACCTGTGATAGTAAAGGAGGGTGAAAAAATGAAAAGATAAAATTGATATTTTGATAAATTAAATTTCTGACAAAATCATTTTTTTAGCAGTATAATTGTAGATTATATCATCTAATCTAATCTAGTTTAACCTAACCAAACAGGTCTTAAGCCTCTCATCACCATACAAAGATCTCAATTCATTGAGCCTTCGTTTGGCATGCCAACTTTTTTAGCTTTTTGACTATTTTAGTTATAAAAATATAAAATATGTTAAAAAATTAATAAGATAAAATGTCACATCTAAATTATAATTATTTTATTTTTTCCCTCATGAAAGTCAAAAAAGTCAACAAGTTTATTTCAAACGAGGTTTTTTAGTCTCAGATTAAAATAACCAAAAAACTAAAAAGTCAACTCACATCCCAAATGAATCCTGAATTTCATTCTGTTGAGGCTTGAACCTCTACCCTTTCTATGGGGTGTGGGAGTGATATTGACCATCAAAGTCTGTTGGTTAAGAAGAGGTTTAATTGATATGTGGTTTGAAATCTTAGGGGCGCAGAGTGTATTTTTTCAGAATTTGTTAAGGTAAATTGTATTTTTGACAAAGGTAAATTACAAAAATTTATATGAATTTTACTTTCTTTTCATTTTTTAAAAAGTATACATGTGACCCCCATTTCAGTACATTTTAGGAACATCATATGAAAGAATTATATGGCAAAAAACGTCTTTTACCTGTTAACTTAAAATTAAACTTTACATTGACCCCATTATGTTTAAACTTTTACTCAGGTTTTAGTTTTTATTAAAATCTTAAATGGTTGGGGTAACCAGAGAATTATATTAAAACGTGGGTTTAAACTTACAAAATTAATTATTACAATAAGAAGATAAGGGACAGAGAGAAATTTGAATAAAAATTCAATGCATAATTTTTCATAAACTTTAGAAGTATTTGTAACTTATCAGAAAAAGATGAAAAAAAGAAAAAGAAAACAGAGTGAGCTAATTTTGATATTTAACCATTGTTATTATCAAAGGAAATTATTTAGTGTGTTTGGTTTCAATTTTTTGAATTCAGTTTTTTAAAAATTGAATTTTTTGTTTTCGTATTTTTTTTATTTTTAGTGAATATTTTTTAAATTTTAAGTAATTTTTTATTTTTTTAGATATACCTTACTTAGATGTATCTAAATAATAAAATATTTATAAAAATTAATATATACACAAAAATATGAAAAATATACTGAATTTTTGTATTTTTTAAAATATTTTTTTGGTATTTAGTGTATTTTTTAAAGATTTTTTTTCACAAATATTATATTTTTAAAATATATTTATGTTAGGTGAGTCTAAAAATTAAAAAAAAATTACTTAAAATATTTAAAAAATTCATTAAAAATATTAAAATATGAAAAATAAAAAAGTAAATTTTTTTTAAAATTATTTTCTGAAAATCAGAATCAAACAAATTGAATTGACTCCTAAATTTATTTTTTTTTTAAAATTGAATCCCTCAATTACTAAATTTTTAGCAACAACAATAAATAACTATCTAAATTTTGAAGGACACTTTATTGTAATTTTTCCTCTCCCTATTTTGGCCCATGCCGCCCATGTGCTCCATTAGGGGATTTGATGGCACGTGCCAACTGGAACACTTTGACTGAATTGAAAGAAAAAAACAATTGAGAATATTTTTGGGGACTAAAATGTAATTTACATATATATTATTAAACAAATAAAATAATTGAGAGGGATCAATTCGCGTAAATAAAAGCAAATTTCAAACAGTGTCTATGGTCTCGCGACTTCGCTTCTCTTTTCCTACTGCCCTCCGATTTTGGGGATTTTCTCTCTCTAGAAGCGTCGCCGCCCTTTCTCTCTCTAGCAGTCTCATCGTTCGATCGATCGATCAATCGGTAAGCTCGCTTTCAAACTCAATTCGCATGAGAGGGAGAGAACGAAATATTTATCCACAGTTTCTAGGGTTTTTGTTTTTGTTTTTGTTTTGGGTGTTGTTTCTTCGATTGTATTCGTTTTCTAGGGTTTGACTTTCGATTCCCTTCTATGTATTTGCAAAATTGCGAGCATCCAAGCACCAACAAAGAAATTGGAATAGTTGTCCGTTGTTTTTGTGTTTAATTCTCGTACTTGTTATCAGATCTGTGTTTGATTGGTTGTGTCAAATTGTGTTCTTTGGATTTTGGGTTCTAAAAATACTATAAATATTGTTCGGATTGATTGGGTGATTTTAGGGTTAGGGTGTTATTAGATAAGGAAATTTGGAGGAGTTTCTATTGGAGGGTTTTTGTTTGGAGTGTTGGCTTTTGGATATATATGGCGGCAGGTAGGCATGGGGTTTATCATGACAACGAATTTAGGGATCATGAGTCAGAGGTTGATGTTTCAAGGCGGGATTTTTCGTATTCCAAGGGTGAGTATGATAGAAGTAGAAACAATGGTCATGACTACGACAGGGGTCGAGGTCGTGACCGAGGGATGGGGGATAGGGTTAGGGTTAGACAGAAGGATGTTAAAGAGAGGGACATAATTAATGGTGGATACCGCTCTGCGTCGAGTAAGAGTGATCCGGGTGCTGGTGGTGGTGGTCCAAGACGCTGTGGGTTTTCAGTAAGAGTCATGGACCGCGAGCCGGGTGAATTGTCCAGTGAAAGTGGCTCTGATGAGGCTATTGATTCGGAATCACAGGTTAAACCGATTGAGGCTTCAAAGGTAGAGAATGGGGTTCGGTCACCTGTGGGGAGTAAGAAGAGGAAGTTTTCGCCAATTGTTTGGGACAGAGATGATAAGGAAGTCAGCAATACATCTAAGAGTAGAATTGCCCCAGCTACTACCAGACTGCCTCCTCTGCCACTGCTTCCTAAGTCCAACCGTCAGCCACCCAAGGTTATTCCAGACGGGGCTGTAAAAGTTTCTCCTGTGAAAGCTAGTAACCTTTCAGAATCTTCACCGGCTAAGTCTCCTGTGGAGCTTGGGTCATATGTGGATGTCGTATCTGAGTCCCCAATGGATTTATCTACTTCTCCACCTCAGGAGCAGCCATGGGGTCACTTTCAGGAGACTGAGGATGAAGTTTACATCCCGACACGGAATGTGTCAGCCTCTCGATGGGCAGGTGATGTCAATTCCCCAGCTGACGAAGGTGAAATTTCTGATGATGAAGAAATCCCTAAAAGGAGGAAGAAAATGTCTCTTTCTGAGTCGGTTGAAATGAAGGTACGCAGGGAGTCAGCTACTCCTGAGCCTGGGGAACTTAAGAGAGAAGGCTCTGAAGGAACTAGGACGAGGTCATCTGAATCTGATGGAGGTTACCGTGTTAGGTCTTCCAGCAGAGATGATTACCCTGCCAGTGATTCTGACAAGAGTGATTACATGGAGATAGATGAGGAACGCTATAGAAATGACACTAATGTTAGCCAGTCAGACACAGATTCTGAGAATGAACATAATTCTCATGATACACCAGAGCTTGCAGTCCCACCACAAAGAACTGTAAACATGCTTGAGGGGTGTAGAAGTGTTGATAAGTTTGAGAGACTGAACAAGATAGATGAAGGGACTTATGGGGTTGTTTACAGAGCCAAAGATAAGAAAACAGGAGAAATTGTTGCACTGAAGAAGGTCAAGATGGAAAAAGAAAGAGAAGGTTTTCCTTTGACCTCATTGCGGGAAATAAACATTCTTCTTTCTTTTCATCACCCATCTGTTGTGGATGTTAAAGAAGTTGTGGTGGGGAGCAATCTTGATAGTATATTTATGGTGATGGAATACATGGAGCATGATCTTAAGGGATTGATGGAAACGATGAAACAACCTTTTAGTCAGAGTGAAGTTAAATGTCTAATGCTTCAACTATTGGAGGGTGTAAAGTATCTTCATGATAACTGGGTGCTTCACAGGGATTTGAAGACGTCAAATTTGCTTTTAAATAATCGAGGTGAGTTGAAGATCTGTGACTATGGGTTGGCTCGTCAATATGGGAGCCCATTGAAGCCATATACTCATTTGGTGGTGACTTTGTGGTACAGGTGAGCTGCACCTTATTTTCGCTTATCTTCCCTTCTCTATTTATGATGAAGCTTTTGACTAGCTTGGTCTTTTATTGATTGGGTTTTCAATCTCCTTTTTTTATTATTTGGTTTTTTAGTTGCAGTTCATGCATTCAGTTATTCAACACCATTGTTGTTGTGAAGCTGTTAACGATATGGTGCATCAGTTGTGTTTGGTTTCTTATAGTTGTGATGTTTTCTGGGGTAGACTGCTTTCCGAGCGAATTTTTTGCACTTTAATTTATTGACCTGATTGTGTTTTTTTTTTAGGGGGGTATTGTTGAATAAGAAAAATTAGAGGAATGATTACTACTGCTCCATGGTTGATTCTCAATGGTTTCCATTTTCCACGCATTTTGTCATCTTTCTGATTGTCAAGGATCCTCTTTCTTAATGCTTGAGCTGTCATGTTTATAGGGCGCCTGAGCTTTTGTTGGGAGCAAAGTCGTATTCTACAGCAATTGACATGTGGTCATTGGGCTGTATAATGGCTGAAATGTTATCAAAGGAACCATTGTTTAATGGGAAAACAGAGTTTGATCAGCTTGACAAGGTAAAATGAGTGTCTTTTTGCCCTTGTTACTGCTGCTGCTGCTGTGGCTGTAAAAGTTATGTTTTAACTGTGGGCTAATTAGTTTTGCTTGGTCTTTTTATGGCTGCAGATTTTCAGAATCCTTGGCACACCAAACGAGACAAATTGGCCTGGGTTTTCCAAACTTCCTGGAGTTAAGGTGAACTTCGTCAAGCATCGGTAAGTATCTATTTCCTGTATTCAATGCTCAGCTAAGTTGATTGCAACATTCATGTTATCTTATTTTTGACTGTTTTCCCAGGCTTCCAGCTTTGGGTGATTCTGGTCTGGCTTTCTGGCCTCAATTGGTGACAGTTTTCAGTTACACAACAAATATATCACGTGTCTATTAACTAGTGATGTGTTTGTTTCAGGTGTAACCTATTGCGTAAGAAATTTCCTGCTACATCTTTCACTGGATCACCAGTTCTCTCTGATGCTGGATTTGACTTGTTGAACAAACTTCTAACATATGACCCTGAGAAGGTAATATATTGCCAATAACTTTGATATTTCTCCCTATAAAATTTACTTCTGCTCTACTTTCTTTTTTGTTCGTTTCCCCAAGTTAAAATATAATTCTAAAGGCCTGTGGTAATGTAACAGCGAATTACAGCTGAAGATGCTCTTAAGCATGAATGGTTCCATGAAGTTCCTCTTCCTAAGTCTAAAGAGTTCATGCCTACTTTTCCAGCTCAACATGCACAGGACAGGTATGTTAATACTATGAAAACGAGATGACCAGAAGGTTAAATTTGTTTGTTAAGTTGCATTCATTTAAACGCATTTTCTATTCATGTGATTTTAGGCGGTTGCGAAGGATAATGAAGAGCCCAGATCCTTTAGAGGAGCAGCGAAGGAAGGAGTTGCAGCAAGGGGAATTAGGAACTGGTGGGCTGTTTGGCTGAGTGAAATGAGTTTGTACCTGGAGGCCTTTGATCTATGTTTCAGTTTTTTTTTTTTCCTCTCAAATTTACATGGTTGAGCCATTGAGGTGAGAGCCATGCATTCAAAGGAAGTTGCAAAACATTGTTTGCGAAGCGATCATTCATGCTGTTTTTTAGCAGGCACCTGTGAACCCCTGGGTGGAGAAACATAATTCTATTGCCTGTTGTGCTGTCAGATCTGTAGCAGATTGACTCTGTTTCTCCAGCTTGGCCGTTATATAGAAATGCATCTCTGACACTGCTTGCATCGCAAGGTGTGGAAAAATGGCCTTTTCTTTCACGAGAAGTTTCACTTGAAACTTGTGTATGTAACATATTTTCGTTGGTATCTTGTAAACAATTCTCTTAAAAATTTAGACTTTAGTTTTGAAATACCAGAATAATATGGATCTTACTACTTTTATCAGTTCTATCCTTTTTAATCATCGTATTGTGTTTGCAAGAGACGGTTGGTGTAAAGCGGAGGGGGCGCTCTTACCTTTTCATTGAAGAAGAATTTGACCGAAACTATTCCACATTGAAGGTAATAATTTAAATCTGACATATGTGGAATGTTACCAAGGATAAGGATTTTGCTTTCCATCCATGTGGAATCTCCCTATTGAAAATGTCATACTAGACGTATGTATTGATATATTAGTATTGTGGGTTTAACCTTTAATTACTTGGATATTTGTTCTCACAATGTACTTCTCATACAACATCATTGTACTATGGAGGAGCAAGTGAACCTGTTTGTGTCCATCTCATGTGCCTGGTTCTGTTGTAAGGAGTCATTTGTTGTTGGAAGATTGCCACAGTATTTTGTGTTCGGATTTATTAAAAGATAGCAATATTTCTCTGGGGTATAGATATAGATCTCACTATTCTCTTTCTTTGGCAAAATCAATCAATAAATCAACCAATGTATGATTTGGAGGCTTCATATGGTGATGAGTTTTTAAAATCTGCGCACAATTTTTATCGTGTTTACTCAACAATCATGGCATCTAAAAACTATTGAGTATTAATGACTTTTAATATAAATGGCTTCTTTTGGGGGTTGTTTGGAAGTTCTGGAAATGAAATTGTTTTATTGTCCTGTACATGGCATGTTTAGATGCAGCTTTCATCATGATTGGAGCCAGCCAGCAAAGCTAATTACTAAAGTTGTGCCCTAGATATGTATTAAAAATAACTTCGGCTTTCATATTGGTTCAATAAGCATTTGAGTATTTGCTGGTATTTTCTGCAATGGCCATTCGCTGGTATTTTCTGCAATGGCCATTCAAGATGATGGATTTTTAAAGTTATAATAAATGAGATATCAAACCTGGATGAGGAAATAAGATTTTGCTTTGATGTCCTAACATGGTCTTAGTTGATAAGTTAGTTTAACATGTCACCAGGCTTATCAAAAAAAAAAAAGAAAAAGAAAATAGAGTTAAAATGTCAGTATGAAGTTGCAGGTTAACTTGCAAACACTACATTAGAGTATACTAAGAAGTTAGTTTTTCACTCAAATTGAACATATGCTAGGGATTACCAAATTAAAGCACAGTATTGAACTGACCGTGCAGGTGTATGCAGTATTCATATCCTTTCTTTGAATAAGTTGGTACATGTTTATAGTGTAAGAAGGTTGCCCTCATCTGTTTTGTGAGTTATGTGGCTTGGATTATGTGAAGCTTCTATCATTCTGATTTTAAGCATGCAAATCGTTCACATGGAAGTTCTTGGGCAAGTATTTGTGGTTTTGGATTTCAATGGTTTTCTGCTGATTGTTACAATTATATCATAATGCTCGCCATTTTTTGTGGAGGTTGGTGTTTTTATTAGTAAGATTCTGGGTAGTTGAGAATATCCTTATGCACGATCTCTTTTATGTATATTTTCTCATGCTGTTGTATTGGACCTTTTGGAGCTTCTTATGTTATCCATTGAACTGATGAGTAAGTGTGCTGACACCTTAAATATGAATGGAAGGACAAAAGATTAGTTATTAGTTCTGCCACCCAGCTCTCTTTTATGTATTTATGATGTGAAATTGTGGGTTTTAATAGCTCCAGAATTTTTATGACATTTGTCTGCAAATGTCCTGCAGTATCAAAGCAAGCAGGTTGAGGAGGTTACCTGCACAAACTGGAATATATAGAATTTCCAATTATGTTAACGATTCTTCAGAAATTGATTTTGTTCCTTCAAGCTCAGCAGAGGTACCTTAACAACCCTTGGTTTGTTATCTTGTGAATAATTGACATGTTCACTGTTTCACTGCTAGATCTAGTTTCAGTCTTTGGTATTGTTGTTTTACATGGTGTAAAATTAGTACTTATGAGGCATCCCTTTTCTTGTTATCTGTAAGTTCCATTCATGACTGTGTGCCCTTGTTATTGGAGAATTGTTTCAGCATGCATTGTAAAATTTGATAGTCCTGATGGTTGTGGCTTGATGGTACCTCAGTTTGGTTTTGTAATTGAATAGAAGGGAACAGAATCTGCCAGTTAAATATTGTTCAGAAAAAGTTGTGTATTGAGGGGAGACAAAGTTGCTTTTGCAGACGATACTACATCTTTTTAAAGCAATAATATGACTTCTGTTTGGTGGTATGTGAAATATCATAGCTTTCGTCCTTTGTAAATTGACTTGGTTACCGTATCAATCTCTCTTAGTTGTGATTCATTACAAATTTGTAGTGGTTTTATGGTTTGTAGTTATCATGGAAGAGTGAGGTTCGTATTTTCCATCATTTCATGCAGTTCTAATAATAACTGAAGTAGTGGAAATTGCCCTGGGTGCATTTGGAATGTGTACATATACAATTACAGAACAACATAGACTACTATGTTGAATTGTTTAGATTGTAGCATTAAAAAAGCCAGTGTACTTGCAAAATGTAATAAAATTGTTTGTGATCTTTGACATGTTTTGGTTGCAATAGTTTCAAGGGTATGTCTATTTGTCCAAAATTCACTTTTGGAAACATTTTGTTTGAAGCTGGATCTGGGTTTGAATCTGTTTGGCTTCTAGGCAATGCGCGAGGAATTACAAATGAGCCCTTCTATCATTAGCCTAGCCTCAGCGTGAATCTACAAATGAGCCCCCCTCTCCTCTGGGTTGGTATCGTCATTTTCAGTGAGTGGTGTTGGCCTGTAAATAGAGTGATAGCATCAATACAATACTTCTTATATCCATCATGGTGTTGGTTTGTAGTAGAATTTCCAGATTTAGACAGTTTCATTGAATCTTGTTGCAGCCAAATGGGGTTCAATTTGGAATACAGTGAGACAGAATCGAGGAAATTGCCGACATTGTCCAATTGGTGTACCTTCAGAATTTTTTTTTGTTTTTTTGTTTTTTTGAATGGTAAAAGAGTTTTGTATATTTTGTTTGTTATGGAGTGGAGTTATACCTCACGGACCAAGTGGTTGGACAAGCATCCCGCAATAGTATTAGTGGACACAGGATATTTGTTGCGAGATGAATTTCAATCATTTTTTTTCCAACTCCGCGTGAACTTGCATGGCTAATGTTATTCATAATTTAATAACACGGTGGGCCTTGGGTATATATGATATTTGAAAATAGTTCTTAAAATTTTGATGTTTCACAAGGAAAGTAAAAGTAATATTTTTTAATCTTGAATTTGTCAAATATATTGTTTAGGAAATGAGAAGTTACATTTATTTTATTTTATTTTTTATCACATTAAAAATTCATTTAAAATCGTATCAATGAGGTGGACACCACAAACACACCCTAGGCGGTGTGTAGTAAAAATGTAGTATCAAGGTAAATATGGTGAGTGAACCCACTTTTAATAATTAACTGTTTTGTTACATATATATGGTAGGATAAATAGGAAGAGGGGATTGGATTTTGATATTGGTATTGATATAACCTTTACACTAATTTTTTTTATAATTTTTTTTGAAGATGATGATGTTGGACCACAACTAATGTATTATCCAACAAATTTTGAATATTCCATCTATATTATCTTACTGAAAAGTTTACAAAATATTTATATATTAATGAAAAAATTTATAATTTAATTATTAATATTTATATAGTTTTTCATTGATTTGAAACTTGTTTTGAAAAACTACACTGATGTGTAGTTTTCCCTATTTTCTTAGCCAACAAATTTTGAATATTCCATTTATGCATTGGCCTTAGTAGGTGATCTAATGGACCTTTTTCGAAGTAGTTATATCTTATACCACTGGTGATAAAACATATAGTACTTAAAATATGATGTCCAAAGTTGCTCAAAAAATATTTTCACATTCCCTAAGGTTTGGAAAATACAATTAGCTCTACATTTATTTATATAATTACACCTAAATGTGTACCTTAATAAAAAAGAGATAACATTCATGCAACTAACCAACTATTGATTAAAAAAAAAAAAAAATGCCTAATTGATGTGAATTAAAACATCAAAGAGGAAAACAGTATAATTATGTCAAAATTGCAGAGATAATTACATTTTCCTCAAACCTCAAAAGAAGAGTGTAATTTACACATACAAAAAAAAAAGACATGGTGCACACTTTCATCACATTGCATCTTTAAGGCTGTGAGGAAAAAAAAGAAAAAACCCCTTAAATTTCATTTATTTTTCTTTTTTCTCCAAAGATTTACTCCATAAATTTCACATTTTAGTTACAATTAGGGATCTTTTGGGAAAAAGCTGATTATAACAATCTTCCCAAAATAGCCCTTAGTATTGAGCCAAACTGCATCTTTATACATCATACCATGTTCAAGCTGTGTGTTTGCGCGCGCCTTTGCTCTCAGGACCTTTCAACACGGGGATTAGAGCGACCTAAGAAATTGAGAACCATTTCACGTACCTCAGTCACATTGGCATTTCACATGGACAAATACACAGATCTAAACCGGCATGTTAATCACAAAAAAGGCAACTGTTGTTTCCAGTTGGTGGTTATGAGCAGCGATCAAAAGATGTGGAAGTAAATGCTTGATTCACAATGATTTTGCCTTAGCTTGTAATCTTGGTCTGATCAGTGTTGATATTTTGAGAGGTAGGGTTTGTGGAAGATGTGAGATTTTGGATTAGTCACTCTGAAGCTAAAATGTGGGAGTCAGAAAAAATATATATATTCGCTTATTGGGGTTAACCCAAACAAGGCCTACAATGGGTCCAGCCCAAACTAATATCACACCCTCCATCTATATAAAAGGGGGGTATCCCAGAAGAGGAGGTAGGTGCTCTCTCCTTACACTACACACCAACACTCTTGATTTCCATAACTTTATTCTTTCAATCAAAGGACTAACTTTAGCATCGGAGTATCTCCGGCAGGCAATCCCGGTTGGCTGTCGCCGATCATGCTCATCTTTGCAGATACACAGGGACAAAGTTCATCTCTTCGTTGGATCTCTACAACATCCATGTGAGATGATATTTCTTGATCTCACAATTGACGCCGTCTATGAAAAACGTCTATAAGACTTCAACGAAGAAAATGACAACCACCACACTCAATATGCTCAGTTCATCATTTCACGTTACTAAAAACAAGATTCACGATTGATCTTATCCATCTCCTCTAGAAACAAGACTCACAAAGGAGTGCTGGTAATGATTGAGTGCACAATCAGAGATGTGAATATTTAGCAAGCTGGACTGCTTTCAAGTGGCCAACACTGATTATATCCTACCCAACCAATCTTGATTATGGAAGGCCAAATGGAACAAAATGCAAGCTGACAGAAAGATTGTAGTCACATATGCCCATGATATGATTAAAGCTAAAAAAATAGCAACAGATAGCCACCGTGATTCATGTAGCACGTACAAAATGCAGACGATTTCACGTGCAGTCTTCAGAATGAAACTTGGCAGTATCCACAGCATCAGAAAGCGGATACAATCCTGCCAAAAAATGAATGAATAAAATAAATAAATAAATAATTTTTTTCAATAATTTATGCACAAGCAGGAAGTCAACCATGAAAATCTGAATTGATATATTAGATTACACTAGATTAAGGCCAAATTTGGGTACTCCCAAATAATTCAAAAAGTCAAAAAGTTACTCAAAAAGTTAAAAAGTTAACACTATTCACCAAAAGTCAACAATTACGGCTGCACAACTCCCAATTCAAATTTTCCTCTAAAAACTAATTTTCACAATTTTTTATTACACATTTTTCCATAAAAAGTCAAAAAGTTAACTCAAACATCCATATTTTCAGAATCCGGATCCTCGGTAGCATTTTCCTATCGCCATTTCCTGTAGCCCCCCAAAACGACGTCGTTTTGGGGGGGTTTTTATTTTTTTTTCTTTTTTTCTTTTTCTTCTTTCTCTTCCGTCTGTGTTTGGTAGAAACCAGAGGGGGTAGAAACCAGAGGGGAGGGGAGGGGAGGGGAGGGGAGGGGAGGGGAGGGGAAGAGAGAGAGAGTGAAAGCAGAGAGAGAGAGTGACAGAAATGGAAGCTCGAGGGGAAGAAGAGAGAGAGGAGCTCCTCCCTTTACTTCTCTCTCACACCTGTCACATCTTCAGACCCAATTCGGTGAGTGAATCACAAAAATGAGTGAATCACAAAATCCAGAAATCTTGCTTTTATAGAGAGAATCAGAGGAGATATGGGTTGTTTGTGTGGTTGAGAGGTAGAGAAAGTTGATTTGGGTTTGTGTAAAGAGCCACACAATGGAGTTGATAGTTTTTTGTTAGAGATTCATTTCTAGGTTTTAGAAATCTTCAACTCCATTGTTACAGATCCTACTTTCTGGGTTTTATGATTTCTTAGTTTTCTTCAACTATCCTACTTTCTGGGTTTTATGATTTCTTAGAAATCTTCAACTCCATTGTTAGAGATTCATTTTTGGGTTTCAAACCCAGATTTCTTAGTTTTCTAAAAATGTTGATAAATCTGCGAACCAACACAATCCCAATATTAAAGAAAAAAGTTGAAGCCAACCCAATTTGTGTAACTCAATCAACAATCATGAAGCAGATTAAAAGGAATTGAAAAACCAGAAACACAAAAAGAGGGGAAAAAATCACTTGCGAAAAATCATTATTATTATTGTTGGATCATGGAAATTGTATCACAGAACTCTTAATTATTGTTGCTCTTCCTCTTTTTTTTTTTTTTTGGTGAATAAATTAAAGAAAAAAAGAAAGAATGTTCCAGGTATATATATATATATAAATCAAACAAACAAAGTTTTTGAAATCAAAACAAACAAAGTTTTTGATCAGATTAACATAACAAACAAAGGATATATATATATTATATATATATTTATATATTTGTTTCATCAGATTAACATAGCAGGCAAAGTCTTTGATCTCTGTTCAATCTTCTCCTCCGTCTCTGGTTTGGTTTCTGTCCTGACCAACGGAAGAGGAAGAAGAAAAAGAAAAAAAAAAAAAAAAAAAAAAGCCCCCAAAACGACGTCGTTTTGGGGGCTACAGGGTTGTGCGATAGGAAAATGCTACCGAGGATCCGGATTCATATTTTCAACCTCAATTTTTTTGTCCAAAAAGAGAAAAAGTGCACTTATTTAGTCTTCCCAAACTTGGCCTAAGAGTTACATAGTGGGTGTTAGGAAAGTTACTATTTTAGTAAGTTATTTTAATTTTTGGCCATTTTAGTAAGATAAAATTTTTATGTTTGGAAAGATAGTTACATTTTTTTATAGTTAAAAATGATACTTGTGAGAAAAAAAGTGAAATGATTATGAATTTAATGTGACATTTTATCTTATTGATTATTTTAATTTATTTGGTCTTTTTTGTGAATTTTAACTCAAAAACCAAAAAATAACCTTGCCATATTATGAAATTGGACAACTATTTTATGAGTTCGAGAGTAAAAACTTTGCTGATCAATTAGGGTAGGGCTGTGATACCATTTGAAAGAAACAATTTCATTTCACTAAATGATAACCCCTTTTTTTTCCTGTTAAAAGTTGCAACTCGCGAGAGAAAGGTAAAATTAAGGTTGTGTTTGGTAGAGTTTTAGAATTATGATTTGACAATAGAGTTGCATTTTGAGTTTGTGAGTTTTGAAATTATGATTTGAATGTGAAAAATTTATTTGATTATGAATTTTGAAAAGAGTTTTAAAAAGAGTTTTGAATTGAGTGATGTGACATATGATATTTCAAAAATTTATAAAAATACAGTAAAAACAAAAAAAAATATGAAAAAGAAGAAAGTAAAATTTTCTGAGACGTATTTTTAGAAAACTCAAACCAAGCAAAGTGATAATTTTCGTGAATTTTTTTTTAAAAAATTCACTAAATACCAAAAATATAAAAAAAAAAATTACGAAAATTTAGTATATTTTTAGATGGAGCTGATGTATTAGTAATGTAGCAGATTTTGTTAGTTTTTTTTTATGGAAGTTAGTTTAGAAGTAAAGTGGGAAGGATTGCAGACATGAAAGATCAAAGTGAAAAAAATCAAACTTAAAAAGCCAAAGTGAAAAATATATGAAATTTTAAGGGAGGAAAGTGAAAATTTTAATAAAAAAAATTATTATAAATTATTACATTAGGAAGGAGGACATTGTTCATTATCATTTGAACAAATTGTTCGTTATCATTCTGGTGTCTAGAATAAAGCACAGAATAATTATAGTACTATTAAACAAGAAATTTTATTTACTGTTTTATGTATTAGTAAATTTCAAGATGATATTTTAAATCAAAATTTTTACTTCGTGTTGATTGCAAATCTGCTAAATATGTTTTAGAAAAAGATGTTCAAAATCTTGCTAGTAAGCAAATTTTTGCTTGTTGGCAATCTATTTTAAGTATTTTTTATTTTGAAATTGAATTTATACCTGGTTGTCAAAATTCTATTCCTGATTTTCTTACCCGAAAATTTTTACAGGTTGGATAGTAAGTTACATCATGACAATTCTCTCTATTCCTTACCATAAACACCAGATTAAACACTATAAAACCTTAGTCAAACATACTGCTCGTTGCCTTGCCTTTCTCAAATCAATCCATTTACCTACTAAAAGAGCCTAGTACATACAATTTCATCGGATTAAAGCTCAAAAATAACAACTTGCTCATTATATTAACTGTTTACATGAACATACTGATCAATTAGATATCCTCAATGGATGCTAATTTATCTCATCTATTTCACAGATGTCTCGTCCACGGCCTCCTTCCAAAGCCTTAGTCCCATCTAGTCAACCTTTTGTTCCGCCTCCATTGGAGTTAGTCACCAAATGTCATCCTGCTGAATTGGTTAACCGTTACCAAATTCTTGGTAACATTCTTAAACCTGGTTATACATCTGCTTTGGCTACTGATCCTTTTGCTTCATCTAGTCAAACAGTTACTCCATACCCTCCTAATCCTATTATATCAACCCGATCTGATTATGTTAAATACACCACTACTAATCTCTTTTTCAAAGAACCTAGTCACCCAAAGAGTCATACTGTTTATGATCTGGTTAAATCTTATTTCCCTCCTGGATGGCATTTTATTCCTCTCTATCCAAAAAAAATAATTACTTTCTATATAGACATCCTGTTCAACCATCAGTCAATTGTGATTAAACCCATTTATGATTCGAATAATAGTGATTCAGAAGAAAGTTCAAACAGTTCAAACTCTTCTGAAGGTTCAACTACTCAAAATCCATATGGACCCGAATTTCAAGATGCTCAGATCCATATGCCTAGTCACTTGTTCAACTTATCAACATTGGATTCTATATATCTATATTGATTCCCTCAGTCACATGCCTCCAAGCAATGAATAGTGAAAAAAGTCAACTTTATTGTTCACTATTCATCAAAAAGTCAACATTATTATTCCACATTTATCATGATTTATCCTACCGACAAATTTAGCACAGTAAAAGGCAGCCATCAACTTTAGTCACTCACCGAAAGCAGCAGACAGCTCCCATGTGCTCCTGATGCTCCTTTCAAGTCAAGATTATTCACTCACAAGGCTAACAGTAGTCTCTTTTGATTATAAAAGGGCTTCTTCAGTCAAGAATAAAGCAGAGTTAGAAAAAATTGAGAGTGCTCATTCCTAAGAAAAATAGCTATCTCTGTAATTTTATACTTTCAAGTTCGTTTTCAAGTTATGTATTTTGAAGGACTGTTTGTTTCATTCCAGTAAACAATTGTAAGTTTTATTTTATTTATGTTTATTTAAACTGTTTTATGTTTATTTAAACTGTGTTATTTTAGTGTTGTTTCCTCATTCCTAGTGTCTTTTGGTATCAGAGCCAAGTTAAGTTATATCCTGTTACTCATTGAATCATTATTTTTGTGTCTACTCATTCTCCTGTGTTGAAATTGTTTACAGTTTACCATCTTAATCTGTCCAATTTATATCCGTGTCTTTCCACATTGCTATTAGCCACCCATCCTTCGTCCCAAGTCCTAAGTAAGTCCTTTGGTTAGGCAGTGTTGGATTTTAGGGGTTTTCCGAACTGGGTATGTGTGAAAACATCGTATGTGAAAATATGATAAAATTAGACAATGTATTGAGCTCACTATAAACTATTTCAAGATAAAATGAGTCGATTATTTAGAAGTAATTCATCGGTTAGTTCTAGGTCAACAACTTTGCCTTCTATACCTAATCAAGGTTTAGTAATCAATGAAGAAGATGTAGAAATACAAAATGATAAAATTGATTTAAGTTGGAATATACCATGTTTACCAATCAAAGAAATTTATAAAACTACTTTTATACAAAATACATTTAATGTTAATCTTCATGTTAAAACTTTAGAACAAGTCTATACTTTAGAAAAACCTAGAGAAACATGTCAATTATTTGATGCTAATATTATTAAACGACATTTAAAAACTGGTCACAATTTTATTCATTTAGGATTAATTCAGGTTGGAATCAAACCATTAACACAACAAGGTATGTAATGATCCATAATTTTTTTTTAAAAAAAATAGACAGTGCATAATTTAATTGAGAAAATTTTCGGATTTGACTGCTGTGTAAATTCTGTGTGAAAACAGTTCGGTTTTGTATTTTTTTAAAATAGTTTCCGATCTCAGAAAATTATGAAATTTTTATATGTTGTTCACATACGAGTCTAGCATGTTGGATAAACATTTCAGAATTTATTGATGAGTATTTGTTTTATGAAAATTCACGGACTGATTGATGTTCAGTTTAATTTATAGCAGAATTTTGTTATTTAATTTTTAATGTTTAGACCATGATTTGAGATAAATTAGTTGCGTCTATTTTAATATATAATTGGACCATGTTTGACTTATGGATGAGACTCACGATTTAGATTCAATTTAATTTGAATTTATTTATGATTCATGTTTAATTATTTAGTCCTTTTTAATTATGTGATTGGTAATAACCACATTGGGAGTTGTTATTATTTATTATATAGGACTATAATAAATATTTGATAGTTGATTTTATGGTGTGTACCATATGGTGAAAAATTATATATTTTTGTAATGAATAAAATGAGTATATATTTTGTGGGGAGCAAAATATTATATTTTGTGGTGAGAAAAATTATATCATTTTATAATTTATATTATAAAATTTTAAGATATTATTACAAAAAATTATTTTTTTGAAAAACCCACTTTTGAGAAAGCAAACCCACATGGGGTTGTTCCCTTTTGTTTACCTTGCCCATCATTCCTTTTCTTTCTTTTCCCTTTCTTTGCTTTCCATTTCATTTGTTAGGTTTGGCAGACCCTTGTCTGCTTCTCTCTCTCTCTATCCGTTTCTCTCTCTTTTTATTTTCCTCCATTGATGCTCCATCTTTGAGCTTGAAATGGGAGTCTTTAGAGTGAGATTTTGCAAAAGTGTTGTAAATGAGAGTTGGAGAGCTCGTCGTGATCTTCGCAATGGTGTTCTCGGATTCATGATCGGGCGACATTTGCATTTTCAGATTTGTTTTTCTTCATATTTGAGGTAGAGACTTTCTTCATATTTTTACATTAAAGCTATGTTAGAGTTATTTTGCGAAAATATATCATTATAAGAGGTATTGCATATAGATATATTTTTAGATTTTTGTTTGGTAATTTTTAGAAGAAAAATTATGTTGAAATATTAAGAATGTTAGTATTTTGAGATTGATTTTGAGAAAATCATTTTGTGCTGTTAATTTTGTAAAAGAAATCCGAAAATAGAAATTAATAGTTGTATGGATTATATCTACATCATATTATGGTTAGATAATTTATTTTGAGAAATTAATGTTGAAATATTTATCTCATCCTTGAGTTTTGGAATTTATTTTTGAGAAAAATAAATTGATATTGAGGAATATTGTGTAAATAGTTAAGTAGAGATTTTTCCTACACTTCTTTATGCACTTTTGCTTGATTATATGGAGTTTAGAGTTGTATATAATTTAATTAGAATTTTTGAAAAATTTGTGTTTTACTTGCTTAAAAGAGAAATTTTGAGAAAAATAAAAAGTTGATGCCCAAATTGCGAAAGTGTAAACTAGGAATATGTTTGTAAGGTTATGAAAGAGTTATGTTTTAAATTTGAACAAAAACGGATTTCGATTCGATTGGTTTTGAAATTTTTACTAGTTTGTGGCTAAAAGAGCATTTTTAAAGAAAACAAAGGAATTACGTTTAACTTTTGGGGCTTTTGATCAAAATAGGATGTCATAGTTGAATAATGCTTGGAGAATGAGTTTGGAAAGAAAATGATGTTTTCTTGGACATTAACGGTATTATTTTACTTAATGTATTTGTTAGAATAAAACCGACACGGTTAGAAATAGACCTTGAGAGGTTACCGGACGTGATTGTGATATAAAAATTAGTGTAGTTGTTCATATTTGATATAATATGGAATATGATTTGTTTCTAAATGTTGGGAATCATAGGAGATCCCAAGTTATAGTTATATGTTGGATTGTATGTCCATGTTGTTATCTTTTAATTAATATGTTAGAGATAACTATTTTGGCTATCGGTGAAAATTTACCATGTTACATTTAAATGAGGGATTTCTTGGAAGGATGAGAAATGATGGAACTTTGAAAGTTTGATATATAATATGTTATAAATTTGTCTTGAAATGACTAAATTGGGAATATTAATTAACATGTGGAGAATATATGAATATGAATATGGTTGTATTATCTCTTGGAATTGTATTAGAAATTATATT
This sequence comes from Camellia japonica, assembly GCA_030407325.1. Lineage (NCBI taxonomy): Eukaryota > Viridiplantae > Streptophyta > Magnoliopsida > Ericales > Theaceae > Camellia > Camellia japonica. Next base: position 5,853,582 of record JAPPVO010000019.1, on the reverse strand, counting down.
GAAATGAGAAATGAGAATTTTGAATCAAAATGGTAATATTTAATAAGTAGGGATTTTCTACACTTTAATATGGTTTTTAGCTTAGTTATTTGTTATTGTGTGTAGATGATGAGATTTGGTTGTGGTTTGGACAAATCTAAGATTTGGGTGTGAAATGAAAAGATGGGTTTTTGATGTATAAGAGATAAATGAGTGTGAGGTTTGAATATAAGATCTTGGTGTACCAAAATAGTTGATTTTGGGTGTTTGGGTCAATAATGAAAAAAAGGGGATTTTTGCCCTAATTTGATAAAATGATTATTTTGTATAAATAATTGGAATTAACATTGAATATGTTAAATTGAATGGTTATTGATATAGATGATGATATTGGATATGTATTATCTCACCTACGGAAGTTTTGAATAAACTATTTATTCCGATATTGAACATCTCTTGGAAATAAATGTATTGGGCTATTGGTGGAGGATAGCTATGATTGTTGTAGAAATTGTATGAAGATTAGGCGATATAATGCTAATCTATTGTTGGTTGTCATTGAATATGACCATATTATAAATACATTGCATATGTATGTTTATTGGGAGGAGAAAGGGGATGTACTCCATATATGACCATGTTATAAATACATTGCATATGTATGTTTATTGGGAGGAGAAAGGGGATGTACTCCATATATGATTATGTTTACAAATACATTGCATATGTATATTTATTTAGGAGGAGAAAGGGGATGGACTCCATTTAAAGCAAGTTGGCCGGAGTGTCTTGGGTGAAAGACCCGAAAATCTATATATAAATGGGTGCCCGTTCCTTCGGACGAAATATCCGTAAAATGGCAAAGCTTGAAGTGTTTATGTGTGTTGTGCATAATTGGAAAACTATTGAGTTGTAGTCTCATTTTGGTTGTTGAAAGATAATGAATTTAACTCATAAATTGAGTAGCATATATGAACTGGATACGAATTGAAGGAAAATGGAATAAGGTTGGTCTTAGTGGCATATGAATATGCAGGCCTTGGATTTAAGAGATTATGTAATAAAATCATATGGTTTTGACATAATATGATTTCACGTATATGTATAAGTATCTTTGTCCCCGCATATCTTTTAATGTTTTAATATGAGATTGTTCGATGGGCTTTGCTCGCCCTCTGCCTGTACATATGTACATGGAATGTTTTTTGGATTTGAAGATCAAACCATGGGTTTTACCATTTCATAAGTGTAATGTAGTGATGGATTGTATTACTTCACTTGTTGTTTGGCCGAGTGCTAGGCAATAGCGTGGATGGACTTTTGGGAAGCAAGAGCTTCTTAATTATGTTTTGTTGAGTGTATGTTGGTATTTGTAAAGCCAAGGGCTTAAGATGTAATAAGCGAGACTCAATTTGTGTAACCAAGCAATGACTTGGAAAGATGTAAGCCTACCTGGCATTTAACTGGTTGTTAAACAATAGACTCTGATGTATGAAAATATGTTATTTCTCATATTTATTTCGCATATGAGTTATCTTTATTGAATTATTTTGGAGGCGTTACAACTTGGTATCAGAGCGAACCGGGTTTGAATACCTTGGCTCGTGGGAAGTGGTTTTGACCACAGTTGGGTTCACCTCGGGATTATGAGCGACGTTTGCATTCTATGTAATAACATGCTTATGTGCTAAGATGTTATATGTTTATGTGGGCATGGGGTTGAGTCTCGAGGATGTTGTGTCGGGTCCAGAAATTTTCTTAGAAATCTCATTGGAAATGCGCTTGATCAACTTGATTTCTAATAAGAAGTCTAAAAGGATTTCTAGAATGACTAACCATCTTCGTAGTGGCAACTCGTTGTTTGTTATGTGGTTATGTGATTTTATGCTACTTGATGTGCATATGTTGAGTTTTGTGTTGGAACATGAGAATGCACCTTAGTGAGAGGTGTTGATTCTAAATGTTATGAATGATATATGTATGGCCTTGCATGATTGTGAAATTGTTCTATTTACTTGGGTATGTGTGGAGTTGTTCCTGAAGCTTGGGTACCCTTGTGTGTATTTGGGAAGAGGCTCGGCCTTGACATGGTAAAGATTATAAATGGTGGTAAGGGGTGTATTTCCCAAAAGAGATTGACTGTTTTGAGATTTGGTTGTAAAATCTATAAAGTGCAAACTATATAAGGTTTAAAGATGAGGTTTGAAACGGACAATCTTCATAATTGTTGTTACCTTTATTTATTTAATTGTTTTGTCCCTGGGTGTCAAAGGAGGGAGTGTCCAACACTCGTTAATAATAGAATTATCTTAAAGGGAATGAGTTGTGTTTTGAATCATGGTTGTATTCAGGGTGGACCTTATGAGTCACCGTAATACTAGTGTAGAGTTTGTGTTGTAACTCGGAGTAAATGCCTTAGAAGTTAAGTTGAATTAGCTTTTAGATTGAGGGCCATATATAGTTTGGGTGTTTACCTAGTTGTGTTGGGTCTTGCTTAGACTTAAGGTATGTTATTGAAACCATTTTGTAAACCCCACATCGGAGTGGAACCGTTAATGTTGATTTGTAGTCTTTGTTGATGGAAATCCTAACTCATTGTCCGTATTGATTTTATTTCGTTTGGGTTATGGGGTGTGGCATCACCCTAGTGTTGGTTAAGTGTTGTTAGTCTTGTGACGGTTGGCGGTCACTTTTTGAGTTGGTGGTTAGTGCTTTTGAAGATGTATTATTTCGTTTTGTTAAGGTTTCGGAGTAGTAATAGTTGTTTTGGCCTTAGGGTGCATTATGCATTAGGCAATGGAAATAGTTAGTTGAAGTTGGGTTATCACCAATAAGGTATGGTGCTTGGTATTTTGAGGAGTCGTTTCGCCAAAATTCTTGTTATGCTTAAAGAATTAGATCATCTTTTGTTGTCATTGGGTTATCAATATGGATAGAAGAACCACTTAATGATTATTACTAGTAAGTTTTTTTTTTTTTTTTTTTTTAACCAATTATTGTGCGATTGTAATGGTTTGGTTCGTTACCGGTGTGACTTGTTGAGGCTCATGTAGTAGTCAAAGAAATTTTGTTGATGCATTAGTAAGTACCAGAGTGAGTTTGTGGGCGACTGTAGAATGTATTATATTACTTCAGTTTAATTTCGAGGACGAAATTTCTTTAAGAAGGGTAGGTCGTAATGACCCAGAATTTTTTTTTTAAAAAATAGACAGTGCATAATTTAATTGAGAAAATTTTCGGATTTGACTGCTGTGTAAATTCTGTGTGAAAACAGTTCGGTTTTGTATTTTTTTAAAATAGTTTCCGATCTCAGAAAATTATGAAATTTTTATATGTTGTTCACATACGAGTCTAGCATGTTGGATAAACATTTCAGAATTTATTGATGAGTATTTGTTTTATGAAAATTCACGGACTGATTGGTGTTCAGTTTAATTTATAGCAGAATTTTGTTATTTAATTTTTAATGTTTAGACCATGATTTGAGATAAATTAGTTGCGTCTATTTTAATATATAATTGGACCATGTTTGACTTATGGATGAGACTCACGATTTAGATTCAATTTAATTTGAATTTATTTATGATTCATGTTTAATTATTTAGTCCTTTTTAATTAAGTGATTGGTAATAACCACATTGGGAGTTGTTATTATTTATTATATAGGACTATAATAAATATTTGATAGTTGATTTTATGGTGTGTACCATATGGTGAAAAATTATATATTTTTGTAATGAATAAAATGAGTATATATTTTGTGGTGAAAAAAATTATATCATTTTATAATTTATATTATAAAATTTTAAGATATTATTACAAAAAATTATTTTTTTGAAAAACCCACTTTTGAGAAAGCAAACCCACATGGGGTTGTTCCCTTTTGTTTACCTTGCCCATCATTCCTTTTCTTTCTTTTCCCTTTCTTTGCTTTCCATTTCATTTGTTAGGTTTGGCAGACCCTTGTCTGCTTCTCTCTCTCCCTATCCGTTTCTCTCTCTTTTTATTTTCCTCCATTGATGCTCCATCTTTGAGCTTGAAATAGGAGTCTTTAGAGTGAGATTTTGCAAAAGTGTTGTAAATGAGAGTTGGAGAGCTCGTCGTGAACTTCGCAATAGTGTTCTCGGATTCATGATCGGGCGACGTTTGCATTTTCAGATTTTTTTTTCTTCATATTTAAGGTAGGGACTTTCTTCATATTTTTACATTAAAACTATGTTAAGGTTATTTTGAGAAAATATATCATTATAAGAGGTATTGCATATAGATATATTTTTAGATTTTTGTTTAGTAATTTTTAGAAGAATAATTATGTTGAAATGTTAAGAATGTTGGTATTTTGAGATTGATTTTGAGACAATCATTTTGTGTTGTTAATTTTGTAAAAGAAATCCAAAAATAGAAATTAATAGTTGTATGGATTATATCTACATCATATTATGGTTAGATAATTTATTTTGAGAAATTAATGTTGAAATATTTATCTCATCCTTGAGTTTTGGAATTTATTTTTGAGAAAAATAAATTGATATTGAGGAATATTGTGTAAATTGTTAAGTAGAGATTTTTCCTACACTTCTTTATGGACTTTCGCTTGATTATATGGAGTTTAGAGTTGTATATAATTTAATTAAAATTTTGAATTTTTTTTGTTTTATTTGCTTAAAAGAGAAATTTTGAGAAAAATAAAAAGTTGATGCCCAAATTGTGAAAGTGTAAACTAGGAATATGTTTGTAAGGTTATGAAAGAGTTATGTTTTAAATTTGAACAAAAACGGATTTCGATTCGATTGGTTTTGAAATTTTTACCGGTTTGTGGCCAAAAGAGCATTTTTAAAGAAAATAAAGGAATTACGTTTAACTTTTGGGGTTTTTGATCAAAATATGATGTCATAGTTGAATAATGCTTGGAGAATGAGTTTGAAAAGAAAATGATGTTTTCTTGGGCATTAACGGTATTATTTTACTTAATGTATTTGTTGGAATAAAACCGACACGGCTAAAAATGGACCTTGAGAGGTTACCGGACGTGATTGTGATATAAAAACTAGTGTAGTTGTTCATATTTGATATAATATGGAATATGATTTGTTTCTAAATATTGGGAATCATAGGAGATCCCAAGTTATAGTTATATGTTGGATTGTATGTTCATGTTGTTATCTTTTAATTAATATGTTAGAGGTAACTATTTTGGCTATCGGTAAAAATTTACCATGTTGCATTTAAATGAGGGATTTCTTGGAAGGATGAGAAATGATGGAACTTTGGAAGTTTGATATATAATATGTTATAAATTTGTCTTGAAATGACTAAATTGGGAATATTGATTAACATGTGGAGAATATATGAATATGAATATGGTTGTATTATCTCTTGGAATTGTATTAGAAATTATATTGAAATGAGAAATGAGAATTTTGAATCAAAATGGTAATATTTAATAAGTAGGGATTTTCTACACTTTAATATGGTTTTTAGCTTAGTTATTTGCTATTGTGTGTAGATGATGAGATTTGGTTGTGGTTTGGACAAATCTAAGATTTGGGTGTGAAATGAAAAGAGGGGTTTTTGATGTATAAGAGATAAATGAGTGTGGGGTTTGAATATAAGATCTTGCGTACCAAAATAGTTGATTTTGGGTATTTGGGTCAATAATGGAAAAAATGGGGATTTTTGCCCTAATTTGATAAAATGATTATTTTGTATAAATAATTGGAATTAACATTGAATATGTTAAATTGAATGGTTATTGATATAAATGGTGATATTGGATATGTATTATCTCACCTACGGAAGTTTTGAATAAACTATTTATTTCGATATTGAACATCTCTTGGAAATAAATGTATTGGGCTATCGGTGGAGGATAACTATGATTGTTGTAGAAATTGTATGAGGATTAGACGATATAATTCTAATCTATTGTTGGTTGTCATTGAATATGACCATGTTATAAATACATTGCATATGTATGTTTATTGGGAGGAGAAATGGGATGTACTCCATATATGATCATGTTATAAATATATTGCATATGTATGTTTATTGGGAGGAGAAAGGGGATGTACTCCATATATGATTATGTTTATAAATACATTGCATATATATATTTATTTGGGAGGAGAAAGGGGATGGGCTCCATTTAAAGCAAGTTGGCTGGAGTGTCCTGGGTGAAAGACCCGAAAATCTATATATAAATGGGTGTCGATTTCTTCGGACGAAATATCCATAAAATGGCAAAGCTTGAAGTGTTTATGTGTGTTGTGCATAATTGGAAAACCATTGAGTTGTAGTCTCATTTTGGTTGTTGAAAGATAATGAATTTAACTCATGAATTGAGTAGTATATATGAACTGGATATGAATTGAAGAAAAATGGAATAAGATTGGTCATAGTGGCATATGAATATGCAGGCCTTAGATTTAAGAGATTATGTAATAAAATCTGTGGGGAAGTGGATTGGAAATACTCTTCGGATCCTGGGAGACGCTAATGATCCTCAGCTAGTCACCTGCAAAGATACAAGTACTCCGGTCGGGGGTGCCGGAATTAGCACTCCGACGGACAAGTCAGTTCTTCTACTCAAGAAAGCTTGTTTACTAAGTTTTTAGAAGTGATTCTTACATACCTCCACAGATCTGAAGCTCTTGTATTTATATCCATTTTTTGGGCCTCGGGGCCAGAGTCTACTTTTTATTTAATATTCTTCCTTTTGTCCTGATATGCCTTCTCAAGTCTATTCGGCCGTAAGTTCGTAGTCGGCGTCTCAGTTGAGCCGAATGGAGCCGTTCAATTCCCGGCTCCTCGGGTATACCAGATTTCGTTCCCCTATGAATTCGGCTCCCACAATTGCCCCCCAAGCGTTCTGTCAATGACAGTTGGGTGAAATGCTTGGTTCCAATTTTCAAATACTCTGAACCGAAGTTCGGGGATCAGACTTATCACGCGGACGTTTAATTACTCCCCGACCCTTCGTACACGCCTATTTATTATGATTTTAAAATCTGATGTCCTTTCGAATTCATATTCTATGACGCTGATTGCTGGGTTGCTCTTCGAATCGTTCTTGCAATTCTTCCGTATGTGATACTCTCTTCATTTTTGTAAGTTTTCTTCTCCCTTGCTCTGAAGCTTTTCCTATTTTGTTTATTCCGTCGCGTGTTTTCATAGACAGTAGGTTATGGCGAAACATTTGAAAGACCTACTTTTGTCAGACCGAATTGTTGGCTTTAGGCGCCATTTTTCTGTTCCTGACGATGTCCACCTGTCGTTTGTGGCGGACGGCACTCTTGACATGGAGATGGAAGACGAAACCACGATTGTCTTTCCCCTCTTGTCAATCGCAGAGGGTGGAGTCCGCTTTCCTCTTCACCCATTTTTGAGGGTTGTTCTTCGCCATTGGGATTTGATCCCTTCCCAACCCAATGTGAATTTCTTTAGAATTATAATGGGGGTCGTAGCGCTGAACCGCTGCCTTGGGATTAACCTTGGCATCCCTGCCATTCGGCATTGTTATGCTTTGGCCAAGTCCTCTGGTCGGCACGGGCGTTACTTCCTCAGAGCCAAGGATACAGACCATCAGTTAATCACTATGCTTTCCAGTTCTGGGAAACGAGTTGATGATGTTATGGTCGTTGTCGCGGCAACTGGGAGTTCAGCGAAGGGGAGGACCGTGTTGATCCTATTCCTAGACGTAGGGGCGAACCAGGTCGCCGAATGCTTTCTTGCTTGTGTTGTATGCTCATATCTGCCATACCGTTTTCTTGAGTCTTACGGCTTGTCTTTTGCAGGGAGCGATTTAAAAAAGGTACGAGCTTCAACTGACGACGCCGTTCTTTCGGATATTAGGATTGCTCTTAGTTATTTCGGCCGTCGTAGTCTTCACAAACAGGGAAGAGCGGCTCACGTTCTGCTTTGCTACGAGCCTACATATACGACCTTTTCGGCTGCGGAAAACATACCGATTCCGGAGGGGGAAGATTTTCTTGTTGCTCGTATTTTTTCCGACTTCAAAAACTTGAGACGAATAGGTTTTGAAGGGTCCGATTCGGACAATACTGAAGTATCCCATACTGCCGAATCAGATCAGTCCGAGGCCGAATCTGAAGAGGTATTGGATTCTGCCGACCCTCCCTCTACATCGGGGCGGGGGAACCTTTCTGTTGACGACGTTCCTCAACGTACAGACAACCTTCTCCTCTCGGGATCTACTGACATGGCTGGGTTAAGCCTGACAAAGCTCGCTAAGAAGGCGAATGCGGAGAGATTAGCTGCACGGCGAAGAGCGGAGGGTCTTTCGACCGAAACGCCCACCAGTACATCTCAACATTCCCTCCCAGTTACCAAATCAACGTCTTTAGGAGTTGTTGAGGAGGCGGCAACAGATAAGAATGCCGAATCCGCATTGGTTGGGAAAGCCGTTCAAGATGTTGAGGGAAAGACGGAGAAACGCGTTAGGGATCATGAGGTCAGCTTAGAAGATCTCGGCGGCAAACGTCCTCGAATGGGGGAATCGAGCGAGGTTGTGCCCTTTGTGATTCGACCAATGGTAAGGAACACGCCGGTTCCTTCGGATGCCTCTGCGCGTAAAGACCCGGAGGTCGCGTTTGGCGTGGCAACGTCTTTGTCGTTGCCGTCTGATATGGAGGCTTTCCAGTTGGAACCGGATTTGAATGCGACAATGTTAGCCGCACAGTCGGCCCTTTTGGTGCGTATTCTGACTTTTCCTTCATCCAAAAATTGTGCGCGTTATGTTTTCTGAATTTTTCTTTTGCAGACCGTTGGTAGGATAGCCGATGTGGGCCGCCGTCATCTCGACGCCGTCAAGCAGATTAGTCATTTACGAAAGCAAGTTGAGGACCAGAGGAAAAGGGCCGAGGACGAATTTTTAAGAGCGAAACAGGAAGCTTCTCGGGCAGAGGACGAGGTAGAGAGAGCTCGTCATGCGGATAAGTTGAGAGCGGAGTCCGAGAAGAAGGCCGACAATATGGAAGCTGCACTTGGCTTGTCCCAAAAGGCAGTTGCCAGACTGGAGGCTGAGTTGGCTGAAATGAAAGCGGCAAAGGAGATTGCCGATTCAAAAGGGTTCGAAGCCGGGAAAGAGGCTGGACTCGCCGAGTATGTGGACCAGGTCTCTAGGTTTGAGAATTGGGGCTTCAAGCATGGTTGGGAGAAGGCCCTTGCTGCAGCTGGAGTTTCGCTGAATATGCCAATACCGTATGAGCAAGTGGACATCGATCCGTTAGAGACTGATTCCGAGGGTTGATCTTTACGATACACAATTGTTATGATTTCGAGAAAGTAGTTTTTCCGTTTGTTTTTGTTATTTTGTATTTGTTTTATCGGACGTTTTCCGTGTTTTTCATACGGGTTGATATTATAAAAGTTATGATACAGAAATGGACGTCGATACTTTTTTACAGTTATAAGATGTTATGAATGCTGCTCGATGTGCTGATGTTTCCGTAATTTTATGGTGATATTGTTTTAATAGATCTAAAATCTGCCCTTGCCTTGGCCAGGGCGCGAGCGTGAAGAGCCTAATTGGTTCATACTCGTGGGCTGGCCGAGGCATTCTTTGAAAAGCTGGCCGAGTAAAACGAGGCCGACTAGATTAATAAATCTGCCCTTGCCTTGGCCAGGGCGCGAGCGTGAACAGCCTAATTGGTTCGTACTCGTGGGCTGGCCGAGGCATTCTCTGAAAAGGTGGCCGAGTAAAACTGGGCCGACTAGATTAATAAATCTGCCTTTGCCTTGGCCAGGGCGCGAGCGTGAAGAGCCTAATTGGTTCGTACTCGTGGGCTGGCCGAGGCATTCTCTGAAAAGATGGCCGAGTAAAACGAGGCCGACTAGATTAATAAATCTGCCCTTGCCTTGGCCAGGGCGCGAGCGTGAAGAGCCTAATTGGTTCGTACTCGTGGGCTGGCCGAGGCATTCTCTGAAAAGCTGGCCGAGTAAAATGAGGCCGACTAGATTAATAAATCTGCCCTTGCCTTGGCCAGGGCGCGAGCGTGAAGAGCCTAATTGGTTCGTACTCGTGGGCTGGCCGAGGCATTCTTTGAAAAGCTGGCCGAGTAAAACGAGGCCGACTAGATTAATAAATCTGCCCTTGCCTTGGCCAGGGCGCGAGCGTGAAGAGCCTAATTGGTTCGTACTCGTGGGCTGGCCGAGGCATTCTCTGAAAAGCTGGCCGAGTAAAACGAGGCCGACTAGATTAATAAATCTGCTCTTGCCTTGGCCAGGGCGCGAGCGTGAAGAGCCTAATTGGTTCGTACTCGTGGGCTGGCCGAGTAAAACGAGGCCGACTAGATTAATAAATCTGCCCTTGCCTTGGCCAGGGCGCGAGCGTGAAGAGCCTAATTGGTTCGTACTCGTGGGCTGGCCGAGGCTCTGAAAATCCGGAGACTTATTTTGGCCAATCGTGACATCCACGAAGGGCGCTCCGAATCCGGAGACTTATTTTGGCCAATCGTGACATCCACGAAGGGCGCTCCGAATCCGGAGACTTATTCGGCCCCAAGGGGTAATGCCCCAAAAGGCGCTCCGAATGCGGAGACTTTATTCGGCCCTAAGGGGTCATGCCCCAAAGGGCGCTCCGAATCCGGAGACTTATTCGGCCCTAAGGGGTCATGCCCCAAAGGGCGCTCCGAATCCGGAGACTTATTTTGGCCAATCGTGACATCCACGAAGGGCGCTCCGAATCCGGAGACTTATTTGGGCCAATCGTGACATCCATGAAGGGCGCTCCGAATCCGGAGACTTTATTCGGCCCTAAGGGGTCCTGCCCCAGAGGGCGCTCCGAATCCGGAGACTTATTTTGGCCAATCGTGACATCCACGAAGGGCGCTCCGAATCCGGAGACTTATTTGGGCCAATCGTGACATCCACGAAGGGCGCTCCGAATCCGGAGACTTATTTGGCCAATCGTGACATCCACGAAGGGCGCTCCGAATCCGGAGACTTTATTCGGCCCTAAGGGGTCCTGCCCCAGAGGGCGCTCCGAATCCGGAGACTTATTTTGGCCAATCGTGACATCCACGAAGGGCGCTCCGAATTCAGAGACTTATTTGGGCCAATCGTGACATCCACGAAGGGCACTCCGAATCCGGAGACTTTATTCGGCCCTAAGGGGTCATGCCCCAAAGGGCGCTCCGAATCCGGAGACTTATTTTGGCCAATCGTGACATCCACGAAGGGCGCTCCGAATCCGGAGACTTATTCGGCATTGAATGTTGAGCGCAGACATGTAAAAACACGAAACTTTGCATTACAACGACGTGTACAAGTATCAAGCCCACAGGTCGGGTCATTGATAAAATTTACGTAGATGTGTTGAATTCCACGGCCGGGGCAGGCTTCTTCCTGACATGTCGCAGAGCCGATATGCCCCTACGCCTGCGACGGAATCTATCTGATAGGGGCCGTCCCAGTTCGGACCAAGCTTTCCATCGGCTGGCCTCCGGTCGGCTGGCAGTACCTTCTTTAGGACCAGTTCTCCTGGATTGTAGCGGCGCAACTGAACTCGACGATTGTATGACTTGGCGAGCTGTTGCTGATATCGTGCCATGGATGCTAAGGCGCGGTCTCTCCGTTCTTCGATCAGAACCAGGTCCAGAGCGAGCATCATGTCATTTCGGCCTGTTCGAAGGCTTGTGATCTCAAAGTTGGCAAGCCAATCCCTAGGGGTAAGATTGCCTGGGTTCCGAAGCATAAGGCAAACGGCGTTTCTGGTAGATCGTCTTGGCGTTGTTCGATGGGCCCACAGCACACTCGGCAACTCTTCAACCCATCTGCCTTTGGCGTTTTCCAGCCTCTTTTTGATGCCGTTCAAGATGGATTTGTTTGAAGCTTCCGCTTGACCGTTACTTTGGGGATAGGCTGGCGTAGAGAAGTAAGGCTCAATACCATATTTGCTGCATAATTCTCGGTATACGCCACAATCGAACTGAGTACCATTATTCGAGATCAATGCTCGTGGTATGCCGAATCGTGTAATGATGTTCTTCCACACGAAGCGCTTAATGTCGGAATCCCGTATATGGGTTAGAGCCTCCGCTTCGACCCACTTTGTGAAGTAATCGGTTGCTACGATTAGAAATCGCTTGTTCCCTGGGGCCCTTGGCAATGGTCCCACGATATCGAGTCCCCACTGAGCAAACGGCCAGGGGCTTGTGATAGCATTCAGAGCTTCTGCCGGCTGATGGGTTAGTGGGGAGAACTTTTGGCATTGTTCGCATTTCTTGACATAATTTTCTGCGTCGGCTCTCATCGTCGGCCAATAATATCCCTGTGTTATCGCCCGATGGGCCAGGGAGCGTCCCCCGAATGGGCACCACAGCTGCCATCATGTATCTCAGTGAGCAGCTCCTCTACTCTGTCCGGGTGCACGCATTCCAAGTATGGTCCAGAGAGGGACTTTTTGTAAAGCCCTCCTTGTGGATCTAAGTAGTACCGCAGGGCCTTGTTTCGCAGTTTGTGTGCTTCTTTTTTGTCCTCTGGGAGTTGCTCAGAAGAAAGGAATGCAGCAATGGGGTCCTTCCAACTCGGAGCGGATTCTATAATGTTGATGTGGGTTTCCTCCGGAGGGCCGATACTTGGTTCCGGGACGAAACCTACTTCGATGGTACGCTTGAGCTCAGAGTTGATGGCGGAGGCTAAGCAGGCCAGGGCATCCGCGTGTGTATTTTGATCGCGTGTTATTTGGTTTAGTTCGTGATGGTCGAATTTTGTCAGCAAGGAGTTAGCCGTTTTCATATAGGCCGCCATACGCTCGTCTCTTGCCGCGTACTCCCCCTTTAGCTGGTTGATTACCAATTTTGAGTCGCAAAACACCAACAGCCGCCGTGCGCCGAGCAGATGCGCGTTCCGCAGTCCGGCTAAAAGGGCTTCGTATTCGGCTTCGTTATTTGATGCTTCGAAGCCGAGCTTGACGGCCTGCTCAATTACTGCGCCGTCTGGAGACATAATTACTACGCCGGCGCCGCTGCCCCGTTGGTTGGATGATCCATCACAGTATAATTGCCAAATGTCCCCAACATAAATTCTCCAATCTGGCTTTGACCGATCTTCGGCCTTTGGCTGGACGTCATCAGGTCTGAGGTCGGCAAGCCCTCCTGTGAATTCGGCAACAAAGTCGGCGAGCACCTGCCCCTTGATTGCGGTTTTGGGTAAAAAATGAATGTCGTATTGGCCGAGTTCGAGAGCCCACTTCGAAACACGCCCTGATGCTTCTGCATTCCGTAGTACTGATCGAAGGGGATAGTCTGTTAGCACCCTAATGCTGTGTGCTTGGAAGTAATGCATCAGTTTTCTTGCTGCCATGACTAAGGCTAGGACGAGTTTTTCCAGCGGTAGGTAGCGTGTTTCTGCGTCCACCATTGCCTTGCTCACATAATACACTGGCTGTTGCTGCCCTTCCTCCTCTTTCAATAATACGGCACTGACAGCCCTGTCGGAGACTGCCAGATATAGGATGAGGGGGTCACCGGCGGCGGGCGTTGTTAGAAGAGGTACTGTCCGGAGGTAGGTCTTCAGCCCGTTAAAGGCTGCTTCGCATTCGGCGGACCATTCGAAAGCTCTGCCCAGACGTAGTGTTTGAAAGAATTGTCTGCAGCGGTCTGTAGATCGGCTGATGAACCTGTTGAGTGCAGCAGCCATTCCCATCAACTTCTGGACTTCTTTCACAAACGGGGGGAACTCAGTTCCAAAATTGCTGTGACTTGCCTCGGGTTGGCTTCGATTCCTCGGTGGTTGACGATATAGCCCAGGAATTTGCCGGAGCCGATTCCGAATGCGCATTTGGAAGCGTTTAGCTTCATTCTGTATTTGCGTAGGGTATCGAATGTCTTTTCCAGATCGGCTATATGGTTTTGCTCTTCTTTGGATTTGACCACCATGTCATCGATGTATACTTCCATGGTGTGTCCGAGCTGTTCTTTGAACATCGTGGTGACCAGTCTTTGGTAAGTTGCCCCTGCATTCTTCAGTCCAAAAGGCATAACCCTGTAGCAATAGGTACCTCTTGGAGTGAGAAATGCAGTTTTGTCCTGATCATCCGGATTCATGGCGATCTGATGGTAGCCCCTGTAGGCATCGAGGAAACTCATGCGACGGTGGCGTGCCGTCGCATCGACGAGTTGGTCAATTCTTGGTAAGGGGAAGCAGTCTTTGGGGCAAGCTCTGTTCAGATCCGTGAAATCGACGCACACTCGCCATGTTCCATTTTTCTTTTTCACCACCACTGTGTTGGAGAGCCACGTGGGGTAGGTGACTTCTCTGATTGCCCCGGCGTCAAGCAGTTTGTCAACTTCTTCTACAACGGCGGCGGTGTGTTCTGCGGAGGATCGCCGGCCTTTCTGAATGATCGGCTTGCACCGGGGGTCGACATTTAGATGGTGTTGTGAGACTGACGGGTCTATTCCCGGCATCTCGTATGGAGTCCACGCAAAGACGTCGAGGTTGCCGAGTAAGAAAGTGATCAGCTGCTGTCTGTCGACCTGGCTCAGAGAGGCGCCGATCATAAAAAACTTTTCGGGCTTCCATCAATGTCAACCCGGTCTAAACCTTCCGTGGCCTTTTCGTCTGGTTGACGCCCGACGTCATCCAGAACCTCTCGACTGGGCACTTCGATGGAATTTACTTGCAGTTCCTTCGGCGTCTTGGCGGCGAGAAGATAACATGTCTTCGCTGACTGTTGAGAGCCACGGATCTGCTCAACGCCGTATTCCGTTGGGAAACGTAGTAGCTGGTGGTAGGTGCTTGGGACGGCCTTCAGGGTATGCAACCATGATCGCCCCATGATGAGATTGTACGGGGACGGTAACCTGACGACCAAGAATTCCACGTCCACCGTTCTGGAGCCAGCTCGAACGGGTAGACTGATCTTTCCCAATGGGTACTCCGGGTTGGCGTTGAAGCCGAATAGTGGATAAGGAGCGGGAGTCAGATCCGAATCGTTGAACCCGAGTTTGACGAAGGTTTTATAGTACATAACCTCCGAAGTGCTTCCCTGGTCGATAAGAACGCGTTCGACGGTGAATCTGTTTACGCGTAGCGCAACAACCAGAGGATCTACGTGGGGGAGTGTTACGCCGCTCAAATCAGAGTCGTCGAAGGTGATGCTTGGCGCTTCTCGGAGCCGGGGTCGCTTTGTTGGTGTGAGCTGATGCTGGGGGCCCGGAAGTGACTGGATTGCATGTACAGTCGGGGCTATCGGCAGGCTGTATATCATATGTACGGTGTCAAGCGGGACGTCTTTTGGGAGACGAGAGTCCTCTGTCATCGTGTCAAGGTGATCGGTTAAGGCGCGGTGACCTCGAGGTCGTTGAGGACCTGCCCTTGGGGATCGCTCAGGAACTTTGAGCCCTGCCCGCTCGGACTTGGCTTTTTCTAAGGCCAAATCGCGGCGAAGGCGTTCGTTCTCAGCGGTGATGTTGTCCAAACTCTGTTGGATCTGTCTGGCTTGTTCTACGGTCGCTTGCATCGTTTCCTTCGTTAAAGTCGTTGGTGAGTTAGAGTTCGAGGCGCGTCGCTGCGCGACAGTTTCCTTTCCGAGCGTATTTGCCGGAGTGAAGTCGTCTCTCTGTGCGGTCTCGTCGATGACTATCGGAGGGTCTTTGGTCACGCCTTCCATGGATGTATTCGAGTATTCCCACAGACGGCGCCAATTGTGGGGAAGTGGATTGGAAATACTCTTCGGATCCTGGGAGACGCTAATGATCCTCAGCTAGTCACCTGCAAAGATACAAGTACTCCGGTCGGGGGTGCCGGAATTAGCACTCCGACGGACAAGTCAGTTCTTCTACTCAAGAAAGCTTGTTTACTAAGTTTTTAGAAGTGATTCTTACATACCTCCACAGATCTGAAGCTCTTGTATTTATATCCATTTTTTGGGCCTCGGGGCCAGAGTCTACTTTTTATTTAATATTCTTCCTTTTGTCCTGATATGCCTTCTCAAGTCTATTCGGCCGTAAGTTCGTAGTCGGCGTCTCAGTTGAGCCGAATGGAGCCGTTCAATTCCCGGCTCCTCGGGTATACCAGATTTCGTTCCCCTATGAATTCGGCTCCCACAAAATCATATGGTTTTGACATGATATGATTTCACGTATATGTATAAGTATCTTTGTCCCCGCATATCTTTTAATGTTTTAATATGAGATTGTTCGATGGGCTTTGCTCACCCCCTGCCTGTACATGTGTACAGGGAATGTTTTTCGGATTTGAAGATCAAACCATGGGTTTTACCATTTCATAAGTGTAATGTAGTGATGGATTGTATTACTTCACTTGTTGTTTGGCCGAGTGCTAGGCAATAGCGTGGAGGGATTTTCGGGAAGCAAGAGCTTCTTAATTATGTTTTCTTGAGTGTATGTTGATATTTGTAAAGCCACGGGCTTAAGATGTAATGAGCGAGACTCAATTTGTGTAACCAAACAATGACTTGGAAATATGTAAGCCTACATGGCATTTAACTGGTTGTTAAACAGTAGACTCTGATGTATGAAAGTATGTTATTTCTTATATTTATTCCGCATATGAGTTATCTTTATTGAATTATTTTGGAGGCGTTACAAGGTAAAAATACTTCTGTTTTACTATGCTTAAGAGATGCTTGTTTTCTTGATTATAATGATAGCTTAATGGGTATGATGGAAACTGGTCTTCACAAAGGATCCGTCCATTTTAATTGTTTTCCTGATTTCACTCTTAGTCTTAGAGACCCCCATATATTAGATGCTTTAACTCTAAATATTCATTTACATGGCTCATTTACAAATATGAAAGAAAAGGTTCATAATATTGCTTTAATTTATCGTGCTCATTACAAATGTATTAAAACCAATTTGAATGTTTAAGCCTTACATAAAAGTCCTAAAGACAAAACCTTATTAATCCAAAGTAGTAAGAATGATACTAATATAAATATTCCTCAAATGATTGGATGGAAAAATATTACTGTCACGACCCGAACTAGGGGCTTATCGGAATCGCGACCGGCCAGCGCCTCGATTCGCACCCTAGGCCTACTACTATCTACTATCCAGTTTAGAGAACAAATAAATAAATCATCGCAAATACTTGGTGAGTTCATTTCACTAGAGCACTGCTATATTAGTCATACAAGTCATAAAGAAAAGTTAAGTTACACAATAACTTGGCCCTATGCCAACAAAAGAGGTAATACATGACTTATATAAAACTAAAGGTCCAGAATCCATCCTAGGCCACGAGACATCACAAAAAGGCCTTTGGTTATCCTCTAAGCATTCTCCTTACCTGAAATGGGTTAGCAACACACCCATGAGCTATAAAGCTTGTGAGAACATACTTACACAATTTACAAGTTTGCCATGGTTCAAACATAATATTTCAAGTTTTCAAAGCCCAATGGCTGGAAAGGCAAAATAAATGCTCTTATATAGATATCAAAATATACGTACATATGCCCATTCGACTGGATATGTTGCCAGAGAAGTAGGGAGCTACCCATACTAATATCAAATGGTCATGATCATGCCAAGGGACGATGGCCGCGTCCCAACAACCACCCTTATAACGCCTCACCCGTTGGTATCTTTAATTTCCCCCAACGTCCGGGATGTTCCGTTCGAATGTACGTTATTACATTTGCAAGAGTTTTATAACAATGTCTTAACCATGGCTTATGTATACAAGCAATACATGTGAGTCAGCTTATCCCGTTAGCTCACGTTTTCTAAAACATAACATGATTTTCAAAACGTATTCAAGGTGCTTTTCCAAACATAGGCATACTTGCTAGTTATTCATAAATCAGTGCAATCTCATGCTCCGAAATAATTCATGGATCAAAGCATGTCAGTATATTCAAATACATGTAAAGAGTGTAAGTATGAACTCACCTAAAAGTACACGAAGTTTGGTAAAGTCGACTGGAACCGAGATCTAAACACAACGTATGAAAAACTATATTATAGTAGGTCTAGGAACCAATTCTAAGCATGAAATAAATATTCAAAACCATAATCCCAAAGTACCCAAAGTGTACAACTTAAAAGGGGTCCTCCTCCTAGGGTCCAGAACTTCTTAGTTTGCAGCACTCCAGATCAGAGGCTAAAATCCAAATCAAAACACTTAAAAAAAATTCCGAAATTTTACAGGGTTATCAATCAAGATGTTATGAAACTTTTTCATGAAGGACTCGCCTCCCAAAAATGCCCAGAAACAGGGTAAAAAGGCAGTAAAACAAAACTGGTTCAGATCCGTTGCAATTTCTAAAATATCATTTCTACAACAATCTAGCCGTTGGATGGAGTTGAAACAAATTGGGTTGAAAAGATAACGCTTTATTTTAACTCTCGTCCAAAAATCAACCGTTAAAGTGGCCTCAATATTTTTTGACAAATTTTCAAAGTAAACTGTCTGTTCAGGAAAAAAAAACTGTTTGCTGGGCAAAATCCTTAGTTTGAGCTCTAGCCTCATGGCTCATTTCAACATGATATCAATGGAAGGAAATAAGTCTAAAACTATATTTTAAGGCTTAAATTCATGGTTCATTGCAACATGAAATCAAAGGAAAGAAATGAAGGCTTTAACTCATAGAATTGAAGTAGACATAGAGAGGGAGTTACCTAGACTTGAAGCTTGATGAACAATTATGGAAGTGTTTGATTTTTCTTTCTTAAACCCACAGAATTTCAGCAAGAAGATGTAGTTTTTACACATATAGGATATATATAGGAAGAAAGTGGGTAGGTAGGTTCAATGGCTAGGATTAAATCTTGGAGAAAACCTAAGGCTAGGATTGAAAGGTGAATGTTGTGGTAAAAAAGGGAGTGAGGTGGATGCATATTCCATCTCACGAAAAATTCCAGCCATGGTGGCTGATTTTCCACCACAAATTGCACTGCTCGGATAAAACGCAGTGCGCGGACATCCGGGCTGTCCGAAAATCGGTTCATTAAAAATCCTATTTAATCACTGTTGACTAATTTTGACATTCTGAGTTCGATGGTGTGATCCGTTTCGCCTAAAAAAAATATACATCTTTAGGAGTTTCGTTTTTGACACACTCAAAGAGGATTATCAATTATTGTTCTGTTATAGGTCCGCGCCGGATGGCGAAGTATAGATAATATTTATTAAAATGGCATTGAGAAACTTATTAAATATGAGATGTGACCTCTGTTCATTGTCGGTGTCAAACAAAAGGCGAAAAGTTGGGTCGGGTCTTCACATCCTTCCCACCTTAAGAAGTTTGGTCCTCCAAACTTGACCGAGGTACTACAGTAACGTGTTATATAAAAAAAAAAACATTACCTTCTTCAAAAAGATACGGGTAGAGAGTTCGGAGGTCCTCCTCTTTTTCCCAAGTAGCCTCTCCGTTAGCATTATTGTCCCACCAGACCTTTACTAGAGGTATGACCTTGTTTCGCAATTGCTTCACCCTTCTGTCCATGATACGAATGGGCTTTACAATGTAAGTCAGATTCGGTTGCACTTCAGCTGACTCAGGCACTCGAACATGTGACGAGTCTGGCACATAAGGTTTTAGCATCGAGATATGAAAGACGTCATGAACTCCGGCGAGCTCCGGTGTTAATGCGAGTCGATATGCTACAGGTCCGACACGCTCAGTGATTCTAAAAGGTCCCACGAACCTTGGATTTAACTTCCCTCGCTTTCCAAATCGAACGACCCCTTTCAGAGGTGAAATCTTCACAAATGCTGAGTCTCCTACATTGAGATCAAGATTCCTCCTTCCGCTATCCGCATAACTTTTCTGTCTATCTTGAGCTACCTTCAGGCGGTCCTGGATGAGCTTGATCTTCTCCGTTGTTTCCTCAATGATGTTTGGTCCGATTTCTTCCTCCATGATCTGTTTCTCCCCGACCTCAGTCCAACATACTGGCGATCTACATTTCCTTCCATATAAAGCTTCATAAGGTGCCATCCCGATACTCGTCTGGTAACTATTATTGTAGGCGAATTCTACTAAAGGAATGTACTCTTCCCAACTGCCTCGAAAATCCATCACGCAGGCTCTAAGCAAGTCTTCTAGCGTCTGAATGGTCCGCTCAGATTGTCCATCGGTTTGCGGATGAAAGGCTGTACTGAGGTTCAACTTTGTTCCCATGGCTCGTTGAAAGCTACTCCAGAAATCTGACACAAATCTCGGGTCTCGGTCGGACACAATAGACACAGGTACTCCATGTAGTCTAACTATCTCTGCGAGGTAGATGTGGGCATAACGGTCGATTGAGAACGTCTTTTTAACCGGTAGGAAATGAGCTGACTTTGTCAATCGATCGACGATCACCCATATCATGTTGTTCCCTTTCAATGTGCGTGGTAGTCCCGATACGAAGTCCATCGTGATGTGCTCCCACTTCCATTCAGCTACAGGTAGAGGTTGAAGTAGTCCTGCTGGTTTTTGGTGTTCTGCTTTTATCTGCTGACACTGGAAACAACTCCTTACATATTTTGCTATCTCTCTCTTCATTCCCCTCCACCAGTATACGGTCTTCAAGTCTTGATACATCTTGGTGATCCCTGGATGAATTGCAAGTTGGACTTGTGGCCGTCGTTTAAAATCTGGAGTTTGACCTCTTCTATGGCCGGGACACAGACTCTACCCTGAAACTTTAGAATTCCATTGGCGACTGTGAAATCTGGATGTGGTTCTGTTTCTAGTCCATCTCGAACTTTCTTCAATTCTGGATCCTCCTTCTGTCTTTGTCTGATCATTTCAGTTATGGCGGGTTGAGCAACTATGGCGTTGCACATAGTAATCGATCCTGGAATTATCACTTCCAACTCTATTTGATCCATCTCTTGTAAAAGTGTTGGTTGTGTAGTGAGTAGGCAATTTATCCTTCCCGTCAATTTCCTGCTCAGAGCGTCTGCTACCACGTTAGCTTTTCCTGGGTGGTATTGAATGTGGACATCGTAATCTTTGATTAGTTCTAACCACCGGCGTTGTCGTAAGTTAAGCTCCTTTTGGGTAAAGATGTACTTTAGGCTTTTATGATCAGTGTAGATTTCGCATGATACTCCATACAAGTAGTGTCTCCAGATTTTCAAGGCAAAAATCACTGCGGCGAGCTCCAGGTCGTGAGTTGGATAATTCCTTTCGTGTGTCTTCAGTTGTCGTGAAGCGTAGGCGATGACTTTCCCACGTTGCATTAAAACACATCCCAAGCCTTGTCGTGATGCATCACTGTAGATTGCATATCCATCGACGCCGTTAGGAAGGGTAAGGATCGGTGCCGAAACCAATCTCTTCTTTAAGTCCTGGAAACTCTGCTCTCGTTTTTCAGTCCAAACGAATGGTGTGCCTTTTCGTGTTAGCTCAGTCAATGGCACAGCAATCTTTGAAAAGTCTTGCACGAATTTGCGGTAGTAGCCAGCTAGTCCTAGAAAACTTCTAACTTCAGTCACGGTGGTGGGCCGAGGCCAATTGACAATTGCTTCGATCTTTTGTGGGTCCACTGAGACTCCATCCTTACTGATGACGTGTCCTAAGAATGCGACACTGTCTAACCAGAATTCACATTTCTTGAACTTGGCGTAGAGCTTTCGCTCCTTTAGCGTCTGTAGAACCTTTCTCAAGTGTTCTGCATGTTGCTTTTCATCCTTGGAGTAAATCAGTATATCGTCGATGAAAACGATGACAAATTCATCCAAGAACGGCTTGAATACACGATTCATCAAGTCCATGAATGCAGCAGGTGCATTGGTCACGCCAAAAGGCATCACAAGAAATTCGTAGTGACCGTAACGAGTACGAAAGGCTGTCTTCTCTATGTCCTCGGGTTTCACCTTCAGTTGATGGTACCCCGACCGTAAATCAATCTTCGAAAATACACATGCGCCTTGCAGCTGATCAAACAACTCATCGATTCGAGGTAGTGGGTACTTATTCTTTCTTGTAACCTTATTTAGTTCCCGGTAATCAATACATAACCTCATTGTTCCATCCTTTTTCTTAACAAAGAGGACAGGTGCGCCCCATGGGGTAACTCCTGTAATTGAACTTTCAGTTCTTTCAATTCGGCTGGGGCCATCCGATACAGAGCTTTGGAGATCGGTTGCGTACCAGGTGCAACTTCAATAGGAAACTCAATCTTCCGATCTATTGGCATTCCAGGTAAGTCTTCCGGAAAGACTTCCGAAAATTCTCGAACTACAGGAATAATAGATACCTTCGTATCTTTTACTGGTGACGACGAGATGCTGCACAAGAACCCATGACAACCCTTCCTCAGAAGTCGTAGGGCCTTAGCCGCAGATACTAAATACGGAGGTGGGACTATGCCAACCCCCGTGAAACAAAAGTCCACATGACCCGGGGTTCGAAACTCAACACACTTACGTGCACAATCGATAGTGGCGTTGTTGGCAGACAGCCAAACCATGCCAAGGATAACATCGAAGTGACCCATCTCCATGGGAATCAAGTCGACCGTCAGATGATTATTATCGAAACACACATCACAATCTCTATATACAGTTGAGCAACAAATATTGCCACTCATGGGCTGAGAAACAATCAAATCATAACCAAGGGGTTCGGGTTTCTTAGGTAGTCTCATGGCAAAATGTGATGCAATGAATGAATGTGTTGATCCGGAATCTATAAGAGCATAAGCCGATAATGAACAGATAAATAAGTTACCTGCAACTACCATTTCTGTGTTCTGCGCATCACCTGGTATTAAGGCAAAAGCTCTGCCTTGTCGTTGATTGTTCACTAATTTAGGTTTTGTCCCAGTTGCCTGCACCATGTTTCTCCCTAGTGGTACCGCATTCGCTCCAGTTCGCACCAATTTAGGACAATTCCTTTTCATGTGTCCCCCCTCGCCGCAGTTAAAGCAAGTTCCAGCAGCTTTACGACATTCTCCTGAGTGGAAACTACCGCAAGTGTTACACTTAGGCACCTTGTTGCCCTGATTGTTATTCTGCCTCCCAACATTGGATGGTCCCGTATTTTGTTTTTTGGGTGGAAAATCACTTAACTTCTTCCCATCGAAGTTGTCAAAATGACGCTTCTTCTTCTCAGTGAACTTCTTCCTGCTGTTGACATTCCTCTCCACGATCATGGCACGGTCCACTATGTCAGCGTATGTAACCAATCGCATTGGCAGTATGACATCGCGAATGTCAGGGTGGAGTCCCTCTTCGAACCTTCGAGCTTTTAGATTTTCTGTGCTAATCAGGTGTTTCCCGTACTGTGATAGCCTGGTGAATTCTGCTTCGTATTCAGTCACCGACATCTGTCCCCACTGTTTTAGTCGATAAAACTCCGCACACTTTGCATCCTGGACGGACTGTGGTATGTATTTCTCTCGAAAGACGACCAGAAATCGGTCCCAAATCATTGTCGGCTCGGTCTCTTCCTTCATCTCCCACCATTGCTGAGCTTCTCCTTGCAGTAAATACGTGGCTAGTCCGACCTTCTGGGTTTCTGTACAATGCATAACTTTAAATATCTTTCTCAGCTCTGCGACCCAAGCATCGGCCCTTTCAGCGTCTATTCCTCCCGGAAAGGTTGGAGGTTTCAGCTTCAAGAATTCCTTCAAGTTGAGATCTTCCCGTTGAGGTTGTGCTACATTCCCCAACTGTGGGCCCTGGGCATTGTTAGTCGGTTGTTGCTGTACTTGAGGTGGTGGTGGAATTACTGGAGGTGGGTTCTGTGGAGGTGGTGGTTGTTGCCTTTCAGCTTGGGCTGCCGTGAAGAATTGATCCATCATTCTTTCTAACCGATCGAGACGGCTTGAGTCGCCAGCTCCAAGAGTTCTCGCAGGGTTCCCTCGAGTGTTCATCCTAAATTTCAACGTATGAATACTAAGGAAGCTAGAAACAAGAAACGTATAACAAAAGAGAGTCATCATAACTATGCATCCATTTATATATATATATACATATATCCATGAGTTGATGTACACATGGTCAGCTTTACATGGTGGTTACAAAATATGGTATTATGTTAGAATGACGCAGTTACCAAAAACACTGAAGCGCCACAAGACCCAAAACTAGTTTGCCAACATCCCAAAAGGGCATCAAAACTAATCTAGACTGAACATGTTGCATCAAGGCCCCTATTACATACAAAATATAAGTATAGTTGCCCAGTCTATATTCCCCCCCATCAAGACTAACTAGTCGTCAGAGCCATCCGACTCATCGCGAGACTCAACGTCATAAACCTCAGGTTCGTTGGGGTTGAACTCAGGTTCTTCCTCAGGTTCTTCTTCAGGATCTTCTTCTATGTCATCATCCATTCCATCTTCGGCAGGATCCTCGGGTTCATGACCTATGGGGACCACAGGTGCCACTTCTGGTACTATTTGATCTCCTCCATCTCCATTAGCTTCCACGTGGTCAACTTCTTCTCTGAAGATCACTGGGTCATTACTAAACGCGAGCACTTCTTGCCAAATTTGCATGTGGATACGAACACGGTAAATAACTATCGCCCTCCTCATCTCTGGAGTGAAAAGAACTTCCTCTTGGCTAATGAAAGCGATTTGGTTATAAAAGCGTCGACGTGCTTCACGGAGGACTTCCTGGTGGTAACGAGCTAGGTCTCGCGGTTCGACTCCCCAATGGCCCTGCTGAGCCTCGCTCAATCGATACCCTCCAAACTCGTCATAGCGAAGGATAGGCTCCATGTCCTGCAGTACACACAAGACGTAAATCTTGTAAGTACCGGACCAAAGGCAAAAATACGGGTAATGAGGAAAACTACAGTAACTTAAGGCTGTAGTCAGGTTTCTTAAGGTATCTACCCCAAACAGGTTACTGGATGAGACACTTAGACACGTAGCATGCATTGAGTGTCGTAGTGCAAGTGTCTTAATGCTCTATGGATTTAAGGTTCTCTAAACCCACAGCTCTGATACCAAGTTTGTCACGACCCGAACTAGGGGCTTATCGGAATCGCGACCGGCCAGCGCCTCGATTCGCACCCTAGGCCTACTACTATCTACTATCCAGTTTAGAGAACAAATAAATAAATCATCGCAAATACTTGGTGAGTTCATTTCACTAGAGCACTGCTATATTAGTCATACAAGTCATAAAGAAAAGTTAAGTTACACAATAACTTGGCCCTATGCCAACAAAAGAGGTAATACATGACTTATATAAAACTAAAGGTCCAGAATCCATCCCAGGCCACGAGACATCACAAAAAGGCCTTTGGTTATCCTCTAAGCATTCTCCTTACCTGAAATGGGTTAGCAACACACCCATGAGCTATAAAGCTTGTGAGAACATACTTACACAATTTACAAGTTTGCCATGGTTCAAACATAATATTTCAAGTTTTCAAAGCCCAATGGCTGGAAAGGCAAAATAAATGCTCTTATATAGATATCAAAATATACGTACATATGCCCATTCGACTGGATATGTTGCCAGAGAAGTAGGGAGCTACCCATACTAATATCAAATGGTCATGATCATGCCAAGGGACGATGGCCGCGTCCCAACAACCACCCTTATAACGCCTCACCCGTTGGTATCTTTAATTTCCCCCAACGTCCGGGATGTTCCGTTCGAATGTACGTTATTACATTTGCAAGAGTTTTATAACAATGTCTTAACCATGGCTTATGTATACAAGCAATACATGTGAGTCAGCTTATCCCGTTAGCTCACGTTTTCTAAAACATAACATGATTTTCAAAACGTATTCAAGGTGCTTTTCCAAACATAGGCATACTTGCTAGTTATTCATAAATCAGTGCAATCTCATGCTCCGAAATAATTCATGGATCAAAGCATGTCAGTATATTCAAATACATGTAAAGAGTGTAAGTATGAACTCACCTAAAAGTACACGAAGTTTGGTAAAGTCGACTGGAACCGAGATCTAAACACAACGTATGAAAAACTATATTATAGTAGGTCTAGGAACCAATTCTAAGCATGAAATAAATATTCAAAACCATAATCCCAAAGTACCCAAAGTGTACAACTTAAAAGGGGTCCTCCTCCTAGGGTCCAGAACTTCTTAGTTTGCAGCACTCCAGATCAGAGGCTAAAATCCAAATCAAAACACTTAAAAAAATTCCGAAATTTTACAGGGTTATCAATCAAGATGTTATGAAACTTTTTCATGAAGGACTCGCCTCCCAAAAATGCCCAGAAACAGGGTAAAAAGGCAGTAAAACAAAACTGGTTCAGATCCGTTGCAATTTCTAAAACATCATTTCTACAACAATCTAGCCGTTGGATGGAGTTGAAACAAATTGGGTTGAAAAGATAACGCTTTATTTTAACTCTCGTCCAAAAATCAACCGTTAAAGTGGCCTCAATATTTTTTGACAAATTTTCAAAGTAAACTGTCTGTTCAGGAAAAAAAAACTGTTTGCTGGGCAAAATCCTTAGTTTGAGCTCTAGCCTCATGGCTCATTTCAACATGATATCAATGGAAGGAAATAAGTCTAAAACTATATTTTAAGGCTTAAATTCATGGTTCATTGCAACATGAAATCAAAGGAAAGAAATGAAGGCTTTAACTCATAGAATTGAAGTAGACATAGAGAGGGAGTTACCTAGACTTGAAGCTTGATGAACAATTATGGAAGTGTTTGATTTTTCTTTCTTAAACCCACAGAATTTCAGCAAGAAGATGTAGTTTTTACACATATAGGATATATATAGGAAGAAAGTGGGTAGGTAGGTTCAATGGCTAGGATTAAATCTTGGAGAAAACCTAAGGCTAGGATTGAAAGGTGAATGTTGTGGTAAAAAAGGGAGTGAGGTGATGCATATTCCATCTCACGAAAAATTCCAGCCATGGTGGCTGATTTTCCACCACAAATTGCACTGCTCGGATAAAACGCAGTGCGCGGACATCCGGGCTGTCCGAAAATCGGTTCATTAAAAATCCTATTTAATCACTGTTGACTAATTTTGACATTCTGAGTTCGATGGTGTGATCCGTTTCGCCTAAAAAAAATAATACATCTTTAGGAGTTTCGTTTTTGACACACTCAAAGAGGATTATCAATTATTGTTCTGTTATAGGTCCGCGCCGGATGGCGAAGTATAGATAATATTTATTAAAATGGCATTGAGAAACTTATTAAATATGAGATGTGACCTCTGTTCATTGTCGGTGTCAAACAAAAGGCGAAAAGTTGGGTCGGGTCTTCACAATTACTCTCCCCGACCAATGGATTACAGTTAATGAAAATTACAAACATAATCAACAACAATCTATTTGTCACGATATTCAAGATATTCAACAATTTATTGATGGATCTGTTAGGATTAAATTTAATCGATCTCAGTCTTTTCGTCATAGTAATTCTAGTATACCTACTGATGTTGAAACTGAAGATGAAATATTTAATACACCTTTATTCAGAAAAAATAGTCAAATTCATCTAGGTCAACCTTCCCATAGTAAAATGAAAGAAATTGATAATTCCACAACTTCACAAATTAGTAAACCTGTTTATTCTACTCACACACATTTACATGAAGAAGATACTGAGTCTCAAGACTCTCCAACTCAAACTGATTTCGAAGTTATACCTCCAATAAATCCTCAGTTAATGACTATTAGTAAACTCTTTACTCCTGATCTTGATAAATTACATATTGAATTTAAATCTAAAGATAATAGGACTAAACGTTATGCATATCATACCAAATACGATTTGACTCAGTAATCTAAAATTACTCGTCAATGGTACAAATTTATGATTGAACATAAAATTGAAATTTATTTCTTTAAATATTTAGAAGACCATTATAAAGAAGTTCAAACAATTACCAAACATAAATGGAAAACTTCTCCTACTACTACTATTAGTTCTAGCCATCCTCCTTTATCTACCATAATTATTGATCATCACGGCTCCGAAGTCCCAGCCTCTCCTTTTAAGTTACTTGGTACTGACCCTGAAATCAAAAAAGTTATTGAACAAAATAATTATACTAATCAATGTCTAAAAGCAATTGGTAAACAATTAGATAAAATAGAAACCAATTTCGATGATTATTTGGCTAACAATGCATCTACTAAACAATCTTTAGACCAACCATTGCTTAATTTACCTAGTAACCGTTCTAAACGTCATAGTTTAGTCACCCAAGATAATTCTACTGTCAAACCCATTGAACAATTATTTACTAAATTAACTACCTCTGAAAAAGCTTTCCATCTACTGAGAAAGGTCTTACTGTATTAAACCAACATTCTACTCTTGACTCTGTTTCTACTCATTCAAACCCTGACACAATTGATAATGAAATTAATCATTTAGCTCAACAATTTCAATCAACTACTCTGAATAAACTTCATTATCCTAAACCTAATCCTACAACGCTCACAAAAAATTGGTATTCACGACCTACTCCCCCTGATCTCCAATATGAAGAAAATAATCTTAGTAATCAATTTTCTGTATCTACTAAAAAATTATACGAATGGAATATTGATGGTCTCAGTGAAGATCAAATACTTCAAAAATTAAATCATTTATCTATGTGTAGACACCCAATTTTTGACCGACCTTAAGACTCAGACGTCGCCGATTGAGTGCTCGGTGATGATGCATATTGTGCTCGTTTTGAGGTTACAAAGTCTCGGCTGAGAGCCTTGCCTCCGGACTTCGGGACTCTTTTGTGCTTTGCCTCGGTTTGCGAACCAGGTCCTGTTTTCTCTGTTTTCTCTTCCCAAAGGGAGGGAGAGGTCTCGTAGACCATCTCTCAGTGGCCGTAGGCTACGTTTCATGGTCGTAGGCCATTTTTTCCGTTTGGAGATCGGTTTCCGATTTTCGGAGCCGTCGGCCGTGTGCCTCGTTCGGGACCGCTTAACTACCTCCGTTTGCTCCGGTTTTTGGTACACACCTTGTTTCCTCTCCTTAGAGGGACACTGTGGCCCGGGAGGCCACCTTCGTGGTCGTACGCCACCTCCGGTTCTTAATAGTCAGTTTTCGGGGCCCCCAACTGCGCGTTTTGGCCCCCGAACCCTCGTTTTGCATCGGTGTGGGTTCATTTTTGGCATGGACCCTAGTTTCATTGTTAGGAAGGTGGTACGGGGGTGGGAGACCAGCAATTCTTCTTGGAGACCACCTTTCCCCGATCGGCCGGTTTTTCTTGGCAGGTAGGTGGTCTCCCTCACTTTTGAGCCACAATTTCGGGTCTCCCATACCACCATTGTGTTGCATTCATCTGGAAGGCCACCAATATGGGTAGGCCGACCAGCTTTTCTTCCTGACCTTTTTGAACCTTGCTAGAAAGCTAGTTTTCCTCTCTTCTGGGTCACATTTTCTGGTCTCCCATACCACCACTGTATTGCATTCACCTGGGAGGCCACCTTTCTGGGTAGGCCGACCACCTTTTGAGCTTGGACCTTTTGACCCCTGGCTGGCCGACACAAAAGGTAGCTGGCCGACCACCTGGCCTGGTCAGCCGACCACTTGAACTGGCCGGCCTACTCCCTCCTATTTTGTCTTCCTGAGTTGCTTCCAGCTGTACCAGCTGGGAGGCATTTGCTGCATCCTCCATACACGTGTATGGAGGATGTTTAATCTTGCTTCCAAGCTTCCAAGAGAAGCTTTAGACCTCTTTGGCTATAAAAGAAGCCCTCCTCTTCATTTGCAAAGGTTGAACATTTTTGCTAAGGCAAAACCTATACACATTTCTATATCTCTCTCTCTTTTGTGCTCAAAAACTCCATAGCTCTTGCCCCTTTGCACACCAACCCTTAGCCTAACCCTTCCACCATCCATCCAAGCACCTTGGAGCTGGTTTTCAAAGGTTGAAGAGTGCCTATTTTGGTCCAGAAGCTGCTGGAGTCATTGTCTACAAGGGTAAGTCTCTATTTCCCTCTTTGTAGCATTGTTTTGCTTCATAGTTTAGCTCTATTTGCAAGCATTTTTGGACTTTGTCATAAAATAAAAAAAGTCTTATTTTGAGCTCCTCTTCAAGTTTGATTAAGGTCATTTTTCTGTTGGGGGTCATCTACACCCTTGCATGCTTCATTTCCTCATGTTTTGAGCTATGCATTAGAGCATTTGTGTTGGCCTTGGTTTGGCCTTTTGGCCACTGAAATCCAGTGGATTTTCAGTGGCTAAAATGTGTCTTTGAGCTTCAAAATCAGAGAGGGGTGACCCTCTCACCCCTTGTTCTCTTTACTAACTTTCTTGGCCTTCCAAAGGAGCCCCTATTTGCATGTTTTGAAGCCGTGTTTCAGGCCATTATTTGTGAGTTTTATGACCTGCATAAGCTCTGTCCAGAGCCCTTTTGGCCATTTTGAATGTCTATTATGCATGTGTAGAGTAATCCTATTCAAGGCCTTTCAAAGGGGCTTTTACTTGCATGCTTCCTAGCTTTATTTCAGGTCATTTTTGATGAGTTTTAGGGCCCTCATAACCTCTGTCTAGAGGTGGTTTTTCCATTTTGTGTGTCTATCATAAATGTGTAGAACAACCCCTTGCATGGCCCTCCAAAGAAGCACATCATTCTTGCATGCATGGACTGAGTTTTAATGGGTTTTTGGGCATATTTTGGCATGGCATACTTCTGTTTGTGGCTGGTTTGATGAGCTCTCATATGCTTCATATAGTTGTAGTACAACTCATAGTTCACTAGCTTTTTTTGCATGCTTTGTTGACCCTTGATTCTAGCATATTTTGACAATGCCTTGAACTGATTTTGTGCATATTTTGGACTGCCCTAGCTCTGTTTTTGGGTCTCATGGTTGAATGATTCTTGTTTTGCATGTTTGTAGTTCAATATCCATGCTTAGCCTTGAGTTTCGAGGTCCATTGCATGCATATACTGAGGTGTTTCCATGCTTTGGGGTCATTTTGCATCATATTTCAGAGCTCATGTGAGTGCCATATCCTCATGTTTTCTCCTCTTTAAGTGTGCTTGAGAGTTGTGCATGATTGCCTTGTTTTCGGACCATTGAATGAGCTCCATTTCTTTACATTCCGAGCCATCATTTTAGG
This sequence comes from Camellia japonica, assembly GCA_030407325.1. NCBI lineage: Eukaryota > Viridiplantae > Streptophyta > Magnoliopsida > Ericales > Theaceae > Camellia > Camellia japonica. The sequence goes on along the minus strand of JAPPVO010000019.1, from coordinate 5,822,641 downwards.
CCATTTCCCCACTATTTCAGACCTGCCTAGGGTCTGTTTGGGGTTGGTTTTGCCACTGGTGCATTGCTTTGTGTACTTCTAGTGTGACGCATTTCACTAGTTTCGGTATTCGGGCCATCTAGCTTGCATTGTGTGACATACTTGCATGTTTTGGGACCATCTTTTATGCCATTTCAGACCTGTATCATGTCTCATCCTATGCCATATTTCATTCCTTGCTGTGCCTTGTTAGAGTTGCATGTTGTGCCTTAGGATCGGTCCTTTGCATCCGTGCATGTTTACATGTATTTCGGTTGTCTCGTTTTCATCATATGGCCACTGATGTGAGTGTGGCTAAGGTCCACTCATATTGGTGTAAGTCCATCTTGCATTGTGTATGCCATTTTAGTCCATAGCATTGCGTATGCTAGGTTGCATGTTAGTGCATTGTGCATGCCATGTTGTGTCACGTGCATCGTGTATGCCATTTTAATCCATAGCATTGCGTATGCTAGGTTACATGTTAGTCGCATTGTGTATGCCATCTCATTTGCATTGTGTTTGGGATAGGAGTTAGCCTAAGCACGGGAAACGAGGGACGTTTCCTACTCCAAGTGACGGAATGTACCTCAATTCCCGGTCACCGACACTCTTGACTGTCCATGATAGAGTTGTTGGCCTTACTTGCTTATATGTGCATTCATTTCATATCGAGTTGTGCAATTCGACTCCTCGGCCATCATGTATTGAGATGCGTGATTGGTGGCACAAGGATCGAGGTGTGCATTGTAGACGTCCCCGAACGCCCCGGGAGGGTTAATTCCCGTTCTGTTCATATTGGGGTCACTACAGTTCGAAGGACTCAAAATGTCACGGTTCTTAATCTTGAACCAAAGAGTCCAAATCCGGCAAATCGTTTTGAAAACAGATTTTTTGAAAGAAGTGCCAAACATGGACTGCTTCGCCAGATACAGAGTCGCCACCTAAATATTTTTTAAATGGGAAATTTAGGAAACCCTGACTCGGTGCCAAAGGCCACGTGTCCGTCATCACCAAAGTTGCCTCAGCTCGGGAACTTGGGTACGATTGGGGAAGGTCACTTCGTGAGCACCCCCGCTCGCCCGGTCAAAGACCGGCCTCTACTAACCATGATATCTGATTTTGAAAACATTGTATGTTCTTATTCCGGTTATTAGCCTAGGTTACTATGTGATGCTTGCAGCAAACAAGTATAGACTGAGCCGCCTGAATTGGAACAAAACATTTCATGTTTGTTTGTTTGAAAATGGTTTGATGGTGCTACCCGCAAGTAGGCTAAGACGCGGATTTGCCACCCTCAGGTGGGCTTAGAAAACATGATTTTGCCACTATCTAGTGGGCTTAAAACAAACAGTCAATGATTCGTCCCAATTCAAGCAACTCAACCTCCACCCACAGGCATTCAAGGCAGTTATATCACATAAGCACATAGCTTCATGGTAAGCATGCTATTCATGGCAACACTCACACGCATGCAAGGATGCTAAAGCATAAAACTCACCGAGTACTCCAAGCCAAAGACAAAAATTGATTAGAAATCATGCATGATCCTAGATATACAGGAATGTCTAATGCAACTAGAGCAGGCTCGGCTATTCTAAAGATGGCATGTGAAATGCTACAACTAACACGTATTCAATTTGGAATTGAAATACAAATGCAGTTTGTATGATGCGCCGAGCCCGGTGCGTGCAAAACAGATGAATGATGCAACATGCTGTCATACTGTATGCTAATTGAAATATGCCCTATATCTAACCATCATAAGCGGGTAAATAAAAGGGAGAAAGAAATGGGGGTTGGAAGACATACATCACACTCACCCACACTTATTACAGCATTGCCCTCGCGCAGAGGGTCCGAATAAATATACAGTCCGAAATGAAAGAATAATACAGATTAACTAATTAATGGACAAATTAATTATGAAAAAAAGTAAAACTGGCATGCAAGCCAGGGACTGCCTTGCTTCTGATGGATGATGTATGCCGGGCTGCCTTTGCGTAGAAATCCACTGGGATGCCCAATTTAGCCTCTGTTTGCAATGTTTCTCGAAAAGCGTGCTGGACTCCGAAAAGTTGTTGATTCCTTATCTTACTGCAACAGAGAGCAGGGAAAGGGCATAGCAATGTATTTCACAAATATATGCATGCCTCGATCCTCGTGCCACCAATCACGCATATCGATGCATGGTGGCCGAGAAATCGGATTGCACAACTCAATATAGGGTGCAATGCAGATGAATGCTACAACAAAACTTAACTCCATCATGGGTATCCGGAGTGTCGGTGACTGGGGAATTGAGACCCGTTTCGTCACTCGGAGTACTAAACGTGCCTCGTTTCCCGTGCCCGGGCTAACTCCTATCCCGAACACTATGCAATATGCATGATATGCATGAAATGTAGCTAATATGCAATCCTAGCATGCACAATGCTATAGAAATGGGATACCTCGAAATGCGTGCACGCAGGCACGCGAACCGAGGCGATGATCCTAAGGCATGAAATGGCATGAAATGACATGAAATATGATATGCAATGAGACTAAAATGAGATGCCTCGAAATGCGTGCCCGCGGGCGCGCAAACCGAGAAAATGGCATATGGAATGTAATGAGACTAAAATGGCATACGGAATGCAGAATGGACTTATACCAACGTGAGAGGACCTCAGCCACTCTCACACGGGAGGCCGTCGGATAAAAAAAGTGCCTCGAAATGCGTGCCCACGGGCGCGCAAACCGAGGCGATGCATTAAAGCATGAAATGACATACACGATGCAAATTGGGCTTATACCAACATGAGAGGGCCTTAGCCACACTCACACGGGAGGCCGAGAGACAAAAATGAAGTGCCTCGAAATGCGTGCACACGGGCACGCAAACCGAGGCATGGCCCTAAGGCACAGAAATGACATGCAAATGAGATGTGACATACGGCATATGGAAAATGCCAATTTCAGCAGCTAAAATGATGCACAAATAGCCCCCGAATTATGACAAATTACACCCGATGCCCGAAATGCGATGTAATGCACCCGAAATGGCCTACAGCCCTACTAAATATGCATATAATTGACACATGACATATAAAACAGTAGCAAGGAAGTCCCTAAAATAACATTTTTTCAGTACAAAGCAAAGCTAAACAACAACCACAAGTATGGCAAAATTAGCATGCAAAAATGGGGAAAAAGAGGGGAATTACAAAGCAAGTAGTATATACAATGCTCAAACCGAAAAAAACAGTTCTACAACATTAAATAGGGACCAAAAATATGCACATTTATAAGAGATAACATCCCCCAATTCAGTAGGTAGATAGGCTAAACATAGCATGCAAAATAATGAGCCAACAAAGGCTATAACATGAGGTACCAAAAGCATGCATCAAACAATCTTGGACCCTTAACAAAACATGAAGTATGGGTCATTTTAAGACACTTTCTCAGCCTGATGAAGACTCAAAACAGAAGCCAAGAAAGCCTAACAAAGCATGCAATTTTACGGAATTAAAGATGGTATTACATGAAGTATCAAAAGCATGCACCAAATGGCCTAAGACCCTTAACAAAACATGACAAGAAGGCCAAAACAAGGCTCTTTCCTAGCCTGACGAAGGCTGAAATCAGAAGCTAGATAAGCTTAAAAAGGCATGCAAAGTGGGGTCAAAGAGAGATATAAAGGCAAGTGTAACATGGAGATCCCAAACCAAGGTGATCCCTTCTACAATAATGTAGAGGGATACAAAATGAGCTCAATCTCAGTTAATGGCATGCTCAAAATCAGACTTCAAATAGGCTAAAGAAACCATGCAATTTTACGGTAAACTGGAAGAATTACAAAGCAAGTGCATGATAGAATCACCAAACATGGTTGAGCCCTTCTTCAATGTTGAAGAGGGGCTCAAAACAAGCCCACTCACAGTTTATATCAGGCTCGAAAATGGATCACTCATAATCCAAACAAAGCATGCAAAATATTGGCATAAAGAGTGATATTGAAGGAAGAGCATGATAGAGGTACCAAACAAGGTTGAGCCCTTCTACAATGTTGTAGAGGGGCTCAAAATAAGCACAAAAGCAGTAGGGGTCAGAGCCCAAATCAGTGAGCAAGTAGGGTAAAGATTTGAAGCAAAATTGTGCAAGAAAAAGGGAATCAGTGACTTACCCTTGAAGATCAAGCTTTGGTTGCTTTTTGGCTTCAATTTGTTGCTTCTTAGCCTCTGGAAAACACTCCTTTGCTGCTGAAATGGAGGTGGTGGTGGTGAGGCTTAAGGTTGATGAAGAAAAGAGCTAGGGACTTGAAGCTTTTTTTTGAGTTTTTGGCTATGGAAATGGAGGCAAAGGGCTAAGGGTTCTTGAGATGAAATGTTGTCAACCCCATGAAGAAGAGGCCAGCCCCTTAAAATGGATCAAAAAGGGTGTAAAAGGGGAGGGAAATGCATCCAAGCTTTCCCTCCCAAAATATCCCCCGGAGGACAGGGATATTTTGAAAAACAGCTGGACAGCTGTAAAGGGTCCAAAAGGAGAAAGCAGGCCGGCCAGGTACCTTTCTTGAAGGTGGCCGGCCGGCCACCCCAACTGGTCGGCCAGCCACTCTCCCTGGCCGGCCGGCCATGGACAAAAATGAAGTAAAAAATTGCTGGCCGACCACCACACCTTGGTGTCCTCCCAGGTGTGTAGAACAAGGTTCCAAGGTTGGAATTTGACAACTCTGAAACAGGAGTCACAACATTGAACTTGAAAGAGAGGCTCAAAAATGAAAAAACATTACTGGCCGACCACCACTTTTTGGTGTCCTCCCAGGTGCCCTCATCACAATATGTGGTTGTGGTTGGAAGAAAATGGCTCTAGGGTGTTCAACATTAGCCGGAAGTGAGCAAAACGGGCGCCGGAAGAGCAAACTGGGTTATCTGAGATAATTGCTGGCCTCCCACCCTCCAGTGATCTTCCTGGTGCTAAAACAGAGGTACCTGCCAAAATTGAACAAAAACTAATGCAAAATGAATGCTCGGGGGCCAAACCGCGAGGTTCGGGGCCCGAAAATGGGCTGTAAGCACCGAAAGTGGCGTTCAGCCACGAAGTGGGTATCTGAGGCCCCAGTGTTCCTCGGTATGATAAAACAGAGGCACTTTCCAAAAATGAACAAAAACCGATGCGAAATGAATGCTCGGGGGCCAAACCGCGAGGTTCGGGGCCCGAAAACCGACTATAAGCACCGAAAGTGGCATTCAGCCACGAAGTGGGTATCTGAGGCCCCAGTGTTCCTCGTTATGATAAAACAGAGGTACCTGCCAAGAACCGGAGGAAACGGAGATGGTTGGGCGGTCCCGAACCGAGGCACACGGCCTGACGGCTCCGAAACCGGGAACCGGGCTCCGAAATGGGCAAAATGGCCTACGGCCACAAAAGTAGCGCACGGCCACTGAGAGATGATTGCTAGGACCTCTCCCTTCCCTCAGGAAGAAAACAGAGAAAACCGAGTCTGGTTCGCAAACCGAGGCAAGGCACAGAAGAGGATTCGGAAGTCCGGAGGCAGGGCGCACACGCCGCGACTCTGAGACTTCTGAACGAGCACAGTATGCAACATCACCAAGCGCTCAATTGGTGACGTCTGAGTCTTAAGGTCGGTCGAAAATGGGGTGTCTACATGCATACATATGTGAAAATACTTTGTCATGCCCCTTTCTTGCTCTCTACTGCAGCAAACTAGAAACCAGCAGCCTTCTAGAGCTTTGCCCAGCATTCCGAGATTAATTGCAAACAGAGGCGAATCCGGGCATCGCAAGGAATTTCCCGACGAGGCAGCTCGAGCATGCATGCATCTTTCATCATTCGGAACAGAGCTGAGGCGGTCCATAGACTTGCATGCTAATTTATTTACTTTCCTAGTTAATTTGTTAATTAATTAGGATTTTGTAATATTTAATTATTTATTCGGACTGTAATTATTTATTCGGACAATATTATTTATTCGGACCCTCCGAGCGAGGGCACAATTGTAATAAGTGTGCGTGTGTGTGATGTATGTCTTCCAACCCCACGTCTTTCTCCCTTTTATTTACCAGCTTATGATGGTTAGTTTAGGGCATGTTTCAATTAGCATACTTATGCTCGCATGTTTGCATCCATTCATCTGTCTTGCATGCACCGGGCTCGGCGCATCATACTAACTGCATTGTATTTCAATTCTGAGTTGAATACTTGTTAGTTGTAGCATTTCACATGCCATCTTTAGAATAGTTGAGCCTATTGTAGTTGCATTCCTGCATGTGTTGCATTAGGCATTTCAGCATAGTTAAGATCATGCATGGATTTCTAACATAGCTTCTGTTTTGGCTTGGAGTACTCGGTAAGTGTTTATGCTTTAGCATCCTTGCATGTGTGTGAGTGACTGACATGATAGCATGCTTACCATAAGGCTATGTGCTTATGTGATATACCTGCCTGAATGCCTGTGGGTGGAGGTTGGATTATCTGAATTGGAACAATGCATTGATTGTGAGTTTTTAAGCCCACTTGAGAGTGGCAAATCATCATGTTTTCTAAGCCCACCTAAGGGTAGCAAATCCACATTTTAGCCTACTTGCGAGTAGCATCATCAAACCATTTTCAAATAAATAAACATGAAATGTTTTGTTCAAACTCAGGCGATCTAGTCTATACTTGTATGCTGTGCGCATCACATAGTAAATCTAGGCTAATAACCGGAATAAGAACGCATAATATTTTCAAAACTAGATATCATGGTTAGTAGAGGCCGATCTTTGATCGGGCGAGCGGGGGTGCTCACGAAGTGACCTTCCCCAATCGTACCCAAGTTCCCGAACCGAGGCAACTTTGGTGATGACAGACACGTGGCCTTAGGCAACGAGTCAGAGTTTCCTAAATTCCCCCAAAATAAATATTTAGGTGGCGACTCTATATCTGGCAAAGCAGTCCATGTTTGGCACTTCTTTCAAAAAATCTGTTTTCAAAAACGATTTGCCGGATTTGGACTCTTTGATGATTCATCGGTCTTGCATTGCACTCTGTGATATTAGATACAGGACCGTGACACATTGAGTCCTGAACTGTAATGAGCCCAATGAACAAAACGGGATTCCCTCCCGGGACGTTCGGGGACGTCTACAGTTTCTGGCGACTCTGCTGGGGAATTAGAGAACTTGACTCGAACTCGTGATATCTGGTTTTGACTACACTTCTGTGTTTCTTTGCATTGCATTTGCATTGGTGCGCCTAGGACACCGTGTTTGCCGTATGCTATTCCTGAACGGTTTGCCGGAGGCTCGCTTTGAGAAGCGTGCCATAAGGCTGACCGGTTGCGGGCTCTGCCACAACGGGAACACAAACCCCGGTTTTTACCAGGGCACCCTTTTTTGACCATTCGACCTAGTGCATATTCGGAATCCATAGTGACCATTCCAAGCTAGGACAGGTTGCTTACTCGATTATAGGTTGTTTGAAACCGCTGCGTGCGTAATGAAACCCTAGCTCTTGACAAAATAGGAGAGGGAAACCTTACCCCAACATAGGGGTGTTTTCGCTCTCACTTGCTTGCTATGTGCTTTTAGAGTGCGTCTCTACAGGAATGCATGTATCAGTTTGCAAGTCTGGGTATCAGGCCTGAGGGCACCAATATTTGGGAATCAGTTTTACCTGAGGGTATCAGTTTACAGGCAGAACTTGTGGCAGAATTCTGTAGGGGGGGCACAGTCATTCAACTTTGCTCATTTTGGTTTTGGTGAAATCAGGCTGAGGTGCTGTCTGTTTTCTCTTTTGCAAGGTAGTCTTGGAACCATAGCTTCAGAAGGCTCCGATATCCCCCAGGTTCATTGGACTCGTGTCAATAGACTTTGTCAGGTCAGAGATTCAGTTCAAGGGCAAATCAGTGTTCCTTCGCCAGAGGCAGGGTAAAAAGGCCAGTTAGGCACAGATCATCAGTTCAACAGTCTTCGGATCAGAAGTCATTATCCATCTCACCTGTGTGCAGTTGGGTTGAGATATCTGCTTTTACTCCAGAGATAGACATACCGGTAGTTCAGATAGATCAGGGCAGTATGGCAGGGATGGAGGAGATGGTGCGCCAACTCCAAGAAAGTATGAAAATCATGCAGCAGGACGCTGTCCGCCAAGCAGAATTTGCCAAACAGCAGGCCGAGGTCATGGCCCAGCAAGCAGAGCTAATCACCAGACTCCAGCAACAAGCCGGGGCATCCGCTTCACACCAAGCTCCTCCCCCACCAAGAGATCCAATACCCGGGGAGACACCAAATGTCCAGAATATCCAGGAGGATACAGACATCCCGACAGGGCCGGCTCTGCCCCCGATTCTACCTCAATTATCCAAGGCACCCACTCCTATCAATCAACCGGACTCTCCCTTTGAGTTCGAGGTGGACCCTACAGCGTTGAAGTTGAGCAAGCTTGAAAAGTTGTTCAAGAAATTCCAAGGGGTAAAGTCCATCCCAAACATCGAGGACGGGTATACCGACGTGGCTGTGACGCTGCCAGATCGGTTCAAGATGCCACAAATCGACCGTTTTGATGGGTCCGGGGATCCCATGGTGCATCTCCGTTTGTTTTCGGACATACTAAGGCCGATGGGCCTCACCAGACTACAGAAGCTTTCATTGTTTGGCCGGACCCTGTCGGGTGTGGCGGCCATCTGGTACGCAAAACTGGAGGACGATGTCAAGAGGAATTGGGATGAGATGGCCGAGGCTTTTGTCGCTCAGTACTCCTATAATACGCAAATCGAGATTACGACCCGTGATCTCGAGACAACAAGGCAGGAGCCTAAGGAAAGTTTCTCTGAATTCGTAACCCGCTGGAGGGCCAAGGCCTCAATGATGACCATAAGGCCGACGGATAAAGATCAGATTCGGATAATTGTGCGCAATCTCCAGCCCAAGCTTATGCAGAAAATGATTTTTCTCCCATTTCCCACCTTTTCAGATTTACACGAGATGGGGGTGCAAATCGAGGACGCTATGAGGCAGGGCCTCATTGACCAGGAGAAGGAGCAGTCCAAGAGGGCGTTTTTCCGCAGTTCGAATGCGACCACCAGTGGTGATGCAGTTGCAAGATCTTTTGAAGTGGGCATGGTCACCACTACCACATCAAAAACAGCTACCCCATTCACCGGTGCATCCGGAAGTAGCTCGCAAAAAACCAAATATGCACCTCGAGTCAAGAGAGTTTTTACCCCACTTTATATGCCTTTGTCAAAGGCTCTAGAGGCCTTACTCCGAAAGGGATATCTGAAACCGTTGGAACAACGGCCTCTACCCGATCCTCTCCTCCAAAGCATGACCAAACTAAGTACTGTGCCTACCATCAACAAACCGGTCATGACACTGATAGTTGCTTTCGTCTGCGCCATGATGTACAGGATCTGTTTGACAACAGGGTCATCGCCGCACTAGTCTTGCAAAGTCTATCGGCACTTGATCAGTGAACTTACGGGGGATAAGGTGACTATGTGATCGAGGGATGAACCACCTGCGGGCGGCACTCAGTTTACTCCAGATATGGCGTATGGCACGCACTGTTTTGAGCATTTGTGAATGCTGGTTTTTGTGCTTTCTGATTCGGGTATTGAGTCAGTTTTTGTTATGTCGTTTAGAGTCTGTCCCGTTATATAGAGTCAGTCTTTTCATACTGAGTCAGTTGGGTCTGTCTTGTTGTATCGAGTCAGTCCTGTTTTGTTAGAGTCGGGTGATTCCGGGGGTGTCACCTCGGGCATCACTATTTTGTTTTGTGTTTGTTTTTTTTGTTTCCTTTTGAGTCTGTTTCTGCCAGGGAGCCAATTGTGCCGACAGTTATGAATGAACAGCAGTGATTTTCACATTCTTGTGTTCACTTTTGCCTTGTGCCAATTGTGCCAGAAGTTCTGAATGAAAATGGCAGTGCTTTTTGCCTACTTTTCTGTGCCTCGAACTCATTGCATTGACCTAAGTTTTTCAAAACCTTTTGAACACTGTGATGAAAACGAAGAGGAAAGAATTCCTCAGGATTTGCAAAAATTTGATCAATTGAGAGAAAAAGAGGCATGCTAAGCCCTTAACGAATGAGATCATGCTTGTTAATGTGAGTACTGGGAAGGATCCTGGCTTGATCCAGATTGGTTCCGCACTGTCTTCAACACGAGCGATTTGTCACTTTCTTAAAAAAAAAATTTCAAAAAATGTTTTGCGCGGTCCTGCAAAGACCTGTGTGGAATCGCTCTTGAGATTGTGCAGCCTAGGATCGCTCTCAGCCTCAAGACTCAACCCCTCACTTTCAAACCTTGAACTGGGATTCAGAATGTTCAACGGTCAACCACAACATAAGGCCTGTGTGCCGGATCAGAAGCAGCCCTCGAACTAGGGGCAGGGGAAGTCAGATCAAAGAAGATCAGATGTCGTCAAAAAGAAGCTTGCAAAGCTAGATCAAAGCACCTCTCGAACTAGGGGCAAAAGATGCCAGATTGTGCTCGAAGGGCCGAAGATGGATCATTCCACAAATCAATGAAGATCGGAGAGAATGCCAAACCCCAGAAGGAAGGAAAGAAGAAGACATTGCTGAAGGACAACCGAGTTCCTATCCGCAACACTAGGGGCAAATTCACCCTCCATTGGATGGACTCCAATATCATCAGCGAACAATAGCCATTCTCCTGGATTCAGATGGCTTCGAGATCTCAAAACCATTCAACATAGACAAAGCTACACTTTTACCCTTGAGAGGCTCGCTGGGTCGAAAACCCGGAAGGGCGACCCAGGCAAAAGTTAGAGCAAGAAAAAGAAAAAAAAAAAAAAAAAATGCAAAGAATGAAAAAAAAAGAAGAGAAATGAAAAAAATGAAAAGAAAAGATGAAAAAGAAAAAAGAAGAAAAGAAATGAAAAGAAATTGAAAAGAAAAGAATACCAAAACTCGCAAGGTTGAAAACTCAGAAAGGGCGGCCTTGGCAAAAGTTAGAGCGCAAAAGGAGAGGTTAATACCCGAGTGTATCTTAACCTCGAACTACGTAAGGCTTGATTCCCGTCTTTGGGATACGTAGGCAACTTCATTCTGAAGTCCAGCCGTAAAACACTTCAAATTCGATTGTGTCCATGTGATGGTTTTGGTCATCTTTGTCTTCTCTATATCCGAGAGTTCGGTTGTGATCGTCACTCTGAAGACTGATTACAATGCGCTGCGGTGCCATTCAAACAAGGGGCAACATTCCGTTGCCATACAATGTGCTACGGTGCTATTCAGACTAAGGGCAACTTTCCGTTGCCATGCAGTGCCGTTCAGACAAGGGGCAATTTTCCATTTGTTTTGGATCTGAGGTTGTGCATCTCAAGAGTAAATTCTACGTCGGTCGAGCAGTGGCCATTTGCAAAAATAGTTTTTGAGAATTTTTAATGAGGTTGACTAATTCTCTTGAAAATTATTCCACTTTTCCAAAACTGGACCATTTCTTGGACCCAAAAAAGGAAAATTTTCAGTGCTCATAATCTAACTCGCATGATTTCAAATCAGAAAATTGAACAAGCGCGTTAATCTAACTCTCATTTTGGTTAAAATTGTTTTAAGCAGAAGCCAAAACAAAAAAATGGTCAAAATAATGAGCTAGGGGCACAGTTGAGTCAGGCTTCCTGTTTCTCCCGTTGTCAATGCATTTGCCAGAAAGGGGCACATACTTGCCGGAAAGGGCACCCTATTCGCCAAGAAGGGCACAGCGGAAGCTAACAGAAAAGGGCTGAAAGCTATCATATCCTCCAAGCAATGAGGTATCAAGCCAGTGCGAAGCACGAACTGGAATGGGGCAGGATATTCCATTCCCTCATCTGGACAGATCTAATCACGTCAAACTCCCAGTAGAGCATCGTCAACCAATGTCAATTGCAGATCTGCTGCACATCCAGTTGCATCACAACCCCTCTGTGGGGGAAGTTCATTGTTGTGAGCAGAAGAAAGAGAATCTAGCAGAATGCTAGGGGCAAGAGCCCGCAACTTCTTGTCTATCCATCAACCACCCAGGGGTGGAATAAAAATGAGAGATTGAAGAATAGAGAGATGTGCGCTGAGGGAAAAAGTGAGGAAAAGGGCTTTTCAGAAAAACAGAGCTGAGGGCCGAGTGATGTGAGAATCACAAATGAGAAAGGGTAGGAAATAATACCCAGAAAACAGGCTCCCTGAGCACGTCTGAGTGTCGTGTCTTTTTGTTTTATCTCGATTCTTGTTTCGAGTCGTTTCGAGTGTACTCGATGTGTTAGGTTGTTTACCTTTTGTTTTCCGTAGTTGAGTCGTAGTGCGCTGTGTTCAGTCGTAGGCTCAATACCCTGGTTAAGAACTCATCTCTCAATTTCAAAAATAAAATCGTTTTTGCGTTCCGAGTGCTGTGTCATCTCTACATTTGTGCAAAACAGGATCTGTTCTTTCATAAAACTGCAGGGTTCAACCCAGGTCACATGAGAACAGTAAAACCAGGACCTATCTGAAGCTATATAGGTTCCAGACTGCAAAGCAAAAGAAAAGAGGGAAAATGTCGGGTATCTGAGTTTGTTTCAACTTCAGTAAGTTCCAAGATTGCATTCCGTGTGTACCTCTTCAGGTCTTGCCAATGCTCCGAAATATGAGTGTGCCTCTACCTCAAGCTCAAGATCAAGTCTGCTTCAAGCCAGAATGGCGATCAGAAGTGCTCTCCCTGAGTATCATTCCCTGCCAGAGGCATCTCGGCTGTGTTCGCAATGAGTTCCTAGGAGACCAACTGGGACGATGGAAACTAGAGTTCGAATGGCTGTTGCCTAGAACGCAAAGGTTCGGGATTTCCGAGACTAAAGTCTGGTTTAAATACCCAGAGGCGTGTCTTCGGCTTGAAATCTGTATGGAAGCCCCATAAGTTGAGATAGCGTGTATGCACCTCAATTCTGGATACTGAACCAACCTAGTCTGTCACCCCGTTGGAGAATAGGGAAAGTTGTGAATATGATCAGGAAGAAAGGCAGCATCCAAAGTGTTCTACGTGAAGAACCCTTGTCAGCATTTCAGAGCCTTTGTATTGTGAGTTGAAGGTAAGTGTTCGAAGAGCACGAGGGGAGATGCCTGTTAGAGTAGAGCGGTTCATCGCCACTCACCCTATGAGGTGCTTTCTAAAGCGCCGCTATGCTTGTTTATTGCATCATGCATTGTATTGCATTGTACCTATCAAGTTTATTTCTCATTCATGCACGATATTGTATGTACGGTTCATTCAAAGAAGTTCCGTTTGAGATCATTTATTTAGTGTATCAATCACACTTCATTCGCTTAGTGTATCAATCACACTTCATTTATTTAGTGTATCAATCACACTTCTTTCATTTTTTGTATCTATCACACACATTCTCATTTTCTGTATCTATCACACACATCCTCATTTTGTGTATCTATCATGCACATATTCACTTCATTTACTTTAGTGTATCTATCACACTTCATTACCTTTAGTGTATCTATCATACTTTGTTCACTTAGTGCATCTATCACACTTTGTGTTCACCTTTAGTGTATCTATCATACTCTATTCACATAATGCATCTATCACACTTTGTGTTCGCTTTTAGTGTATCTATCATACTCTGTTCACATAGTGCATCTATCACACTTTGTGTTCGCTTTTAGTGTATCAATCACACTCTGTTCACATAGTGCATCTATCACACTTTGTGTTCGCTTTTAGTGTATCAATCACACTCTGTTCACTTAGTGCATCTATCACACTTTGTGTTCGCTTTTAGTGTATCAATCACACTCTGTTCACATAGTGCATCTATCACACTTTGTGTTCGCTTTTAGTGTATCAATCACACTCTGTTCACTTAGTGCATCTATCACACTTTGTGTTCGCTTTTAATGTATCAATTACACTCTGTTCACTTAGTGCATCTATCACACTTTGTGTTCGCTTTTAGTGTATCAATCACACTCTGCTTACTTAGTGCATCTATCACACTTTGTGTTCGCTTTTAGAGTATCAATCACACTCTGTTCACTTAGTGCATCTATCACACTTTGTGTTCGCTTTTAGTGTATCAATCACACTATGTTCACTTAGTGCATCTATCACACTTTTGTTCACTTTTTGTGTATCCATCATACTTTGCTTCACATAGTGCATCTATCACACTTTGTGTTCACTTTTAGTGTCTATCACACTTTGCTTCATATAGTGTATCCATCACACTCGCTTCGCTTTGTGTATCTATCACACTATGCTCACTTTGTGTATCTATCACGCGTTCACTTTGTGTATCCATCACACACGTTCGCTTAGTGTATCTATCACGTATTTGCTTAGTGTATCCATCACACTCTTTCACTTTTGTGTATCTATCGCACATGCTCGCTAAGATTGCATAATCTTCTTACATCATAACTGCATGAAATGTAGTTTGATTTGCCTTCTTGCTTAAAACTGTCGCATTTATTGTGAATATTTGCTTCGTTACAGCTTTATTTGCATGATCCTTACTGCATGAAATGTAGTTTCGCCTTGCATTCTCGCTTAGAACTGTTGCATCTACTGTGAATACTTGTTTCATTACAGCTTGCTACTTTGCATGATCATGAGTTACGTCCGGCTTGGTGCATATCGTTTTGCATTTTGCTCCCGCCTGCGGGCATGCCTGCGGGTACACCTCTTTGTTTATCTTGCCTGTTTGTCCAAGTCTTCGGCCTTGTCAAAAATGGGTCGTCTCTGGGCTTTGACATTCACTCCCGTCAATTACGACTTCCGAGTTCTGTCAAAGAGGGCAACTGTAGACACGCCATTTTTGACCGACCTTAAGACTCAGATGTCGCCGATTGAGCGCTCGGTGATGATGCATATTGTGCTCGTTCTGAGGTTACAGAGTCTCGGCTAAGAGCCTTGCCTCCGGACTTCGGGACTCTTTTATGCTTTGCCTCGGTTTGCAAACCAGGTCCTGTTTTCTCTGTTTTCTCTTCCCGAAGGGAGGGAGAGGTCTCGTAGACCATCTCTCAGTGGCCGTAGGCTACGTTTCGTGGTCGTAGGCCATTTTTCCTGTTTGGAGATCGGTTTCCGATTTTCGGAGCCGTCAGCCGTGTGCCTCGGTTCGGGACCGCTTAACTACCTCCGTTTGCTCCGGTTTTTGGCACACACCTTGTTTCCTCTCCTTAGAGGGACACTGTGGCCCGAAAGACCACCTTCGTGGTCATATGCCACCTCCGGTGCTTAATAGTCAGTTTTCGGGGCCCCCAGCTGCGCGTTTTGGCCCCCGAACCCTCGTTTTGCATCGGTGTGGGTTCATTTTTGGCATGGACCCTAGTTTCATTGTTAGGAAGGTGGTACGGGGGTGGGAGACCAGCAATTCTTCTTGGAGGTTGGATTATCTGAATTGGAACAATGCATTGACTATGAGTTTTTAAGCCCACTTGAGAGTGGCAAATCATCATGTTTTCTAAGCCCACCTGAGGGTGGCAAATCCACATTTTAGCCTACTTGCGAGTAGTATCATCAAACCATTTTCAAATAAATAAACATGAAATGTTTTGTTCCAACTCAGGCGATCTAGTCTATACTTGTATGCTGCGTGCATCACATAGTAAATCTAGGCTAATAACTGGAATAAGAACGCATAATGTTTTCAAAACTAGATATCATGGTTAGTAGAGGCCGATCTTTGATCGAGCGAGCGGGGGTGCTCACGAAGTGACCTTCCCCAATCGTACCTAAGTTCCCGAGCCGAGGCAACTTTAGTGATGACGGACACGTGGCCTTAGGCAACGAGTCAGGGTTTCCTAAATTCCCCCAAAATAAATATTTAGGCGGCGACTCTGTATCTGGCAAAGCAGTCCATGTTTGGCACTTCTTTCAAAAAAATCTGTTTTCAAAAACGATTTGCCGGATTTGGACTCTTTGATGATTCATCGGTCTTGCATTGCACTCTGCGAGATTAGATACAGGACCGTGACACATTGAGTCCTGAACTGTAATGAACCCAATGAACAAAACGGGATTCCCTCCCGGGATGTTCGGGGACGTCTACACTATGGTTGCAAATAGTTATCTTAGTAACTACCCTGATTATACTCAACCTGAAATTGTTTCCTTAATTACTTCTGGCTTTACTGGCATGCTCAAATCTTGGTGGGAAAAATATCTTAATGAAGATTAACGCGAATCAATTTTACATGCTAGTCAAAAAAATGAAAATGATTTACCTATATTTGATGAAACTATTGGCTATCATAAACCCGATGGTATTAATACATTAATCTATACCATAGTCAGACATTTCATAGATACCCCTACTAATATATATTCTCACATACATGATCAACTTAGTAACCTTACTTGTCCAACATTAAGCGATTTTAGATGGTATAAAGATGTATTTACCTCTAGAGTTATGTTAAGAAAAGATTGTACTAAATCCTTTTGGAAAGAAAAATTTATTAATGGTTTACCTAGTCTCTTTGCTCACAAAATTAGAGATGTCCTTAGTCAACCTACTGGTGTTATTGAATATGATAATTTAACTAATGGTGATATCATTAGTACTATTCAAAAAGAAGGATTAATAATGTGTATTGATCTTAAACTTAGTCAAAAAACTGCTAAAGATAAACATAAGGCTAAATACGAATTAGGTAATTTCTGTGAACAATACGGTTTATCTCCTGTTAGGGGTGCAACTTGGGCGGGCTCAACCCGAGCAACCCGAGCCCAGCCCGAGTTTTTTTAGGGCTTGGGCAACTATATCTTGTAATCTGGACGGGCCTGGGCAGATTTTTGATGCCCGAATTGTAATTCGGGCCGGGCTTGGGCAGAACCAATGGCCAACCCGAGCAACCCGAACCCGAATTAAATTTAATATATATATATAAATTATATAATATATAATATATATATATAATTTAATAAATTATATAATATATATAAATTAAGTAAAAGAGTTAGTCTTAATTTTTAATTTTTATTTTTTGGTGACCAGAAAATAACTTTGAATAATTCTCAATTCTTTGTTAATTATCAATTCTACCTATAGGTTTCAAAACAAATCTACCTACAAGTTTCTGGGCAATTCGGGCAATTCGGGCTAACCCGAGTTCAAAATACAAAGCTTGGGCCGGGCTTGGGCAGCAAAGCTCGGGTTTATGTTCGGGCTTGGGCGGGCTTGGGCACTGCTCTGGGCAATTCGGGTCGGGCTTGGGCAGACCCCCAACCCGACCGAACCCGCCCGAGTTGCACCCCTATCTCCTGTAGCACCTTCTCATCGTAAAAAACATAAGTACAATAAACATAAATCATCTTACAAATATTCTCGTAAGTATAAAAAGAATTATTCACCTTCAAAATCAAATGATAAATTCTATACTAAACCCAAAAAGAAATATTATAAAAAATCCCATCCAAAATCTAAATCTAATAAAGATATTACTTGTTATAGCTGTGGTCAAAAAGGCCATTATTCTAACAAATGTAAAGAAAAACAAAAATTAAAAGATAAAGTTAATCAACTTCAAATTAATGATGAATCCAAACACCAATTATTTGAAATCTTTCAATTAAACCAATCTGATCATAATTCTTCTTCTGATAATCCTCATACCTCATCTGATTACCATTCACCTAGTGATGATTCTACTAATAACATTGAATTAGGATGTAATAATATTTGTTGCAAACCCGTTAAACAAATCACTGTCCTTGCTAAACAAAATCAAGAAGAAACTGCCCTTATTGAATTAATTGGTCGATTAGATGATCCCCAGTTAAAACAAAAGTATACTGACAAATTAAAATCTTTACTTACTAACAGTGATCATAAACCAAAGCATGATAAACCCATTATTAGTTTATCTAAAACTTTAGAAAGATTTAAAAATAAACAAAAAGAAATTACTCTTCAAGATTTACAACATGAAATCAATCAGATTAAATAAACTATTAAAGATTTACAAAATAAAGATACAGCTTTAGAAGATGAAATTCTTACATTAAAACTTAATAAAAGTCTAGAGAATTTTCAAGAAAACAATGCTGAATCACCTAATGAATCTGAACATACTAATCCTGATAATCTTTTATTTGATAATCGATCACATCAATCTTATAATCATGAAGATAAAAGATTAAATCTGATCAATAAAATTCATATTCAAAAATGGTATTCAAAAGTTAAACTCGTTATTGATGATTTTGAATTAAATATTATTGCTCGCATTGATACTGGTGCTGATCTTAATTGTATTCAATAAGGTTTACTTCCTACAAAATATTATGAAAAAACAAGTGAAAAATTAACTTCTGCTAATGGTAGTAAAATGCATATTAAATATAAATTATCTAAAGTCCATATATGTCAACATAATGTCTGTTTCAAAACCTCATTTATTTTAGTTAGAAATATGACTGATAAAGTTATTTTAGGCACACCATTTATATTCTTATTATATCCATTTACTACATCTAGTGAAGGAATAACAACTCAAGCTTTTGGTCAAACAGTTACTTTTGAATTCTTATCACCACCTGAAGTATTGGAATTAAATCAATTAAAAGACTGTTCTATTTCTCAATCTATTAATCGATTAACTCGTTAGTTACGTTTTCTCAAAGAAGAAGTCAATTATAAATGCATTGAACAACAATTAACTGATCCTGTTGTTATATCTCAAATTGAAGAATTTAAATTAAAATTAGAAACAACTGTTTGTTCTACTTTACCAACTGCCTTTTGGCATAGGAAAAAACATGTAGTCACTTTACCATACATTAAGAATTTTAATAAAAGACAAATTCCTACTAAATCTCAACCTATTCAAATGAATCATGAATTAGTTGAAATGTGTAAAAAAGAAATCAATGAACTATTAAAAAATCGAATTATTAGTCCTACCAAATCACCATGGTCTTGTCCTGCTTTTTACGCTAATAAAAATGCTGAATTAGAACGAGGTGTCCTTCGCTTAGTCATCAATTATAAACCATTAAATAAAGTTTTAGAATGGATTC
This sequence comes from Camellia japonica, assembly GCA_030407325.1. NCBI lineage: Eukaryota > Viridiplantae > Streptophyta > Magnoliopsida > Ericales > Theaceae > Camellia > Camellia japonica. The sequence goes on along the minus strand of JAPPVO010000019.1, from coordinate 5,803,629 downwards.
GCTATCCTATTCCTAATAAAAAAGACTTAATCAAAAGACTTAGTCAAGCTGTTATTTTTAGTAAATTTGATTTAAAAAGTGGTTTTTGGCAAATACAAATTCATCCTAAAGATAGATACAAAACTGCATTCACTACACCTTTTGGTCATTATGAATGGAATGTTATGCCTTTTGGACTAAAAAATGCACCTAGTGAATTTCAAAATATAATGAATGATATTTTCAATCCATTTAATCATTTTTCCATAGTTTATATAGATGATATTCTTATTTTTTCAAAATCAATTAGTGAACATTGGAAACATCTTACTGCATTCTTTTATACCATCAAGAGTCATGATCTAGTCATTTTTGCTCCTAAGATTAAATTGTTTCAAACCAAAGTCAGATTTTTAGGTTATGATATTCACCAGAATACTATTTTACCTATTAGTCGTTCCATTGAATTTGCGTCTAAATTTCCTGATGAAATCTTAGATAAAACCCAGTTACAACGATTTTTAGGATCACTGAATTATATTGCTGAATTTTACAAAGACCTTAGGAAAACTTGTCAACCTCTGTTTGATCGGTTAAAAGATAATCCTCCTCCTTGGTCTTCTACTCATACTGCTATTGTTAAGCAAGTCAAACAATATGTTAAGTCTCTTCCTTGTCTTGGTATTCCTACTGAAAATTCATTCAAAATTATTCAAACTGATGCCTCTGATATTGGTTATGGTGGCATCCTTCTCCAAAAAATTACTCCTTAGTCATCTGAACAAATTGTTCATTATCATTCTGGTGTCTGGAATAAAGCACAAAAGAATTATAGTACTATTAACCAAGAAATTTTATCTACTGTTTTATGTATTAGTAAATTTCAAGATGATATTTTAAATCAAAATTTTTTACTTCGTGTTGATTGCAAATCTACTAAATATGTTTTAGAAAAAGATGTTCAAAATCTTGTTAGTAAGCAAATTTTTGCTCGTTGGCAATCTAATTTAAATATTTTGATTTTGAAATTGAATTTATACCTGGTTGTCAAAATTCTATTTCTGATTTTCTTACCCAAGAATTTTTACAGGGTGGATAGTAAGTTACATCATGACAATTCCCTCTATTCCTTACCATAAATACCAGATTAAACACTATAAAACTTTAGTCAGATATACTGCTCGTCGCCTTGCCTTTCTCAAATCAACCCATTTACCTACTAAAAGAGCCCAGTATATACAATTTCATCGGATTAAAGCTCAGAAACAACAACTTGCTCATTATATTAACTGTTTACATGAACATACTGATCAATTAGATATCCTCAGTGGATGCTAATTTATCTCATCTATTTCACAGATGTCTCGTCCACGGCCTCCTTCCAAAGCCTTGGTCTCATCTAGTCAACCTTTTGTTCCGCCTCCATTGGAGTTAGTTCCCAAATACCATCCTGCTGAATTGGTTAACCGTTACCAAATTCTTGGTAACATTCTTAAACCTAGTTATACATCTGCTTTGGCTACTGATCCTTTTACTTCATCTAGTTAAGCAGTTACTCCATACCCTCCTAATCCTATTAAATCAGCCCGATCTGATTATGTTAAATCCACCACTACTAATCTCTTTTTCAAAGAACCTAGTCACTCAAAGAGTCATACTGTTCATGATCTGATTAAATCTTATTTCCCTCATGGACGGCATTTTATTCCTTTCCATCCAGAAAAAACAATTACTTTCTATAAAGACATCCTGCTCAACCATCAGTCAATTGTGATTAAACCCATTTATAATCGCACTTACACAAGTAAAATTGTGTACCATTCACTCTATATTCACAACTTTGTTTCTCTGGTTAATTGGGGTTCTCCTTATCAACTACGAGATCTGCCTGATCATTCAATTTAATACAGTTACTATGATTACATTGATGCTTGGTTCAAAGTCTTCTTGTATCAAAATGAGTCAAACAGTCACTCTTGGTTTCTTCAATTTGATCAAAAGTTCAAATCCGAGTTACCTACCTAGTTTCTGCGATGGTGGACTCAGTATGGCGCCATTTCAGAAATCTTCTCATCTGTAATTATGGAACAAGTCAATTACTTCTTCATTGTTTTCTCATTCACTCATCAGCAAAGGAAATTCCCTCAATTGCAAATTTTTATATCCAAATACAAAATCCCTTGGATATTCAAATGGCAATATGGTATTTCTGATGATGTTATTTACCGTCAACACATAGTTAAATGGTGGGATAATTTCAAAATTCCACGCATCATTGAAATTGTTCAAACTGAATTCCCAATCAACATACATGCTCAAACTCCTGCTATGGTTAAAGCTCAGCAGATCCCAGCTGCTCCATTAACACAAGGAAGTCAACTTCCTCCAGTCAATCTTGGAAGCCCAACATCCAGTTCTTCCAAGCCCAAGTCATCCAAGTCAAAGATTAAGTCCAAGTCAGCAAAGCCCATCACTGATCAGCCCAAATCAAAGGAAAAATCCAAGTCCAAGGTTAAGCCTAAATCCAAGTCATCCAAGGATGAGCTTCTCCAAATGGCTCGTCTCCTTATGGCCCAAGCCAAGTCAGATTCGGATAAAAGTGATTCAGAAGAAAGTTCAGACAGTTCAAACTCTTCTAAAGGTTCAACTACTCAAAATCCATATGGACCCGAATTTCAAGATGCTCAGGATCCATATGCCTAGTCACTTGTTCAACTTATCAACATTGGATTCTATATAGCTATAATTATCAACTTCAATCAATACTCGTTTTTTGATAAAAGCTGTTGATATATATATCTATATTGATTCCCTCAGACACGTGCCTCCAAGCAATGAATAGTGAAAAAAGTCAACTTTACTGTTCACTATTCATCAAAAAGTCAACATTATTATTCCACATTTATCATGATTTATCCTACCGACAAATTTAGCACAGTAAAAGGCAGCCATCAACTTTAGTCACTCACCGAAAGCAGCAAATAGCTCCCATGTGCTCCTGATGCTCCTTTTAAGTCAAGATTATTCACTCACAAGGCTAAGAGTATTCACTCACAAGGCTAACAGTAGTCTCTTTTGATTATAAAAGGGCTTCTTCAGTCAAGAATAAGGCAGAGTTAGAAAAAATTGAGAGTGCTCATTCCTAAGAAAAATAGCTATCTCTGTAATTTTATACTTTCAAGTTCGTTTTCAAGTTATGTATTTTGAAGGACTGTTTGTTTCATTCCAGTAAACAATTGTAAGTTTTATTTAATTTATGTTTATTTAAACTGTTTTATGTTTATTTAAACTGTGTTATTTTAGTGTTGTTTCCTCATTCCTAGTGTCTTTTGGTATCAGAGCCAAGTTAAGTTATATCCTGTTACTCACTGAATCATTATTTCTGTGTCTACTCATTCTCCTGTGTTGAAATTGTTTACAGTTTACCATCTTAATCTGTCCAATTTATATCCGTGTCTTTCCACGCTGCTATTAGCCACCCATCCTTCGTCCCAAGTCTTAGGTAAGTCCTTTGGTTAGGCAGTGTTGGATTTTAGGGGTTCTCCGAACTGGGTATGTGTGAAAACATCGTATGTGAAAACATGATAAAATTAGACAATGTATTGAGCTCACTGTAAACTATTTCAAGATAAAATGAGTCGATTATTTAGAAGTAATTCATCGGTTAGTTCTAGGTCAACAACTTTGCCTTCTATATCTAATCAAGGTTTACTAATCAATGAAGAAGATGTAAAAATACAAAATGATAAAATTGATTTAAGTTGGAATATACCACGTTTACCAATCAAAGAAATTTATAAAACTACTTTTATACAAAATACATTTAATGTTAATCTTCATGTTAAAACTTTAGAACAAGTCTATACTTTAGAAAAACCTAGAGAAACATGTCAATTATTTGATGCTAATACTATTAAATGACATTTAAAAACTGGTCACAATTTTATTCATTTAGGATTAATTCAGGTTGCAATCAAACTATTAACACAACAAGGTATGTAATGACCCAGAATTTTTTTTTAAAAAAATAGACAGTGCATAATTTAATTGAGCAAATTTTCGGATTTGACTGCTGTGTAAATTCTATGCGAAAACAGTTCGGTTTTTTATTTTTTTAAAATAGTTTCCGATCTCAGAAAATTATGAAATTTTTATATGTTGTTCACATACGAGTCTAGCACGTTGGGTAAAAATTTCAGAATTTATTGATGAGTATTTATTTTATGAAAATTCATGGACTGATTGGTGTTCAGTTTAATTTATAGCAAAATTTTGTTATTTAATTTTTAATGTTTAGACCATGATTTGAGATAAATTAGTTGGGTCTATTTTAGTATATAATTGGATCATGTTTGACTTATGGATGAGACCCATGATTTAGATTCAATTTAATTTGAATTTGTTTATGATTCATATTTAATTATTTGGTCCTTTTTAATTATGTGAATGGTAATAACTACATTGGGAGTTGTTATTATTTATTATATAGGACTATAATAAATATTTGATAGTTGATTTTATGGTGTGTACCATATGGTGAAAAATTATATATTTTTGTAGTGAATAAAATGAGTATATATTTTGTGATGTACAAAAATATTATATTTTGTGGTGAGAAAAATTATATCATTTTATAATTTATATTATAAAATTTTAAGATATTATTACAAAAAATTATTTTTTTGAAAAACTCACTTTTGAGAAAGCAAACCCACATGGGGTTGTTCCCTTTTGTTTGCCTTGCCCATCATTCCTTTTCTTTCTTTTCCCTTTCTTTGCTTTCCATTTCATTTGTTGAGTTTGGCAGACCCTTGTCTGCTTCTTTCTCTCCCTATCCGTTTCTCTCTCTTTTTTTATTTTCCTCTGTTGATGCTCCATCTTTGAGCTTGAAATGGGAGTCTTTAGAGTGAGATTTTGCAAAAGTGTTGTAAATGAGAGTTGGAGAGCTCATCGTGATCTTCGTAATGGTGTTTTGGGATTCATGATCAGGCGACGTTTGCATTTTTAGATTTTTTTTTCTTCATATTTGAGGTATGGACTTTCTTCATATTTTTACATTAAAGCTATGTTAGGGTTATTTTGAGAAAATATATCATTATAAGAGGTATTGCATATAGATATATTTTCAGATTTTTGTTTGGTAATTTTTAGAAGAAAAATTATGTTGAAATGTTAAGAATGTTGGTATTTTGAGATTGATTTTGAGAAAATCATTTTGTGTTGTTAATTTTGTAAAAGAAATCCGAAAATAGAAATTAATAGTTGTATGGATTATATCTACATCATATTAATGTTGAAATATTTATCTCATCCTTGAGTTTTGAAATTTATTTTTGATAAAAATAAATTGATATTGAGAAATATTGTGTAAATTGTTAAGTAGAGATTTTTCCTACACTTCTTTATGCACTTTTGGTTTATTATATGGAGTTTAGAGTTGTATATAATTTAATTAGAATTTTTGGAAAATTTGTGTTTTATTTGCTTAAAAGAGAAATTTTAAGAGAAATAAAAGTTGATACCCAAATTGCGAAAGTGTAAACTTGGAATATATTTGTAAGGTTATGAAAGAGTTATGTTTTAAATTTGAACAAAAACGGACTTCGATTCGGTTGGCTTTGAAATTTTTACCGGTTTGTGGCCAAAAGAGCATTTTTAAAGAAAATAAAGGAATTACGTTCAACTTTTGGGACTTTTGATCAAAATAGGATGTCATAGTTGAATAATGCTTGGAGAATGAGTTTGGAAAGAAAATGATGTTTTCTTGGGCATTAACGGTATTATTTTACTTAATGTATTTGTTGGAATAAAACCGACACGGTTAGAAATGGACCTTAAGAGATTACCGGACGTGATTGTGATATAAAAACTAGTGTAGTTGTTCATATTTGATAAAATGTGGAATATGATTTGTTTCTAAATGTTGGGAATCATAGGAGATCCCAAGTTATAGTTATATGTTGGATTGTATGTTCATGTTGTTATCTTTTAATTAATATGTTAGAGATAACTATTTTGGCTATCGGTGAAAATTTACCATGTTGCATTTAAATGAGGGATTTCTTGGAAGGATGAGAAATGATGGAACTTTGGAAGTTTGATATATAATATGTTATAAATTTGTCTTGAAATGACTAAATTGGAAATGTTGATTAACATGTGGAGACTATATGAATATGGATATGGTTGTATTATCTCTTGGAATTGTATTAGAAATTATATTGAAATGAGAAATGAGAATTTTGAATCAAAATGGTAATATTTAATAAGTAGGGATTTTCTACACTTTAATATGGTTTTTAGCTTAGTTATTTGTTATTGTGTGTAGATGATGAGATTTGGTTGTGGTTTGGACAAATCTAAGATTTGGGTATGAAATGAAAAGATGGGTTTTTGATGTATAAGAGATAAATGAGTGTGGAGTTTGAATATAAGATCTTGGTGTACCAAAATAGTTGATTTTGGGTGTTTGGGACAATAATGGAAAAAAGGGGGATTTTTGCCCTAATTTGATAAAATGATTATTTTGTATAAATAATTGGAATTAACATTGAATATGTTAAATTGAATGGTTATTGATATAAATGGTGATATTGGATATGTATTATCTCACCTACGGAAGTTTTGAATAAACTATTTATTCCGATATTGAACATCTCTTGCAAATAAATATATGGGGCTATCAGTGGAGGATAGCTATGATTGTTGTAGAAACTGTATGAGGATTAGGCGATATAATTCTAATCTATTGTTGGTTGTCATTGAATATGACCATGTCATAAATACATTGCATATGTATGTTTATTGGAAGGAGAAATGAGATGTACTCCATATATGACCATGTTATAAATACATTGCATATATATGTTTATTGGGAGGAAAAAGAGAATGTACTCCATATATGATTATGTTTATAAATACATTGCATATGTAAATTTATTTGGAGGGAGAAAGGGGATGGACTCCATTTAAAGCAAATTGGCCGGAGTGTCCTGGGTGAAAGACCCGAAAATCTATATATAAATGGGTGCCGGTTCCTTCGGACGAAATATCCGTAAAATGGCAAAGCTTGAAGTGTTTATGTGTGTTGTGCATAATTGAAAAACCATTGAGTTGTAGTCTCATTTTGGTTGTTGAAAGATAATGAATTTAACTCATGAATTGAGTAGCATATATGAACTGGATATGAATTGAAGGAAAATGGAATAAGATTGGTCTTAGTGGCATATGAATATGCAGGCCTTGGATTTAAGAGATTATGTAATAAAATCATATGGTTTTGACATGATATGATTTCACGTATATGTATAAGTATCTTTGTCCTCGCATATCTATTAATGTTTTAATATGAGATTGTTCAGTGGGCTTTGCTCACCCCCTGCCTGCACATGTATACAGGGAATGGTTTTCAGATTTGAAGATCAAACCATGAGTTTTACCATTTCATAAGTGTAATGTAGTGATGGGTTGTACTACTTCACTTGTTGTTTGGCTGAGTGTTAGGCAATAGCGTGGATGGACTTTCAGGAAGCAAGAGCTTCTTAATTATGTTTTATTGAGTGTATGTTGGTATTTGTAAAGCCAAAGGCTAAAGATGTAATAAGCGAGACTCAATTTGTGTAACCAAGCAATGACTTGGAAAGATGTAAGCCTACATGACATTTAACTAAACAGTAGACTCTAAGTGTGGGGTTTGAATATAAGATCTTGGTGTACCAAAATAGTTGATTTTGGGTGTTTGGGTCAATAATGGAAAAAAAAGGGAGATTTTTGCCCTAATTTGATAAAATCATTATTTTGTATAAATAATTGGAATTAACATTGAATATGTTAAATTGAATGGTTATTGATATAGATGGTGATATTGGATATGTATTATCTCACCTACGGAAGTTTTGAATAAACTATTTATTCCGATATTGAACATCTCTTAGAAATAAATGTATGGGGCTATCGGTGGAGGATAGCTATGATTGTTGTAGAAATTATATGAAGATTAGGCAATATAATGCTAATCTATTGTTGGTTGTTATTGAATATGACCATGTTATAAATACATTGCATATGTATGTTTATTGGGAGGAGAAATGAGATGTACTCCATATATGACCATGTTATAAATACATTGCATATGTATGTTTATTGGGAGGAGAAAGAGGATGTACTCCATATATGATTATGTTTATAAATACATTGCATATGTATATTTATTTGGGAGGAGAAAGGAGATGGACTTCATTTAAAGCAAGTTGGCCGAAGTGTCCTGGGTGAAAGACCCGAAAATCTATATATAAATGGGTGCCGGTTCCTTTGGACGAAATATCCGTAAAATGGCAAAGCTTGAAGTGTTTATGTGTGTTGTGCATAATTGGAAAACCATTGAGTTGTAGTCTCATTTTGGTTGGTGAAAGATAATGAATTTAACTCATAAATTGAGTAGCATATATGAACTGGATATGAATTGAAAGAAAATGGAATAAGATTGATCTTAGTGGCATATGAATATGCAGGCCTTGGATTTAAGAGATTATGTAATAAAATCATATGGTTTTGACATAATATGATTTCACGTATATGTATAAGTATCTTTGTTCCCGCATATCTTTTAATGTTTTAATATGAGATTGTTCGGTGGGCTTTGCTCACCCCCTGCCTGTACATGTGTACAGGAAATGTTTTTCAGATTTGAAGATCAAACCATAGGTTTTACCATTTCATAAGTGTAATGTAGTGATGGATTGTACTACTTCACTTGTTGTTTGGCCGAGTGGTAGGCAATAGCGTGGATGGATTTTCGAGAAGCAAGAGCTTCTTAATTATGTTTTGTTGAGTGTATGTTGGTATTTGTAAAGCCAAGGGCTTAAGATGTAATGAGCGAGACTCAATTTGTGTAACCAAACAATGACTTGGAAATATGTAAGCCTACATGGCATTTAACTGGTTGTTAAACAGTAGACTCTGAGGTATGAAAGTATGTTATTTCTCATATTTATTCCGCATATGAGTTATCTTTATTGAATTATTTTGGAGGCGTTACAAGGTAAAAATACTTCTGTTTTACTATGCTTAAGAGATGCTCGTTTTCTTGATTATAATGATAGCTTAATGGATATGATGAAAACTGGTCTTTGCAAAGGACCCATCCATTTTAATTGTTTTCCTGATTTCACTCTTAGTCTTAGAGACCCCCATATATTAGATGCTTTAACTCTAAATATTCATTTACATGGCTCATTTACAAATATGAAAGAAAAGGTTCATAATATTACTTTAATTTATCGTGTTTATTGCAAATGTATTAAAACTAATTTGAATGTTCAAGCCTTACATAAAAGTCCTAAAGACAAAACCTTATTAATCCAAAGTAGTAAGAATGATACTAATATAAATATTCCTCAAATGATTGAATGGAAAAATATTACTCTTCCCGACCAATGGATTACAGTTAATGAAAATTACAAACATAATCAACGACAATCTATTTGTCACGATATTCAATATATTCAACAATTTATTGATGGATCTGTTAGGATTAAATTTCATCGATCTCAATCTTCTCGTCATAGTACTTCTAGTATATCTACTGATCTTGAAACTGAAGATGAAATATTTAATACACCTTTATTCAGAAAAAATAGTCAAATTCATCTAGGTCAACCTTCCTATAGTAAAATGAAAGGAATTGATAATTCCACAACTTTCCAAATTAGTAAACCTGTTTATTCTACTTACACACATCTACATGAAGAAGATACTGAGTCTTAAGACTCTCCAACTCAAACTGATTTCGAAATTATACCTCCAATAAATCCTCAGTTAATGACTATTAGTAAACTCTTTACTCCTGATCTTGATAAATTACATATTTAATTTAAATCTAAAGATAATAGGATGAGCTAGCTTAAACATTGCCTTGGCCTTTTGTTTGGGATGTAAGTTAGCTTTTTAACTTTTTGATTTTTTGGTTATCTGAGACTAAAAAGTCTCGTTTGGGATGAGCTTTTTAGTTTTTTTGATTTTTATGAGAGAAAAAATGAAATGATTATGATTTAGATTTGACATTTTATTTTATTAATTTTTTAACTTATTTTATTTTTTTATGACTATTTTAGCCAAAACTATTCATGCCAAACATAACCTTTTTACCAAAGTATCTCAGTAAAATTGTACTAAGTCTAATTATTAAGAGTAATATTCACTCTGTTTATTTTCAGTTTTTAAAATTCAATTTTTAGAAAATTATTTTTTTCATTTTTCGTATTTTTTGTTTTTACTAAATTTTTTTAATATTTTAAGCAAATTTTTTTTTTTTAAATTTTTAGACACATCTAACATAAATACACTTAGAAAGTATAATATTTATGAAAAGAATTTAAAAAAATTCAATAAATACAAAAAATATAAAAAAATACAAAAATTCAACATATATATATTTTTATATTTTGTGTATTTATTAATTTTTGAAAATATTTTTTTGCAAATAATTTATTATTTAGATATATCTAAGTAAAGTACATCTAAAAAATTTTAAAAATTGCTTAAAATTTAAAAAATATTTAGTAAAAACAAAAAAAATATAAAAAACAAAAAAACTCAATTTAAAAAAAATTAAATTTAAAAAATTAAAACCAAACATACTGATTATAAATTCTAAAATTTTACTCTAAATTATATTTTAAAATATCAATTTATAACTTAAATTCATTTATATACATGTAAATGCAATCTCCACCCCATGCAACATAATCTATTTAATTTTATCAGGACCATAGAAATTTTCAATTATTAAATCTTTAGGGCAAATTACAAGCACCCTCTTCGAGATTTGATGAAAATACAGATTCCCCCTTGAGATTTGAGAAATTACATCCCGCCCCCTAAGGTTTATATTTTCATAACAAATTGCCCCCTAAGGTTTTATTTTCATACAGATTCCCCCTAATTTGTTATGCAAATTTGACCTTCAGGGAACAATTTGTAATTTCTCAAACCTCAGGGGAATCTGTATTTTCACCAAACCTCGAGGGGGTGTTTGTAATTTGCCCTAATCTTTAATGTGAGAAAAATGATTTGGAACTTTAATTTTTGAGCTTTAAAACCAGTTTTAATGAGTTGACAATAGATCTCACCCATTGTGATATGACGTTTTGATTTTGGTTTGTTTGTTTGTTTTTTTTTTCCTTGTCATGTCATTAATGTTCCATTAAAGTATCAAAATTAATACTCTGAATCATTGTTGTTAATATTAATAGATCAGTAATGATACATAGCTCTAATATTAAAACTCGAAGTTTTAATGAAGTGAAAAGAGAGAATAAAAAGAGATAAAGAGAGAAGTGTGGATCTCATTATCTTTTTTTTTTTTTTTTTAGGTCTAAACCACCAGTATCCGAAAATCCACAGGACCCAGATTAATCCGGTTTGAGCCGGGTAAGACCACAAGGGCGGCAAAACTCTCCCAACAAATTTTTAATACAACTGCGTTCTTAAATCTCAAACTCGAGATCTTCGTTAAGCTAACATAGCCCTTTACTAGTTAAACTACGTGATTGTTGCGTGCTTGTGAATCTCATTATCACATACTCATTTACCATATTAGAGCTATCAAATTAAACCACTTAAACATTATGGTTAATAGATGTAGTTTCATCAAAATTCAAAATCCAAACACTACACATATACAGCCCAAAAAAATGGCGCATCCAATCCGTATCCCCAATCCTAATCCTAATCCATCTTCTTCTTCCATTGATCCGAACGGTGGTTTCTGCTCAGAGACCAAAACCTACCACAGCATCAGACCCCACTCTCTCCTTCCTCCCGAAACCACCTCTCTTTCAGTCACCGACTTCGTCTTCTCTCTCCTCCTCCAAAACTCTCCCTCCTCACCGGAAACCACCGCTGCACTCATCGACGCCGCCACCCGCCGCCGCATTCCCTATCCCGATGTCATAACCCGTACCAAAACCCTAGCCGCCTCTCTTCACCACCAAATCGGACTCTCCAATGGCCACTCCGCCTTTGTTCTCTCCCCGAACTCAGTTCAAATTCCGATTCTCTACCTCTCTCTGTTCTCTCTCGGCGTTACCGTCTCTGCTTCCAATCCGACTAGCTCCAAATCCGAAATTTCTCGCCAAATCGACCTCTCCAAACCGGTTATAGCCTTCGCTATCTCCGACACCGCTCACAATCTCCCCTCACTTCTCCACCGTACGATTATTCTCGATTCGCCGGAGTTCGAGTCCATGATGACGAATCGAACTCGAAAATTTCATCGAATTAGCGTTTCTCAGTCCGATACGGCGGCGATTCTCTACTCCTCGGGAACTACCGGCAAATCCAAAGGCGTGGAGCTGAGTCACCGGAACTTCATATCGTCGTTGGCCGGATCACAAGCTTCTCGTCCGGTGAGATTTTCGCCGGCGGTTAGTTTCTGTGCGGTTCCGTACTTCCACGTGTACGGATTTCTGTTGTGTTTGAGGGCGGTGGCCATGGGGGAGAGTTTGGTGTGTATTGGGAGGTTTGATGTAGGGATGATGATCAGAGCGATTGATGAGTTTAGGGTCACACAAGTGGCCTTGGCCCCACCTGTTATTGTTGCGATGGTGAGAAAGGGTGATTTGATGGACGGCGGCCACGATTTGAGTTCGCTGGAGGTGGTGGCGTGCGGCGGAGCTCCGCTGCCGAACGCCGTGATTGAGAGGTTTAAGAAGAGGTTTCCCAGGGTGCTAGTAGCGCAGGTTAGTCGTTAGTATCCCTAGCAGTTGATACTGGAGTGCAAAAAATATATAAAATAATAAGGGTTTAGAGTTTTTGGAGTTGAATAATGTCAGCAACACATAAACTAAGCATAAAATGAGACATGTGAGCCTCACTTTTTTGAGAGAGCTGTCTTATTTTGTGTTTGGATTTTATGGACATAAATTTACTCTGTTGGAGTTGGGCATCGATCTTGAGAAATCTTTGAGCTTTAGTGGGCTATTTTGAAGTGGAACTCAAGTGATCTGAATCATTTATTAGGAATAAAATATTTGTATAAAAAATTAAAATAATTGATATCTTTAGTTATAGATAATAATTATAATTTTAAAAATAGTTACCTAATTTTTGTAATGAAAATATAATTCAAACATATAATTATTCAATTATCTTAATTATTTTGCATGAGTAATAAATTTTAAAAACAAACAGTTGTGATTACCAAATCGGTCTACTAAGCCCAAGCAAGGGCCAACTTGACTCAACGCCAGAGAATCCAAGCTCTAAAATAAAGAAGATAGGTCAAGCTGTCGACTCGTATCAAGATGGGTGGATTGGATTATGCGAATTAACTCTAATACTAATATTATTAGTCAACATTATTGTCATTTCATTTTCATCACATATAATTGTTTTCTTAATTCAATGGATTTCTACTCTTCTTTAATAGCTCATATTTGAAAAGAAATAAATAATACATACAACCCCGTTACATGGAAGATTTATGTTCCATTTCTCACTTACATGAAATTCTCCTTGGTTTTTATTTTTTACATTTTCATCAAATCATGAAAAATGACATGTTTTCTACGGATTTTGATGGGCTGCTAATGATATTCATGATTCACTCTGCATTTAGTCATATGGTCTGACAGAATCAACTGGCGGAATATCGCGAACGATGGGTCCAATTGAAAGCCAAATTTTAGGGTCATCCGGCCGTCTGATGTCATATTGCCAAGCCAAAATTGTAGACGTTGAGACCGGTATCAGCTTACCTCCTTTCAAGCATGGGGAACTTTGGGTTGGAGGCCTATACATAATGAAAGGTGATCTCATTTTTACCCTTTTTGGCACAATTTCCACCACAAAATTTTTAATTTAGAAAGTGAATGTGTTTAGAATGTGAGTGAACTTGAAAGTTTTGTGGGTACAAATAGCAGCACCCACACAAGTACTTACAAAAGTGTCAGAAAACAAAATGTAAGATGAAGATTTTACAAATGAGTTTCTCATAGGTTGTTTGTGATTTTTGTTTAAGGCTACGTTAATGACAAAGAAGCAACTGCAGCGATTATGGATTCAGAGGGATGGTTAAGAACTGGGGACATCTGTTATTTTGACAATGAAGGATTCTTATACGTGGTGGACCGTATAAAGGAGTTAATCAAATACAAAGGCTATCAGGTTATGTATGCAATAATGCAATACAAATCTTATTACTATTTTTATTTTTGCAAGTATTGATAAAGCAATAAGAACTATTCAATCTTGGTTAGCATCCGCCACATATTGTTCTTCCTTTGGATATTCACATTGTGTCTGTTTGTGTGTGCCGTGTATTTGCATATACCAATAGGTTGCTCCAGTGGAGCTGGAAAATCTACTTCAAACCCATCCACATATTGTTGATGCTGCCGTGGTTCCGTGAGTATATTCTCTACTTACTTTGTTGTGTTACTGCTTAAAATATTAGTATATTAGTACAAATCATGTGGTAATGATTATTAGATTAATTTGACTTTTTCATGAATGATCTACCTATATGGACTTAAAATATTAGTGGAACTGATATTTAAAATAGGGTAAATTACATTTACCTCCCTTGAGGTTTTTGACAAATACAGGGACCTCCCCTGTGGTTTGAATAATTACAGTAACCTCCCCTACTTTACCTGACAATGTCAAAATTCCCCCATTTTTTGACCGTCGTTCATGTAACTAACAGAAGTTGCTGATGTCATCAAAGATAAAAACTGAAATTCCTATAATGCCCTCAAGTTTTTGATTTGGGTCTCTCTTTCTCTCCTCAATCTATTTTTGCCTATGAGTTCTTTTTGGATACTGCTCATTTTAGCGCATATATATATATAAGTATATATATATATACATATAATAATGGGAGAAGAAGAAACCAAGAAAGTTGAATCTACAGCTACTCCGGTGGTCGCACCATTTGAGAGGCTTCCGAGTTCTTTCAAACACGGCGGCGGAAACTCCGAGGAGGCTTCTTCTCTATCGTCGTAATCGAGGCGTTGTTGCTCAACGGGGATGTCGCAGTTCTGGCGACGACAGACTTGAAGGATCCAACGGTGGAGTAGAGGCTGATTTGTACCGGAACTTTAGCCGTTAGAGCATCGGATGTGGACAGTCACGTTACCACCACCACTACTACCGTCGCTTTCGGCGGTGTTGTTGTTTGATTCGGTTGCCTTCGCTACACCACCGCCCATGCTCAGAAATAGAAAATAGTTGGATCAATGGAAATTGCGAAGATCAAAAGCCCCTATTCTTTAATCCAACCCTCAAGTATTATCTAATTTGTATATATGCCACATATATATATATATATGTGTGTGTGTGTACGTTATATTCGATTAAAATTATTTAATTTATCTCAAATTTACATATATATATATATAGATAACCATAAAGGTGATATTTAATTGTTAATTTTATGGCTATTTTTTGTAAAACATGGTATCTGTAAAGATTGTTATAGGTTTGCTAATTGTTAATTTTATGGCTATTTTTGTAAAATATGGTATATGTAAAGATTGTTATGGGTTTGCTACTATTGCCTGCTGCTGTAGCAAAGGTAAAAAAAAATGGAGTAAAAAATCCTTTGTTTCAGCCATGAGAAATGGCAGATGATGAAACCAAAAAAAAAATGAGAAAGGAAAAGAAAAGAACCCCTATTCTTTATTCCTTGGTCTCACATATTTACTGAACTCTTTGTTATAGATGTATAAATCTCTACTATATAAATCTCTGCATCTATATATCTATATATATATTACTATTTGTAAAAATATATCAAAATATTTAATTAAAACAAAATATAATTCATTACAGAAAATAACTTGCACTTACAATTATTGTAATCTGCAAGGATCCTGAATAGAAGAACAGAACAAGGTAAATCTCACTCAGCAGAACACTCTTTTCCTTGCAAACTTAAAGGTTCAAGAAAAAATGGAATCTGCCGAACGATTACAATCAATTACAAATTTATAGAAAACAAAATTAACTATGCAGCATGTGAGTTGGCTAAATGATGAAAGCAGCTGGCAGCATTGAGGACTGAGCAGGGCTGTCGGTTACTTTCGGCTGATTGATTGAAATTTAACTATGCAGCATGTGAGTAAAGGAATCAAACTATGCAGCATGTGAGTAAAGGAATCAGAATAAATATAAACTGACAGCTTTTCTCAAAAGAGTAGTGATTGAAGTCAATTTTATATTTATAAAGAATCCTATGTTGATTATTTCAAGCAAATGGGTCCTGAGCATCATGAAACTCAGGACGATCATAACCAGGATGATTGGTGGATCCTTCTGAACTGTCTGAACTATCTTCTGAACTAGACTGTTGGGCCGGTGCAGGAGATTGTTCATTTTTTAATTGGGCTTGGGCTTGATCTACTAGGAGACGGGCCATTTGAAGCAATTGATCACTGGCGGATCCAGGTTGAACAATGGGCTGAGCAGGAGGTTGAATACTGGACTGAGCCTGTGATTTGGACTTTGACTTGGGTTGGTCTTTGGACTTTCCCTTGGATTTGATCTTTGATGATTTGGGCTTGGAGCCACTAGATGAGGGACTGCCAAGATTGACTGGAGGAAGACTGGGCTGACTTCCTTGGCTGATTACAGCAGTTGGGGTCTGCTGGCTTGCTGGGCTTTGACTATTGCAGGTGTTGGAGCACATGAATCAGGAGGAAATTCCTCATAAACAATTTCAAGAATTCTGGGCACATTGAACTTAGGCCACCATTTAACAGAGTGTTGGCGAATAATGATGTTGTTATCAATCCCATAATGCCATTTGAATATCCATGGGATTTTGTACTTGGATATAAAATTGAGCAAGATAGGAAATTGTTTTTGATGAATAGTAAATGGGTAAACAGCAGCAAAATAGGCAATTGTTTCATTGAGTGAACTGGGAAGAATATCTGAAATGGGGCCATAATGAGTCCACCATCGCAGAAACCAGGTGGGTAATTCAGATTTGAATTTTTGATCAAAGGAGATGAACCAGGAGTGACTAAATGACTCATTTTGGTACAAGAACAATTTGAACCAAGCATCAATATAATCATGATAATTATATTGAATAGAATGACCAGGTAAATCTCGAAGCAGATTAGGATTGCCCCATTCTGCAAGAGAGACAATGTTGTGAATGTAAAGTGAATGGTATAGGATCTTGTAAGCATAGACACGATCCTGAATTGGTTTGATCAGAATGGAATGATGGTTGAGCAGAATATCTTTGTAATAAGAGAGGTTCTTCTCTGGAGGTGAAGAAATGAAATGACATCCAGAGCCAAAATGGAATTGAGCAATTTCATTAATGGTTTGACTTCTGGGGTGACTAGGTTCTTTGTAGAACAGGTTAGTAACATGTGATTTGGTGTACTCAGTTCGAGAGGGTCGAACTTGGTTAATTGGAAGTGGAGTAACTGAAACTGATTGGCTAGAGGCAAAAGGATCATTAGCCAGTGCAGATGAGTAATCAGGACGGTGAATAGTACCAAGAGTATGGTATCTATTAATTATGTCAATGGAAGAGGATGGTTTAATTGACTCCAAAGGAGGAGGAACTATGAGTTGATTAGGTTTACTGGAAGAGGGGACCAAAGCCTTAGAAGGAGGCCTT
Organism: Camellia japonica; assembly: GCA_030407325.1. Taxonomy (NCBI): domain Eukaryota; kingdom Viridiplantae; phylum Streptophyta; class Magnoliopsida; order Ericales; family Theaceae; genus Camellia; species Camellia japonica. Next base: position 5,786,006 of record JAPPVO010000019.1, on the reverse strand, counting down.
GGGCGAGACATCTGTTGAATAGGAAACAAAGATTAGCAACCAGAAAGAAGATCTAAGTAATTCTGGTAATAATGTAAATCATTGTAATAATTATGTCGTAAAACACGGCGAGCTTGTAACTGTTGGTGATTGATGTATTGGGCTCTTTTAGTAGTTGGTCTGGCTGATTTAAGGCGGTTAATGCGGCGGTTAACTTGTTTGATCAGGGTTTGGTAATAGGTAATTTGGGTTTTAACATAGGAAATATGTGGAGTAGCACTCATCCCTTACCCCCCTGTAAAAATTCTCGGGTAAGAAAATCAGGTAGGGAATTTTGACAACCAGGTATATAGGTAATATCAAAATCAAAAATACTTAAAATAGATTGCCAACGGGCAAAAATCTGTTTACTAGCAAGATTTTGAACATCTTTTTCCAAAACATATTTAGCAGATTTGCAATCGACACGAAGTAAAAATTTTTGATTTAAAATATCATCTTGAAATTTTTGAATACATAAAACAGTCGATAAAATTTCTTTTTTAATAGTACTATAATTTAATTGTGCTTTATTCCAGACACCAGAATGAAAACGAACAATTTGTTCAGATGACTGAGGAGTGACTTTCTGGAGGAGAATGCCACCATAACCAATATCAGAAGCATCAGTTTGAATAATTTTGAATGAGTTCTCAGTAGGAATACCAAGACAAGGAAGAGACTTGACATATTGTTTAACTTGTTGAACAACAGCAGTATGAGTAGAAGACCAAGGAGGAGGATTATCCTTTAACCGATCGAATAATGGTTGACAGATTTGCCTAAGGTCTTTATAAAATTCAGCAATGTAATTGAGGGAACCTAAAAACCTTTGTAATTGAGTTTTATCAAGAATTTCATCAGGAAATTTAGACGCAAACTCAATAGAGCGACTAATTGGGAGAATAGTATTATGATGAATATCATAACCTAAAAACCTAACTTTAGTCTGAAATAATTTAATCTTAGGAGCGGATATGACGAGACCATGACTTTTAATAGTATAAAAGAATGCAGTTAAATGTTTCCAATGTTCACTAATTGATTTAGAAAAGATTAATATGTCATCAATGTAAACAATAGAAAAATGACTAAATGGGTTAAAGATATCATTCATTATATTTTGAAATTCACTGGGAGCATTTTTTAACCCAAATGGCATGACATTCCATTCATATTGGCCAAAAGGTGTATTAAAAGCAGTTTTATATCGATCTTTAGGATGAATTTGAATTTGCCAGAAACCACTTTTTAAATCAAATTTACTAAAAATAACAGCTTGATTAAGTCTTTTAATTAGGTCTTTTTTATTAGGAATAGGATATCTAATCCATTCAAGAACAGCATTTAATGGTTTATAATTAATAACTAGGCGAGGAACACCTCGTTCTAATTCAGCATTTTTATTAACATAAAAAGCAGGACAAGACCATGGTGATTTGCTAGGACTAATAATTCTATTTTTTAACAATTCATTAATTTCCTTTTTACACATTTCTAACAATTCATGATTCATTTGAATAGGCCGGGATTTAGTAGGTATTTGTCGTTCATTAAAACCTTTAATATATGGTAAAGTAACTACATGCTTTTTCCTATGCCAGAATGCAGTAGGTAAAGTTGAACAAACAGTTGATTCAAGTTTTAATTTGAAATCATTAATTTGAGAGAGGAGAACGGGATCAGTTAACTGTTGATCTATTCGTTTGTAATTAATTTCTTCTTTAAGAAAATTAATATGCCGAGTTAGTCGTTTAATAGTGTGGGTAATAGAACAATCTTGTAATTGATTTAACTCTAATTGTTCAGGTGGAAATAAGAATGTAAATGTAACAGGATGTCCTAAAACATGAGTAGTAATTCCTTCAGTAGAAGTGGTAAATGGATATAATAAAGATATAAATGGTGTACCTAAAATAATCCGATCAGTCATATTTTTGACTAAAACAAATGTAGTGTTAAAGCAAACATTATTTTGACAAACATGTACTTTAGGTAATTTATATCGAATATGCATTTTACTACCATTAGCAGAAGTTAATTTTTCTTGACATTTGTGATAATATTTAGTAGGAAGTAATCCTTCTTGAATGCAATTTAAATCAGCACCAGTATCGATTAATGCAACTAATTCTAATTCAAAATCTTCAACAATGATTTTAATTCTTGAATACCATTTTTGCATATAAATTTTATTAAGTAAATTTAATCGTTTATCTTCAAGGTTAGTAGCTTGAGATCGATTATCAAATATGAGTTTAGTTGGATCAGTATGATCAGAATCATGATCAGAATTATGTTCAGATTCATGAGGTGATTGTGCATTAGGTTGGAAATCATTTAAGTTTTGTTTAAGTTTAAGATTAATAATTTCATTTTCTAATTTATTATCTTTATTTTGAAGATCTCTTATTGTTTGTTTAATTTGATTGATTTCAAATTGTAAGTCTTGAAGTGTAACTTCTTTAGTTTTATTTTTAAATTTTTCTAAAGTTTTAGATAAACTAATAATGGGTTTATTAAACTTAGGTTTAGTTTCTGATTGAAGCATTAGACCTTTGAGTTTATCAATATATTGTTGTTTTAATTGAGGATCATCTAATTTACTAATTAAATCAATTAAAGCAGATTCTTCTTGACTATGTTTAGTAAGAACAGAAATTTGTTTAACAGGTTTACAACAAACATCATTACATCCTAAGGTAATTTGATTATCAGAATCAGAATTATCACTAGTAGATGGGGAATTGGAGGTAGATGGAAGTACAGAAGAGGAACCATTATCAGATTGATTTAATTGGAAGATTTCAAATAACTGAATTTTGGATTCATCATTAATTTGGAGTTGATTGACTCTGTCTTTGAGCTTTTGTTTTCTTTGCATTTATTAGCATAGTGGCCTTTTTGTCCACAGTTATAACACGTAATATCTTTAGTAGATTTTGATCTCGGATGTGATTTAGATTTATGATATTTCTTTTTGGGTTTAGTATAAAATTTGTCATTAGATTTGGAGGGTGAATAAGGCTTCTTGTTTTTATGATAATATTTGGATTTATAATTTTTTGAATGTTTGTGTGATTTCCTACGAGAAGGTGCAATAGGAGGTAGTCCATATTGTTCACAGAAATTTCCTAATTCATATTTAGCTTTATGTTTATCTTTTGTAGCTTTTTGACTAAGTTTTAAATCAATACACATTTTTAAGCCTTCTTTTTGAATAGTGCTAATTATATCACCATATGTTAAATTATCATATTCAATAACACCAGTAGGTTGACTAAGAACATCCCGAATTTTGTGAGCAAATAAACTAGGTAATCCATTAATAAATTTTTCTTTCCAGAATGATTTAGTACAGTCTTCTCTCAACATAACTCTAGAGGTAAAAACATCTTTATACCATCTAAAATCACTTAAGGTTGGACAAGTAAGATTACTGAGTTGATCATGTATGCGAGAATATATATTAGTTGGGGTACCAATAAAATGTCTAATAATTGTATAAATTAATTGGTTAATACCATCAGGTTGGCAACATCCTAAATTTTCATCAAATATAGGTAATCCTTGATCATCAGTTTGGTTAGCATAGATGATAGAGTCTCGTTGGGTGTCAGTTAAATATTTTTCCCACCAAGATTTGAGCTGACCAGTAAAGCCAGTAGTAATTAAATTTACAATTTCAGGTTGAGTATATTGGGGATAATTAGAGAGATAACTATTCGAGACCATAGATAAATGATTTAATTTTTGGAGGAGTTGATCTTCACTAAGACCATCAATATTCCATTCGTATAATTTTTTAGCAGAGACAGAAAATTGATTATTAACATTATTTTCTTCAAATTGTAAATCGACAGGAGTAGGCTTAGTATACCAATTCTTGGTAGTTTGAGGATTAACTTTTGGATAATGTATTTTCGTAACTTGGAATTGTTGAGCTAAGTTATTAATTTCATTGTCAGTATCAGAGGAAGTAGAATTTGGGTTAATATCAAATTGTTGATTTAGGACAGTAATACCTTTATCTTTAGAAGGTGAGGGAGTATCGGGTACTGCTAATTTGGTAAATAATTTTTCAATGGCTTGGACCGTAGATGATTGATTATTTGTAACGAGGCTAGTTCGGGTAGAACGTTTACTCGGTAGGTTAAGTAAAGGTGCATCTAAAGGTTGTTTAGATGATGAAGTGTGAACAGATTCTAAATTAGTTTCTATTTTATCTAATTGTTTACCAATTGTATTTAAACACTGGTTAGTATAATTATTTTGTTCAATAACTTTTTTGAGTTCATTATCATCTCCAGGTAATTTAAAAGGAGAGGCAGGAATTTCAGAACCTTGTTGATTAAGAATAATTTTTTCTAAGGGAGGATGACTAGAACTAATTGTAGTGGTAGCAGAAGTTTTCCATTTATGTTTAGTAATTGTAGTAAGTGTTTTATAATATTTTTCTTCATATTCTAGTAAGGGTAATTCAAAACCATATCGAACCATAAAATTATACCATTCTTGGGAGAGTTGAAACATTTGAGCAGAAGTATATTTAGCATAATAAGCATGGCGCTGGGTGCGATTAGCTTTAGATTTAAAATCAATAAGTAATTTATCAAGATTGGGAGTAAATTCCTTTTTAATTGTCAATAATTGGGGATTGACAGGTGGTGTAAATTCTTCCATATCAGTTTGAGTCGGAGAGTCAGTTGACTGAACTTCTTCATCAGGGAAATGAGTATGTGTAGAATAAACAGGTTTACTAATTTGAGAAGTTGAGGAATTATCAATTCCTTTTAATTTTGGATTGATTGTAGGACCTATGGTTGGACCGATATTAAGTTGACTATTTTTTCTAAATAGAGGTGTGGTAAATATTTCATCTTCAGTTTCTATTTCGCTAGGGACACTAGATGTACTATGTCTAGAGGATTGACTACGGTTAAATTTAATATGAACAGAACCATCATTAAATTGTCTGATATCTTTAATATCTTGTTCAGAGGATTGTTGCTGATTATGTTTGTAATTTTCATTAACAGTAATCCATTCATCAGGTAAATCAATATCTTTCCATTCAATCATTTTAGGAATATTAATATGGGATTCATTATGACTACTACTTTGAATAAGTAAAGTTTTATCTTTAGGTGATTTATGCAGAGCATGAACATTTAAATTAGTTTGCATACATTTATAGTGAACACGATAAATTAAAGCAATATTATGTGTCTTAGCCATCATATTAGTGAATGAACCATGTAGTTGAATATTTAATGTTAAAGCATGTAAAATATTTGGATCACTTAAACTGAGCGTAAAATCAGGAAAACAATTAAAATGTACTGGACCTTTATGAAGACCAGTTTCCATCATTCCCATTAAACTATCATTATAATTAAGAAAACGAGCATCTCTTAAGCATAATAAAACAGAAGTATTTTTTCCAACAGGTGTAAGTGGATTAAGACCAACTTGAATTAGACCAATGTGAATAAAATTGTAACCATTATCTTTATGTCTTTTAATTAATTTAGTATCAAATAACTGACAAGTTTCTCGAGGTTTTTCTAAAGCATAAACTTGTTCAATTGTTTTAACATGTAATGCAACTTTAAAAACATTCTGTAGAAATGTTGTTTTATAAATTTCTTTGATTTGTAATTTTGGTATATTCCAATCTCTATTAAATTGATCATTTTGTATTTCAACATCTTCTTCATTAATGACTAATCCTTGATTAGGTATGGAAGGTAAAGTTGTTGACCTAGAACTGACTGATGAGTTACTTCTGAATAATCGACTCATTGTTCTTTCTAATTAATCAGTTTTACAGATATCTTAATACATACCCTATTCTTGTCAAGTTACCACAGACCATAATGGTTTAGCACAGACCCTATCCTAAATGTCCACACTGCCTAACTCTAAGGACTTACTTTGGACAAGAAATGGAAGTGGGTGACTGAAACCAGGTGGATAACAGACTGATCTCGTGGGTGATTAAGATGGAACCGAAAACTAGATTAACCGAATAAACAATGGAAATGATTAATTAGAAGAAACTAAACAGTTAGAAACAGGATACAACATCACCAGGCTCTGATACCATCACCAGGCTCTAATATATATATATATCTATATATATATTACTATTTGTAAAAATATATATATATCTATATTACTATATATAAATCCCTACATCTATATATCTAAATTAGTGATTTTTATCATCTGGGTCTTGCTTATTTTGATTAAAATAATTAATTCCATCATGGCTTTCCCAAGTGGGACATCTTCAGGGTTATCTCTTACTCTCTGTTTCAGAACTCAAGCTGTGAGGAAGATGACTCTAATGGAACAAAGGGTATTTTCATATTTTTGCCCTCAAATGAAGGGGTAATATGGTCATTTAATATATGCAAGTAACGTCGTTTGTTGCAATCTTACGGAAGGGGGGAATCTTGATATTGGCAGGTAAAACAGGGGAGGTTACTGTAATTATTCAAACTACAGGGGAGGTTCCTGTATTTGTCAGAAACCTCAGGGGAGATAAATGTAATTTACCCTTTAAAATATGTCGTGCGGCAGGCTTACATAACCAAACCGGACCATTCCATTAGATGGACCGGAGATAGACCCAATCCTTTTATATTGCCACAAATTATGCTTAATGGTTGGGTTGTTGATATAATCGGTGATGAAATTTGCAGGTACCCAGATGAGGAAGCAGGTCAAGTACCCATGGCCTTTGTTGTAAGACAACCTGAGAGTACTATTGATGAATCACAGATCAAGGATTTTATTGCCAGACAGGTAGAACATGTAGTGAACCTAAATATTTAGTTTTTGTCTTAACTATTCACGGCCATCCACATTGAAAAAATATGAATTTTCATCCTCAATAAGGTGAAATCTCAAGTCTTTTTATTTTTTATTTTTTTATTTTTTATTTTATGTGAACGACCATGAATAGTTTAAGATCAACACCAACATGATTATCTAGGGCAACAAATAGTAACTAGCCTCCATTTAACCACCATTTTTTATTTTTATTTTTTCTATGAGACTTACATTTTAAATAAATATGTTGTAGGTGGCTCCATACAAGAAAATAAGGAGAGTATTATTCATTGATTCAATACCTAAAAATGCTCCTGGCAAGGTGTTGAGAAAAGAATTGATCAAGCTTGCATTATCTGATTCTGGTGTTTCCTCCAAGTTATAACTCTTACTTAGTTCTTGTTTGTTTATTTATTAATGTGTTCAAATAAAAAGTTGTTATTTGGAAGGGAAGAAAATGTAAAAATGTTTCTTTGTAATCTTTGCAATCAAAATAATACATCAGCTGTCCTCTCCGTTTGTGAAGATTTAGGGATATTTTGGAAAGTTAGTAAAAAAATTGACTTTTTGACTTTTTTAGCTTATTTTGTCTTTTTGTGGGTAAGTTATGTGAGAAGTGATATGATTCAAAATTAATAAAAAATTGAAGGCTGACTTTTTACTAACTTTCCAAAACAGCTCTTAGGTTTTTTCACTCGCCTGCGTTCTGTGACTTTTGTAAGCTCATTTGAGGATATCATTCACTAGGTGGCATTTAATGGCTCATTTGAGGATACCCTGTTATGGATTTATTGTCAGAATCCAACGGTTTAAAATAAAAGTTGAAGTAAAAGGAATGGATTCTATCCAATTGGGCATTTAATTGGAAAGGTATTGTTGGGCATGGTCATCTTGATTTATTCTATAAGGCTCGTTAAGAAGAATATTCATATAAAAAATTAAGTTGATCAGAAATTAATAATTACATAATCAGATACATTTACTTTTAAAAAATGGATGACATAGATTTTGAAAATAAATCATCTATTTCCGATCACATGGCTATTAATGTCTAATCAATTTTTCTTAAAAATATATTCAAGTTTAATTTAAAAAGGTGTTCAAGTTTGACATGTTTACACTTAACAAGATAAGAATGAAGAAAAAAAAGAGATTTTAATTAGGTTAAATGCATCAAAAGTGAGGATTCTAAGGTGTTGGTGAATGATGAAGAGATTAATGAGAGGTGGAAGAATTATTTTGAGAAATTAAATGAGAAATATGATGAAAGGTCAAAAGAGGAAGAAATATACAGTAATAATGAAAACTAAGACTACAAATTCTATCGCAAGGTTAGGAATTTTGAAGTGGAGATTACACTTAAGAAGATGAAATTGAATAAAGGTGTAGGACCTGATGAAATCCCTATTGAAGCTTGAAAATGTTTGGATAAGAAGAGGGTTGTTTAGTTGACTAGATTAATTAGCAAAATTTTATTGACTGAGAAAATGTCAGAGGAGTAAAGAAAGAGTATTTTGGTGTCAATCTATAAAAATAAAAGAGATGTCCAAAATTGCAACAATTATAAAGGAATCCAGCTGATACATCATATAATGAATGTATAGGAGAGAGTGATGGAACGTTGATTGCAAGATATAACATAGGTATTAGAGAATTAATTTGGATTTATGCCCGATAGGTCAACAATGGAAGCGATCTATATTTTGAGGAAAGTAATAGAAAAATATAGAGAGAAGAAAAAAAACATTCATATGGTTTTTGTCGATCTTGAGAAAACATATGATAGAGTGTTTCGAGATATAATCAAGTGGGTGTTAGAGAAGAAAATGATGACAAAATGCTATGTTAGGACTTTTTGTTGTCAAATTCCATGGATCAAAACCAAGGTTGTAACAAGAGTTCTTTAAGAAGTTGGTTTCCTTCAAAAACAGGATTATTTTGGAGTTCTGCAAGAAGTTGGTTTTCTACAAGAAGTTGGTTTTCTTTCCCAACTAGGATTGCTTTGGTTTTCTATAAATAGTTGGGTTTCTCCCAAATCTAGGCTATTCATTGATTCATTCATTGAATCTCTCCAGATCTTCTTTTTGGTTCTTAAGGGTTATATCTGGAGATATTTTTTTTTTAAGTTTTCTTTGATGTTTTTATTGAGTATTCAACTCATGGTTTAAAGAGAGTACATCAAAGGTTTGTTTGTTATACACAAAAGAGAGAGTTGTTCTTCAGTTGTGAATTCTGAAGAATTCGAGCCTGAAACTTTGGTGGAATCCGGAGTGGCTCATCAGAAAGACAATTCCGTGCTGAAGATGGGATTGGAAGAGGCACATAGAGGTTGGTTCAATTAGGCGTTGTGGATTCGCTAGATAATTGAGAGTGATACCTGTGTAATTCCTTTAAATCTTCTTAGTGGATTGTCTTGTGGCAGTTGCCCGTGGTTTTTTTATCACAATTGGAAGGTGTCCAATTGTGATTTTTCCACGTAAAATCTTTGTGTCTCTTTCTCTTGATTGTTTGATTGGGATTGTTATATTTTGCTTAAAATTGGTACATAATCACAAATCAACATCTAGGAGGTTTCTAGATTTTTCAATTGGTATCAGAGCGGGTCGTTCTATTTTTTTAAAAAAAAATTCTTTTGGATCGCTTTATTTTTTTTTTAAAAAAAATATCGTTTAGAACGAGATCTTGTTTGATTTGTGATAATGGATACAATTCGTGAGGGAAATTCCTATGGAAAAAAAAAAAATCTAAAAAGATTTTCTTAATATGGTTTTGCAAGCTTAAATTTTTTGAGTGGTCCTTGGTGCATATTGGAATTGATGAGAATATCCATTACATGTTAATATGTGTGTGCTTTCTGTGGTCATTACTCATTTTGGAGTGTGTGTTCTTTGATTAGTATGTCTCATTCTGTACACGCTCTTGGATTAACAAATATCGGAGTCTTCCGACTTAGTGATTTTTTTTCTTATGGACTTCTGGCATTGTATCTTTTGCTTTTCTAGAGGAATTGACCTATACTAGCATATCATAGGTGATGTTGAGTCTCTTAACCACCTTCCATCTTTTTGCATCTCCATGGCTTTCTCCTCTGTTCTTTGTAGTCCAGGCATGAGGAAAAGGCTACCTCAGAGTCACCAACCAGGCCATCCTTATTATATCCATGCTTCTCTGGTTCGGTTTCCATACTCTTGAGCGTGTCAGCCGCCGATGAGTGTGCAAAAGAAAAGAAAAAAGAAGAAAAACTATGCAAAAGAAAGAAAAAAATGTGCAAAAGAAAGAAAAGAAAAAAATGTGCAAAAGACAGAAAAGAAAAAAAAATGTGAAAAAGAAAAGAAAAAAAAGGGATTCATTGATTGAGGGGGAGCCTTCGCCTTTACTCACCAAATACCCCTTGATTCCTAGTGGTTTGACTTTCCTTAGTTGTGCTTAGATTCTCTTGTCGAAGGTCCAACTTTTATATCACTACTAGGATTTGAATCTTGTGTTTGTCGAACTCCAAGAGTCACACACACACCTTTATCATGGGATCTATGCTTTTCACATAATGCATCACTTTCTTTTATGAGGAATTTTCTAGAGGCTGTGCACATTTTGTTTTCAAGTAATTGTGCTTCTTGGATAATCTTGTGTGTTCTAAGGTACAAATCTGAGAATTCCTTGCTTGCTCCACCATATTATTTGTTCACTGTTTTCAGTGTTTGTGGTTGTTTTTTAATGAGGGAGAGTTTGGTTCATCATTACCAGTGTTTGATGTATATTGATGGTACAGTAGTTTGGTTGATGGTACAGTGTTTTTACTTTTGCTTATATCCTTCTTTGGTACAGTTGGATTGTTAGTATTTTGTTTATGGATTGATTTATATTTTGTTATTTAATCCAGTTCCACATATTTTGGTTGGCTTGTGTGTGGTTATTTTATTTCAGGATAATTGTTCAAGAGCATGGATTTGAGTGTTGGTTCATAGTTGGTGGTGCTGCTTGAGAGATTTTGTTAGGAAATTTGTTTTAGATTGGTTTTATCCAGGATTTGACAAAGGGGAGATTGTTAGGACTTTTTGTTGTCAAATTCCATGGATCAAAACCAAGGTTGTAACAAGAGTTCTTTAAGAAGTTGGTTTCCTTCAAAAACAGGATTATTTTGGAGTTCTGCAAGAAGTTGGTTTTCTACAAGAAGTTGGTTTTCTTTCCCAACTAGGATTGCTTTGGTTTTCTATAAATTGTTGGGTTTCTCCCAAATCTAGGCTATTCATTGATTCATTCATTGAATCTCTCCAGATCTTCTTTTTGGTTCTTAAGGGTTATATCTGGAGATTTTTTTTTTTTTAAAGTTTTCTTTGATGTTTTTATTGAGTATTCAACTCATGGTTTAAAGAGAGTACATCAAAGGTTTGTTTGTTATACACAAAAGAGAGAGTTGTTCTTCAGTTGTGAATTCTGAAGAATTCGAGCCTGAAGCTTTGGTGGAATCCGGAGTGGCTCATCAGAAAGACAATTCCGTGCTGAAGATGGGATTGGAAGAGGCACATAGAGGTTGGTTCAATTAGGCGTTGTGGATTCGCTAGATAATTGAGAGTGATACCTGTGTAATTCCTTTAAATCTTCTTAGTGGATTGTCTTGTGGCAGTTGCCCGTGGTTTTTTTATCACAATTGGAAGGTGTCCAATTGTGGTTTTTCCACGTAAAATCTTTGTGTCTCTTTCTCTTGATTGTTTGATTGGGATTGTTATATTTTGCTTAAAATTGGTACATAATCACAAATCAACATCTAGGAGGTTTGAGAAGTCTTTCCTCTTGTTGAATCTTTTGTCCTCCTTTTCCTTGAGTTCTTGTATCATGAGATGTGGATGCACTCTGTTTTTGCTCTCTCTTATCTCCAAAGCCAATGCCACTCTTGTCTGAACAGATTTGTTGAGACCCAATGATATCCTCCAAAGTTTTTGATCCTTTGTTCCAAAGACCAATGGTGACCATGGCACACTTGAGCTCTTCCTCTTTCTTGATCATTAGTTCTTCCAAGGCAACTTGTGACATCTCAAGAGATTCAATCTTTTCTTCAAACATGGCATGAGTTTCCTGCAGCTCATTCCTCTCTGTCTCACAAGTCAACAGTTTTGCACAAAGAACTTGTTGATCATCAGCTATCTTGATGGCATTGATCCTGGCCTCGGAAATCTCCTCCTTAAGTTTGACATTCTCACTTTCACATGCTTTGAGTTTCTTTGTGAGTTTGTCATTCAATTTGAATAAATTAAGAGACTCCTTATACAGCTTTTCATAGGCTTGCTCAAGCTCTTCATGATCACTCTCCGAAGATTCATCATCAGAGGTATTCTCAACTGACCTCTTCGAAGACTCTGTTTGTCCTTCAGCTTCGGAAGCCGCCGTGAAAGCAAGGAATTGTTTATGTCCCTCTTCACTTTGATCTTCATTGTCACTATCATCTTCATCAGATTCTGATTCATCATCCCAAGTGACAGCGAGGGCTTTCTTTTTCTTCAAACGCGTAGGGCATTCTTGAGCAAAGTGGCCAAAACCTTGGCATTTATAACATTGGACTCTTTCAGAGTTCCCTTGTATCTTTCCTTTCTCTTTCTTGGCTATAGAATTAATTTTGAGTTTATCTTTGCCTTTAAATTTATGAGCATGAGTAGAGTCCAAAAGATTAGGATTCGTTTTCAAAAAAGATTTTTTAAATTGTTTAACAAAAGCATCCATAATCTTGGAGTCTATCTCACAGTCCTCATCAAAATCCTCCACCACTTTATGAGCACTACTAAAAGCAACATCTTTTTGTTTCTTTTTGAATTTCTATGTGCCTCATAAGTTTGGAGATTTCCAACCAACTGATCTAGCTTGAGGTTGTCAACATCTTGAGCCTCCTCAATGGCCGTAACTTTTGGTTGGAACCGATCGGGCAAGGACCTCAAAATTTTTCCTACAATCTTGGATTCCGGTATTTTTTCACCTAAATTGAAGCTGGAATTTACAATGTCACTCAACTTCGCATAAAATTCATCAAAGGTCTCACTATCTTTCATAGAAAGGTTTTCGAAACTAGATGTGAGCCTTTGAAGTTTTGAGCGTTTAACCGAAGGAGTGCCCTCATGATAGTTTGTAAGATATCCCAAGCCTCTTTTGCGACTTCACAATTACAAATACGGCTAAACTCTTCAGGTGTGACAGCGCAAAAGAGAGAATTGATAGCTTTACTATTCCAGCTACTATTTTGGTAATCAGTTGTGTCCCACTTATCAATTGGTTTGGGGAAAGTTACTCCATCAACAGTAATAGTTGGTTCAGTCCACCCATTCATGACGGATTGCCAAACTTTTTCATCAATAGATTTTGAAAAAGATCTCATCCGAGCTTTCCAAAAAGAATAATTGGATCCGTCAAGTAGGGGTGGTCATCTAGAAACCCTCTAGATGTCGATTTGTGATTATGTAACAATTTTAAACAGAATATAACAATCCTAGTTGGGAAAGAAAACCAACTTCTTGTAGAAAACCAACTTCTTGCAAAACTCCAAAATAATCCTGTTTTTGAAGGAAACCAACTTCTTAAAGAACTCTTGTTACAACCTTGGTTTTGATCCATGGAATTTGAGTGTTGGTTCATAGTTGGTGGTGCTGCTTGAGAGATTTTGTTAGGAAATTTGTTTTAGATTGGTTTTATCTAGGATTTGACAAAGGGGGAGATTGTTAGGACCTTTTGTTGTCAAATACCATGGATCAAAACAAAAGTTGTAACAAGAGTTCTTTAAGAAGTTGGTTTCCTTCAAAAACAGGATTACTTTGGAGTTCTGCAAGAAGTTGGTTTTCTACAAGAAGTTGGTTTTCTTTCCCAACTAGGATTGCTTTGGTTTTCTATAAATAGTTGGGTTTCTCCCAAATCTAGGCTATTCATTGATTAATTCATTGAATTCCTCCAGATCTTCTTTTTGATTCTTAAAGGTTTATATCTGGGGATATTTTGTTATTTTCTTTGATGTTTTATTGAGTATTCAACTCATGGTTTAAAGAGAGTACATCAAAGATTTGTTTGTTATACACAAAAGAAAGAGTGTTCTTCAGTTATGGATTCTGAAGAATTCGAGCCTGAAGCTTTGGTGGAATCCGGAGTGGCTCATCAGAAAGACAATTCCGTGGTGAAGATGGGGTTGGAAGAGGCACATAGAGGTTGGTTCAATTAGGCGTTGTGGATTCGCTAGATAATTGAGAGTATACCTGTGTAATTCCTTTATATCTTCTTAGTGGATTGTCTTGTGGCAGTTACCCGTGGTTTTTTTATCACAGTTGGAGGTGTCCAATTGTGGTTTTTTCCATGTAAAAATCGTTGTGTCTTTTTCTCTTGATTGTTTGATTGAGATTGTTTTCCACTGCTTATTATTGATACATAATCATAAATCAACATCTAGGGTTTCTAGATTTTTCAATTGGTATGGATTCGCTAGATAATTGAGAGTGATACCTGTGTAATTCCTTTAAATCTTCTTAGTGGATTGTCTTGTGGCAGTTGCCCCTGGTTTTTTGATCACAATTGGAAGGTGTCCAATTGTGGTTTTTCCACGTAAAATCTTTGTGTCTCTTTCTCTTGATTGTTTGATTGGGATTGTTATATTTTGCTTAAAATTGGTACATAATCACAAATCAACATCTAGGAGGTTTCTAGATTTTTCATGCTACATTGACGTGATTAGGGACATGTATGAATGTGTGGTGACCACTAGTAGATCACTGGCTAGAGAGACAAGTAAATTTTCAATTCTTGTGGGATTATGCCAAGGATCAACCTTAAGTCTTTATTTTTTTTGTTTAAGTTGAAGACTTTGAGAGAAACACTTAAATCTAAAATTTTTTGGATAAGTAGAATTAAGACAGAGTAGATAGAGTGCAATTTCAGTAATAGTCACAATAGAAACAGAGGAGAAGTGAAAATTGAGAACTGTGACGACTCAGACTTGCTAATCGTGATTTTAATTAATTAATTATGTGTTAATTCTAATTGAACTAAGTGCCTAGTAATTTAATTTGTGCATATATGCCCAAATTGGAAAATTACTTGTTAAGGTTACAACTTTGAAATTGAAATCGACAATCTTATTGGGTGCGCAAATTGAAATTGAGTACATGGATGGGCTCATGAGAATTTTTAGAGCCATTTGGAAAGTTTAATTGAAAATTGATTCAGTTTACTGAAATTGTCTGTGATTGAATTAAGCCTTAATTGGAATACTAAAAATGTTCCAACATGTTAATTATGTGATTAAGTGTTATTCATTGTTATGAGTTTTATTGACTTGTATTGTTTGAACAGATGGGTTAAAGTGAAAATTAAACTTGTCTGATTCGCTAATTTGTGTATAAGTGTTTTATGGACTTAAGTGTTTCTGTATATATAAACATATGAGAGTTATTTTGTTTATTTAAGTCCTCACAGCTCATTGGACATTATTTTTTATTAGTGATTGGCTTTCGCCAGCCCCTTATTATTGTGTTATTGTCATTTTTGTTAAGCAGGCCTTTGGTAATCACGGATTACTGGCTGGTTATGACGCTAAATCTATAGGAGTGAGTTTGGGCCATGACAAGAACGAATAACTACGTAAGAGTGAACATTTTCGTTATTTAGAATCGATTATTACAACGGCTGGGGAGATTAAAACAGATGTAGTCCATAGAATTAAGGCATGATGGCTTAAGTGAAGGAGTACATCTACGGTACTGTGTGATAAATGACTATCTACTAAATTAAAAGGAAAGTTATATAGAACGACCATTAGACTAACGATGTTGTATGTGACAGAATGTCGGGCAACTAAAAAACAACATATAGATAAGATAAGTGTTTTTTAGATGAAGATACTAAGGTGAATGTGTGGTAAGATTAGAAAAGACAACGTTAGGAATGTGAATATTCGTGAATGAGTAAAAGTAACACCGATAGAAGACAAGTTGAAAGAGAATAGATTGAGATAATTTAGTCATATACAATAAAGACCAATAGAGACAATAGTGAAAAGACGCAATACAGTGATGGTAGAGAGAAGTGTTAGGAGAAGGGACAGACCTAAATTGATGTGGACAAGTGTAGTAAATAGAGATATGAATATCTTTAATTTAAATAACTAAATAACCTTTGATAGAGTAGAATAATTTTTTTATATATAATTGATCCTATTTAATAAGACTTTAAACCTAATTTGATTAAAATAATTTAAATTATTAAAATAGTATTTGTAATACACTATGGCCATGTTTGTTTAGACGAACTGAATTAGGTTGGATTAGCATATTCATGACTAATAATCCTAAGATTACAAATTCATTTGGATTGTGTATTCTATCATATATTTGGATTGAGTTAGGATTATAAGGAGGGATTAATAAAATATTATCCAATCCGATGTTTGTTGAGAGGATTGGAATGGATAGGACATGACAAAATATGAAACATTCAATATATTGACCATAATACCTCTATTATGATCATTTGATAAGTTAGTCCAGATTTTGAGTTAGTCTCCCAATTTATATCTCAGCCCCCTATGTAAGATTGAATAATTTATTATGTGTAAGATACCATATATAAATGAATTATTAGTTCGTATTTTAATTTTTTAACTAAATATTAAATTAATAATTTTATTGTATTATCAATCTAATCCCGAATACATTTCCGCACAAACAAACCTGCCTATATGAACAGAAAACCATCTTGTCAACGAGCCTAGTCCATGAATGTATATAATAAGACAAAATGTAGAATTAGGTAATCAATGTCTTAATCTGAAGTTGAATTATATTTCTGGGTGATAGCATTGCTGACTTGTTTGTACCCATATGATATCTACAGCAATGTGTTTCCATTATTTGAATACAAATCGCTATCTCGGTGTTTGGAAAGTGAATTGTTTTTAAGTTTTTTTAGTTGTAAGTTATTATTGAAATTTTTTTTCTTTTGTATTTAAGAAAATAATTAGATTTTTTTATAGTTAAATATGATATTTGTGAGAGAAAAAGTGAAATGATTATGGGGTTTGATGTGATATTTTGTTTGGATTTATTTTTTTGATTTTGTAACCAATTTCTCTTTTAGTAAAAAAAAACCAAAAAAAACCAAAAAATCTTCTTCCCAAATAGCGCCATGTTTGTTTTTAATTTTTTGAAAATATTTTTTAGAAAATTTTATTTCCTTTTTTTTTTTGTATTTTTTTAATTTTTATTGAATTTTTTTAATATTTTAAGTAATTTTTAAAATTTTTGACACACTTAACATAAATATACTTAAAAAGTATAGTGTATTTGGTTTGAATTTTCTAAATTAAATTTTTTAAAAATTGAATTTTTTATTTTTCGTGTTTTTTTATTTTTATATTTTTAGTGAATTTTGTTAAAATTTTAAGTTTTTTTTTTTTTTTTAGATGCATCTTATTTAGATGTGTCTAAAAAGTAAAATATTTGTAAAAAAATATTTTAAAAAATTAATAAATACACAAAAATCTGAAAAATTACTGAATTTTTCGTATTTATTTTGTATTTTTGATATTTAGTGATTTTTTTAAAGATTTTTTCACAAAAATTATTTTAAGTGTATTTATATTAGGTGTCTAAAAATTAAAAAAATTGCTTAAAATATTAAAAAAATTCAGTAAAAACAAAAAAATACGAAAAATAAGAAAATATAATTTTCTGAAAAATATTTTTAGAAAACTCAAACCAAGCAAAATCTTTAAAAAATTCACTAAATACCAAAAATGCTAAAAAATAAAAAATAAAAATTCAATATATTTTTCGTATTTTTGTGCATTTATTTATTTTTTTCACAAATATTTTACTTTTTAGATACATCTAAGTAAGGTGCATCTAAAAAAATAAAAAAAATACAATATTCACTAAAAACAAAAAATAAATAAAACGAAAAATAAAAAAACTTAATTTTCAAAAAATTAAATTCAGAAAACTAAAACCGAACACACTGAATACGACTCAATATAATGGTCTCTTTTGAAAAGATTAGTAATCAAAAATCAGCTTTTATATTATTTTTGAATCATATTATTTATCACATTTTTTTATATATTTTTTAAAAAAAATTAAAAAATTTAGGGTTCGTTTGAAAAGTGGGTTGACTTTTTAGTTTTTTAACTTTTTAGCTATTTTAGTCTGGGGTTAAAAAGTTTTATTTGGGAAGAGTTTTTTGACTTTTTATGAGAGAAAGAATGTAATGATTATGAATTAGATGTGATATTTTGTCTTATTAAGTTAAAAACTCTTTTTTTTTTTAAAACTAAAATAACTCCAAACTCAACCTAACACTTATTCCTAAACAAAATCTTAAAAAATTAACTTGTAATCGTCTTCCAAAAATAAGTCATATGTATGTATATTAAAATGATTCAAAGACTATCAACAATTTTAAATTCAGCGTGGCTGACAGAGAGAAAGACCTTCAAGTTTGTACCAATTCTTAAATCCAATTAAATTTCAAAACTTTGACCGTAATTATATATTGGCTATGTATCTTGACTCTTCAAGATGATCAAAAGGTCAAAACAAGTGTGAAGAAACAAATGGTCTCTCAAAAAAAAATTATGTTTAGTTCATAAATTTTGATAATTTTTTTAAAAAAATTAATAAAATATAAATAAAATATATTTTTAAAAAATTTTATCCAAATTTATAAACTAAATATAACTTAAATATTCATCTGATGAAGATGGATTAACAGTTCATGCACCCTATATAGTACCAAAGACTATTGAATTCAACCACCACCAATCTATTTCACCCATATGAAAATCTTAGAATTATAAAATATACTCAATTTAAAATCAGTTAGTATTATTAGCTTGACCGGCTTTTAAATTTAATATTATTTTCACACAACGATAAAAGATCTGAGCAGGAATTAGGACACTGAAAATGACTTGAGATACAACTTTGATATTATGTTAGAATTATTGGAGACATTTAATTCAAAATCAATTAATTTTAAGTGAAGGAATAATGTGCTATACATATACAAAAGTTGCATGATGGTAATCAAGTGTATTGAAATATATAAAAATACATAAAAAAATATATATATAAAAATATTTATTATGATTATCATAATTTGGTAGCAATTTTTGACCGACACCTATAAAGATAAAGGTTGAATTTGACTGAAAACCTGCATGTAAACTGATTGCCCTATTGCTTACCCCTTTTCCATCTGCCTCTTAAATCTTTTATCAACTCTCTCTGCTTTCCCTTTACAAATACCCATGTATCACTTCTTGGGTTCTTTGAATTGCTAACAAAATCTCTCTCTCTCTCTCTTGATGGCTTTAATGAAAGAATTAGCAAGAAGTGACTTCCCATCTGATTTTAAGTTTGGGGTTGCTTCTTCTGCTCTTCAGGTACTATTATTGTAGAGTGATTGATCTCTGTTACCAGTCTTTGTTCTGAGACTAGTATGCATACATATACACAAGTATATATATATGACTAAATGGTCATTGTAGAGAAATTAATAACTTACATCAAACTCAGCAATAGCTCTGAGGTTTTTGGGTGGTGATTGATTTTTTATTTTATATTTTTGTTTGGTGGTTGATGGTTGTTTTTGTTGAATTAGTGGGAATTTTAGTGGTGTCACCTTGTGGGTATGAATCAGGAAGTGTCATCTTTATTAATGCAGGCAAGATGTTTATTAAATTGTTTCTTAGGGCTGGTTTTAGTCTGTTGAAGGGGCTGTTCTTGTTCTTCTCTCTGAAATTTTCAAAGATGACAAAATTGATTGGTTTTATTTTCAAAAAACTGTTTTCTGAAATGTTTTCGGTCCGTTTCGATCATGTAATTTGATGTGATATGATATGAAATGAAAATAAAGTTAACTCTCTTGTTGGTTTCGTTTTTCACCAAAATGGTGAGATTTGGTGAGAAAAAAGCTGATCGATTGTGTATTTTTTATATTACCAAAACTGCCAATTAAAAATAGAGAAGGAAAAAGAATTCTCAACCATATCCCTCTATCACATACTTTATTTTTTACTTTGCCAAACATGATAGTGAGAAAATACATTCATTTTTGTTTTTTTTTTTCACCTAGTTGAGAGACCAAAATTATTTATTTCTTTTCTCATCCCACAATTCAAAGGGAGGCTAAAATTTGGTTTGGTGGGGGGAAAAATGAACAAATAAGAAACACTTATCATTTGTGTATGGCAATGCAGACAGAAAGTGCACCTCATGAAGGAGGGAGAGGATCGAGTACGTGGGACTACTTCATTGAAGACACCCCAGCAGTTCAATTCTACCACAAATACAAAGTCAGTACTACTTTATAAATCATGGTGTTTCACTATTTCTTTTTGTTGGAAACAATATTACAGAACTTACATTATGCTCACTTTTCTTTAATTATCAAATTGATCTTTGATTTCTAACTAAAATTAATAATTGATAAATATTAATGATATGATTGGTGTTATAATCATCATGACAGGATGATGTACAATGCTTGAAGACCATGAACGTAGAGAACTATAGATTCTCCATTGCTTGGCCCCGGTTAATTCCAAGTTTATACCACTCATTCATCCCTCTTATCTTTTATTGATGAATTAGAAGTAACAATAAGTCTAGGGACATAGAATCCATCAAAAACAAAAAAACAAAAAAACAAAAAAAAAAAACAAAAAACAGCATGCCCATACAAATCAGATGGTTAGACTTGGCATTAAAGAGATTGTTTCACTCGGATTGTTTCATCTGTGTTTTCTGTGGGTGGTTCTGTGTCCCTAGAATTATTGTTAGAAGTAATTGTGTGAGACCCTTTTTAAATTCCACTTAGTGAGTACTCCTTTTCTTTTCTATGATTTGCAGCTGGAAAATTGAGTGATGGTGTCAACCAAACTGGCATTGATTTCTACAACAATTTGATAGATGAACTGGTTGCTAATGGTATGAACAAGCTTTATGTTGAAAGTAGTTCATCCATTTCATACTTGGAATTAATTATCTCCTTCTGCTAGTTCTGAAATTAATTTCTTTGGTAGGTATCGAGCCTTTTGTGACATTATTCCACTTTGACTTGCCTTCTGCTCTGCAAGAAGAATACCATGGCTTGTTGAGCTCAAACTTTGTGTATGTGCTTCTTGGTTATTTTGAGATTGGCAATTTTTATGTATTTATTTATTTTAAGATTTATTTCGTCTTTAGTGAACCTCTTACAACTTTTTTGTCAATTTATACTTACTTCTGGGCACTTCTAGACTAGAAGTCCCTGAATTTTTTTTAAAAAGAAATCAAAAAGTCTACGTGCATAGAATTTCACAGAAACTTGCACAGAAGCCCACCCCTCGTCTCTCTTTTGTGCAACGGTGGGCGCGGGTCGGTTGCGGCCACGGAACTTCCAATCCGCCATCCGTCCGCCAGATTGGCGGATTGAAGAAAATCAATCCGCATCCGTCCGCCAATCCGGCGGATGTGGATTGAGCGGATTGGCGGTTTGGCGGATGGATGCGAATCGGTTTGGCGGTTTAAAATTTTATAAATTTTCAACATAATTCAAGTTGTGCACTTCCTAAAAAAAAAGAAAAAAAAAAAAAAAAGTATTACAGTTAATGACTTAAAAAGTATTACAATCACTGTATGCCTTATCTAAATAAAGAAAGTTTGAAACTTTAGAATATCACGATCACTGCATGCCTCATCCACATATTACAATCACATCATGATTCATCCACATAAAGTATTACAATCTGTGATTATTAAAATATAATAATAATTCAAACCACCAAAACCATGAACAGAGCAGTAGTAGAGATTGTATGTCTCTATATTGTTACATCTACATATGTTTTTGAAAACAAAAACCAACCAGCATATATCATATTTTCTATTTATTATTTTTGGAGCTAGATTTAAAAACCAAAAAATATAGATAAATAATATGTTTATTTTTTTCAATTCAAAAAATATATTCAAGTTGAAAACTTTTTTTCAACAGAATATTTAAACTCTTTTTCAATTGAAAACACAAACATAATATTTAAACAAATTGAAAATACAAAGTCTTATAAATTACTAGGGGTGCTCGTGATTTGGCGGTTTGGCGGTTCGGTTGCGGCCAAAGAAATCTCAAATCCGCCATCCGTCCGCCAAATTGGCGGATTGGAGAAAATCAATCCGCAACCGTCCGCTCGTCATCACGCATCCGTCCAAAATGCGGCGGATCGATTCGGTTCGGTCGGTTTTGGCGGATCGATATATCCGCTGCTCACCCCTATGTGCAAGTTTCGATGAATATTTTTGTGCAAGTAGCACAACCTATAAAAAAATGGGCGAATTTGAAAAATCACCAATTGGCAAATAAAAGTTTTTGTTTTATTATTATCTTTAGTGAAAATTTTCAAATTTGGTTAATTTTTTAAAGTTTTTAGGAGTTTTCATTGTAGAAGCACTTAAATTATTTGTTTTTTTTTTAAGTGACAAAAATTTCAAAATTTTGACCCCAACCAAAATTTTGACAAAATGCTAGCTTTAAGAAGCAGTAAATGATAAACAGGGTTATATAATTTGAAAAACACATATTTATCCTGAAACTTCTGTATAGAAGAAGTAAAAGAAAGAAAAATAAAATTGTGAATCTGATTTCTTCATTTTGATTTCAGTGAGGACTTCACGAATTATGCCGATCTTTGTTTCAAGACTTTTGGAGATAGGGTGAAACACTGGATAACAATTAACGAACCACAAGTTTTCGCTGTGTATGGATATAAAATGAGTCTGTCAATTCCAGATGAACCCTCAACGCATCCTTACATAGCTGCCCATAATATCATACTAGCCCATGCCAGTGCCGTTAAAGCCTACAGAGATTCTCACCAAGTACTGTGTTTTAAATTCATCAATTCTCTCTTAACCATGTCTCAAAACACTATATTTAGATCATGAATTAAATTTTTCTCTATAAATTCAAGATCCAAGCATAGCATAGATATGTTGGTTTTATTCAAAAAATTTATGGATAAAATTACAAATACACTCCCTGAGATTTGATTAAAATACGAATTATCCCCTGTGATTTTGAAAATTATATTCCACCTTCTGAGGTTTCTAATTTCATAACAAATCGCTCCTTTTATTAATAAATCATCAAGTCAATTAACAGTTTTTAATGATGTTAAAAGTATGTTTCAATTAATAATTTAGATAATTTTATTATTGTATAGGAGTGCAATTATGAATTTCATTTTTTTAGTTAATTCTGTTAAATAAAAAATTCTAATAAGGGGGTATTTGTAATTTTTCAAACCACAGGGGCAATCTGTATTTTAAGCAAACCTCAGAGAGTGTATTTGTAATTTACTCAAAATTTATTTATCCTTTTTTGATGATGTTGAAATAATGAAGTATTTGACTGGTTTTTTGGTTCAGCCCACACAAAAAGGAGAAATAGGTATTTCTGTGAGTGCCCAATGGTTTCTGCCACTTGGTGTAACGCCTGCGGATAAACATGCAGCACAGAGAGCATGGGACTTCATGACTGGATGGTAATTGAACTGTGCTATTCAAACTTTTTCAGGTTTTTGTTTTTGTTTTTTTCATTTTCGGTTTTCGGAAACAAAAACAATGAAATTTTGAAAACACTTGCACTGTTAGTGTTATTGCTTTTAATGTAATATCAGACACCAGTTTTTTTCCTCCTTTTTGGGAACATGACAAATATTTCTGGCTTAACAAGTTGTGCTTTTTGGCCCCTTGGTATTTGTTAGGTTTTTAGATCCATTAGTGAGTGGAGACTACCCATTCAACATGAAGGCTATTCTGAGGGATAGGCTTCCAACATTCACTGAAGAGCAAGAAGAAATGGTTAAAGGGTCCTTTGATTTCATTGGCCTCAATTACTACACATCAAGATACACAAAACCCCTTAAGCTATCTTCCAATGATGTGCCTACCAGCTACGAAAATGACCAATATGTTCAAACACTAAGTATATTCCCAACAACCCATCAAATTTTTTTTTTTTTTTCCCGTACACATTAAGTGCATGAGTTATATTAACCTGAATTATTTTCTTTCTTCTTCTCAGCGGAGAAAAATGGGGTACCTATTGGTGAACAGGTACAATTTAATTTTGTCAGAAAAGCTACAAATCCATAAAAAATGGGTACCTATGTGTATGGTGTAAACTAAAATTTGCTGTGGTGTGAGTTATATATAGAATGAATTTGGTATAATTTTGTGAAGTCTCCTTGCGTTTTATGTTGTGAACCCTGATGAAAAGTTGTAATAAATTGAGACATAAATATGGAGTTGTTTTGCGATCTGATTTGTTCATGTTTGACTGCATTAATTCTAGGCTGGAGGTTTTGATGCAATTTTTGTTTACCCGGAAGGACTGGGTGAAGTTCTATTACATTTGAAGCTTGCATATAACAACCCCACCATCTACATTACTGAAAACGGTTAGTTAATCAGCTACATTTAACTGTTTGAACTGTTTACCTATATTTTTATTCTTTTATGTTGAATGTAAATGTAAAAACTCTACCAACTCCACCAACTCCACCAACTTCACCTACCACAAACTCCACCAACTCCACAAGCAAGTGCTCCACAAGCAAGTGGAGCCATTTAAGTTAATGCTCCATTAATTTAGTTTAGTGCTCCATTTAGTTTAGTGCTTCATTAATTTGATTACTCCATTGTACCCATTCTCTCTATAAAAGAGAGTTCATTCTCTCTATTGTAAACACACAAAAAATATATATTGATATCAATCAATAATATCAATACATTAATTTCCTACATGGTATCAGAGCTATAGGTTAAGCTCTCGGTGATCTTCGTCTTCCGGCGGGCGGCAACTTTGCCTTGACCGCCCGCCGGACCTCAACCAATGGAAACGTCCATCAACTCCCTTACCTCCTGGTCCATCATCACCTCCAGCAGTTTTCTCTCCATCACATAAAGCTGTGGTTCAAAATCAGTTCCAGCAGCAACAGAACCTATTACAATCTTCTCAGCAATCTGTTATGCAGCCTTCTAGCATGCAACCAGCTCCACTATCTGGCCTTCAACAGAATCAGCAGTCTTCTGTTCAACAGTCAACACAACCAATGCTTCAGCAAAATCCACAATCAGTTCTCAGGCAACAGCAACAACCGCAGCAGACACCCATTATTCATCAACAGCAAACACCAATGTGTGTTTGCCGGGAAAGTCTCAACAGGTTTGAAGGTTAGAATCATGGGTCCCAACTACGTACCTGGAGAAAAAAAAAAAAAAAGGACTTGTATGTTAAAAGTGTACAGAGAACTGTCATTTGGATGGGAAAGAAGCAGGAAACTGTAGAGGATGTTCCATGTGGGAATACGGTTGCTTTGGTTGGCTTGGATCAATATATCACCAAGAATGCGACCTTGACAAATGAGAAGGAAACCGATGCCCACCCAATCCGAGCAATGAAGTTCTCAGTCTCCCCTGTTGTTCGTGTGGCTGTGCAGTACAAGGTTGCCTCTGACCTTCCCAAGCTTGTTGAAGGTCTGAAACGTCTCGCTAAATCTGATCCTATGGTTGTCTGTACCATTGAGGAGTCTGGGGAGCACATTATTGCTGGTGCTGGAGAGTTGCACCTTGAGATCTGTTTGAAGGATTTGCGGGACGATTTCATGGGTGGGACTGAAATTATTAAGTCAGATCCTGTTGTGTCCTTCCGTGAGACAGTTCTTGAGAAGTCTTGCCGAACTGTGATGAGCAAATCACCAAGAGCAAAGGTTAACCAGCTAGAATCAATGAAGACTATTATAATATATTATGCCCAAACATACCAGTCCACAGATTCAGAAACTACCACTGGTATCACATTCTTTATTGCATTATGCTGTCTCCACTACTTTTGGTATTGCTGAGACCCATCCTCTACTCCACTATTTTTGAATTTTCAGTGGTAATCATCTACTCCACTCACCTTTGAATTTTCATTCTCACGACATGCACGTGGGTCTGTCCGGCATGCACCCTCAACCTTTATTTTGCAACATCCATCTTTTCCACATCATTTCCTTTCGCTGGGCATTACCCCAACTTTATGTTGACACATAGTTTTTCCATTAAATAAAAAAAAAAATAAATAAAAAAAAAAACCACATTCACCATTCCCAAACAAATTGGCTTTATTCATCTCAAGGATCAAACTCGATCACCATTTTACAAAAAAAAAAAAAAAAAAAAAAAAATCTCCAACCACAACCTACTACCACCACAAAAACCGGCCTTATTTCTTCGCCTCTTCAGCTGTTCTCTTCTTTTTGCCTTTGTCTTGGGCCTCCCTTGCCGGTGCTACCTCCGTGTTTCCCACGCCGCCGAGCACGTTTACTTCCCGTTGCTCCTCAACCGTCACATATGGCGGTCCTTCAAATCTGAGCATCACGGTGGCCTTCCGCTTCAGTTCCTTGTTTTCTGCCTTAAGCACACATATCTCTGCTCGGGCATCCGTATACATGCTCTGGAGCAGAGCCAGTTGGGCTTTTACCTGCTGCACCTCATTTGTTCTACTCTGAAGCCGGTGCGACAGGTTTGAGACCGCAGTCATGGTCTCAACACATGACTTCAGTGTGTAATAATTCGCCTCAATATCCGATTGTGCAGCCATTCTTTGCTCCACAGACAGCATCGGAAAGTTCAAAGGCGCAAAACCAGGGGGGCTTGGTTGAGGTTCAAGGGCTATATTCTGAGTTGTGGCCTCGTTGAGGTCGGGAAAAAGAGTAAGACCACGGGACGAAGAGGCTATGTTCTGGGTAGCTGAACGGGAAGAAGAGGCCATATTCAGGGTTGGTTGTAGAATGTTTCAGCGATACAACTCTCAGAAAACAACAGAGTGTTTCAGCGATACAACTCTCAGAAAACGAAGAGTCTTTTTTCTGAAGTTTTTTAGCTGGTTTGTTCTGCATCAGCAGCAGCCTCGCCTTGGTTTAAATAGGCAAAGCAGACACGCGCCTTACGCGCCTCTCAACGCCAAACGACAAATCGGCGCGCCTTTTGATGGCACGCCTTTTGATGGCTGTCGGGCACATCTTTTGATGGCACGCCTTTTGATAAGATTGGGCACGCCTTTTGAGGGTCCGACAAGACTCGGTAAACTGTCCCGACTTTGATTCCGGTTAGCTTCTATATGGGTCCGACAAGACTCTGTAAACTGTCCCAACTTTGATTCCGGTTAGCTTCTATATGGGTCCGACAAGACTCTGTAAACTGTTCCGACATTGCTTTCGGTTCTCTGCTACAACGGTTCGACACAGCCATATAGTGTCTTCTACAACGGTCCGACATGACCCCGTAAACTGTTTTCTACAACGGTCCGACATGACCCCGTAAATTGTTTTCTACAACGGTCTGACATGACCCCGTAAACTGTTTTCTACAACGGTCCGACATGACCCCGTAAACTGTTTTCTACATCGGTCCGATATGACCCCATAAACTATCTTCTACAACGGTCCGACATGACCCCATAAACTGTCTTCTACCTTGGTCTGCCATAACCATACGGTCTTCTACAACGGTTTGACACGACCATACAGTGTCTCCTATCCACCTTTATTTTATTTGTCAGATTATTTTTCCTGTTTTGTTACTCTCTCCAAACTCAAGTTGGTTAGTTCCTAACCCCCTTGAGTTTGAGGGGGGCTGTTGAATGTAAATGTAAAAACTCCACCAACTCCACCAACTTCACCTACCACAAACTCCACCAACTCCACAAGCAAGTGCTCCACAAGCAAGTGCTCCATTTAGGTTAGTACTCCATTAATTTAGTTTAGTGCTCCATTTAGTTTAGTGCTCCATTAATTTGATTACTCCATTGTACCCATTCTCTCTATAAAAGAGAGTTCATTCTCTCCATTGTAAACACACAAAAAATATATATTGATATCAATCAATAATATCAATACATTAATTTCCTACATTTTATTTCTTTTTATTTATTATATATATATATATATTTTTGGGTGAGAATGGTTTATTGGAATGACTAAAGTACCCACCCCCTAAACAGGATATCCACAGAAAAGGAACAGCTCGATCGTCATTGAGACGGCACTACAAGATGATGTCCGGATTGAGTTCCTCCAAAACCACCTCACCTATGTCAAAAAGGCCTTGAGGTAATAATCTCTCTAAATATATAGCATTATGCAAAAAAAAAATATATATATATATATATATATATAAAAAAAATTCATGATATATAAATGCAAATTTTCATATATTGACAATGGTTTTAGGTGACCTAGTCAATTTATGGCACTCCCAATATTAGTGTTGTTAAAGTCTTGAATCCTACATGAGGAAGAAATCCTCCCATTACCACATGACTGATCATGTGTTAAATGACCTGCTTTGGCTCTTAAATTTAATTCATGTTGTGGCTAATAAACCATTGGTCACCTGAATTGTTGAACTGAGTTCTACCATCTCCTACAACCAATTGGTTTCGGGGAGGGTTTTACTAGTCTTTTTTTTTTTTGGTAAACGGGTTTTACTAGTCTTTAATAGCATTTGACTCTGCGCCCTGTGAGCCTATTTTTAGAACAGTCGCAGGGAGCAGCATTGTGTACCCAACAAATGGGCAAATGGCGAGGTTTCATGGTATATAATGGGTTATTTTGGGGTTTTATGATATTATGGTTTTCAAATAGACAATTGTATATAGAAAGCTTAAACATTATATTCTCTACATTCATAACAAAATTTCTTGCCAAACCACATAAATTCTACGTGTTTGTTCTGTTGTTTATTATTTCTTAATTCTTGGTTCCGTCACGATAATTTAGCAAACAAATTAAAGAATTTTTTTTTTTTTTTTGACAGTGAGGGGGTTAACCTCAAGGGTTACTTCATATGGTCCCTCTTGGACAACATGGAAATGGGATCAGGATATACCATTGGATTTGGGCTACATTATGTTGACCATGATGATGATTTCAAGAGGCACCCCAAAAAATCAGTTTCCTGGCTCAAGAATTTCATCACAGGCAGCAGCAGCAGTAGCTCCTAAGAAAAAGGACCTTTCAATGCATACGATCTCATGAAATATAAGCAGAAGTAACTTTGTTTTATTAGCCCTGTTGATAAATCTAGATTGCATTTTAGGAGTAAACTTGTCATCAGGTTTGTCTAAATTTTGTGGGTTCCCAAAATGTTTTTCTTAATTTGCTATACTTTCGCTGCATGTCAAGAAATAGGACCAACAACGTGTATCAAACATACACTCTCCTTCATGTTTCTCTTAATTCGTTGTACTTCCAAAGAAAAATAAATACATTTTTGGCAACAGTTATATCATCAATTGTTCTAAGTTGTTAAGAAATAGGTATATTAAACTCACTCTCTTTTATGATGCGACTTCATTTCGCACGTGAAAAAAAACAGATTGTGAAAATAAGGTGCATGAAAACAAGTAGAACAAAATACACAATAATAGAGATAACGAGATACATGAGATTTAAATTTGAAAAACTTTGATACCATATTAAATCACCAAATTTCTTGAAAGTATAATCTGGTAAAAAATGAATGTAACAATGTATATCAAGCTAAGAGACATATTTATTGTGCTTTGCCTTTCTTCTTTCTCCTCAAAATTACAAACTCAAATCATTCAAAGAGAACATACCAAACATCATCAAAGCATAAAAACTACTCATGAGTTCTCAGGAGCCTCTTCTACTCATATTCTACTCTCCGCTAGCCTCTTTTTTTCTTTCTTTTTTTCATTGAATCATCTCAGTGACTAATTTAAAAAACTTCACTTTTCAGCAAAATAAATAAAGAAAAATCATTACAAGGACAAGAAGACGAGGCATACACTCCGGTCGTTATCCAACAAATTCACTTTTTTTTTTTTTTTTTAAATGCTTCAGATTGTTTATATCCTAAGAAAATACTACCAAAATTTACAAGTGCACATACTACAAGGTGGATCTGAGGGTTGGAGAAAAAGTGGACAAAATTCCTCAAGAACGCTTCGTGATTGTGGACATGGCTCTCCTCTCCAACATCTTTGAAGCATAAATTTGCAACCGAAAATAACGGTGATATGATGTTACCATAACAGATGGAAGTTCAAATGGTGTCATCCATCCCATTTCTCATCAGCTACAACATATTCTTACCAAGAGTAATGAATTCACTAGCCTCTGTGCCAATCCAACATTTCAGTGCTATCTCTTCCCTTTACGAGCAAGAAAACGTTCCCGAGCTGCTTGTATCTGACTGTCACGGTCATCAACAGGCCTAGCAACATCAACATCATCTTTTTTTGGCAAGCTTGACTTATCTCCCCCAGCTTGCTCCTCAGACTGACCCGACCCACCACTGCTTCACACAAACATAATGCTCAAGATCATAGTACATGAAAATGGAAAATAAACTTTAAAAAAGGAAAAAGCATACACTTCCTACTGCAATTATTTCCCCAAGAAACTGGTATACCTGAGTTTGCTGATGTTTAGTTTCTCGAGCTTCTTTAAGATGGGCATGACCCATGGCATCTCTACTGCACACACATTCCGCATAAATGGACGTGAGGTAGAAATAAGTTCATGGTAGACAACATAATTTGGGAGCATTCCCTCTTCATCCGTTCTCAGCACAGAGGATGGATGCACCTAAATTTAAAAATAGTGTACCTTCAGTTGTGTTCAAGACAACAATAATATAAAAAATACTCTGAAAAAAAAAATTCTCTAGATGTGAGTCAGGTACTTGATGCTATTAGTTTTCTTTAACATATCTTCAAACCTAATTTTCAAATTCAACTTCGCTGCTTTGTGCTAAACTTGGTCATTCAAAAAGTAAAATCCAATGACAGAAAATGAAGTTTTGGTATTTACAACAAACACATATGCATATAACAAGATAACACAAGAAGATATTTTCTAAGTTTCTACCTGAACAAGTTGGGGTTTAAAACCAAGAGTTCGGTAACCATTGTGACGAATCATTCTCTCTGCAAGCTGGTTTGCATAGCCAACAGACAGAGACTTCCTCAAGTTCCTATAATCCTCTTGGCTTTCTTTCCGTCTTTCATTTGTTCGAACATCTAGGGACCCTGATTTTATGCACAACATAAAATTAATTGGGGAATTCAAATATATATCTAGGTGACCAATAACCAACAACACTAAATAGAGAAATACGGAATGAGAAAGGTAGCAAAACATTCTCCCATAACCAGGGGCTGCTGAATGAAAATATTAGATTGACTTCAGGTGAATGAAAATGTATGTTAAAATAAAATATAAAAACAAAAAGAAACTGGTATACATATATTTAGAAGTTTTTTGGTAGGATTTCTCATGGGATTGCAATGAGCGTAAAAATAGGATCATTGGGTAAATCTAGTCTTTTTGTTTACCATTTGAAGTCAATCAAATATTTTTGTTTACTATTTCAGAGTCAATCTAGTAAACAAAAGGAAAATATGCAAACTAGGATTTAGTTTTTTAATTTGGGTGAAATTGAATTGAGTTGAAATTAAATTCTTTTTATGAATAATTTCATTCAGTAGAAGTTGGTTCAATGTAATTCAACTAGTGGGGGGAAAAAATTGACTGACTACATTGAAGAAAAACTCTGGAGCTGCCGCTGTACATTACAGTAAGATGCATCCATAGCACAATTACCAGATAAATGCAAAACATGTGTTTACAAGGTACAAGTTCATCGATACAAATGAATTCCAACCTTTTGCTATCTTCTGCATTATTTGGGATAACTGTTTCCGGACATCTCTAACAAACTTCATTCCTCGCACCTACAGTCAGTATGTTTAATATCAGATAAAGTTCTCACACAATAATTAAAAAGAAACAGACCCCAATTGAAGCCCTAGAGAAAGTGGGGAAAAAAAGACGAGTATGCACACTTGTCAAGAAGTTGCAGCAAGTTCCTCTGCCTCACAACGTAAGTAAAGCAATTAATGCCCAGATCACATTTGAAATGAGACGATGTCTGCACAAGGCTAGGGCCCATGGAAAGGCTAAAAGAATATATCCTAAAGGGCCAGATGCCGAATAACAAAATATTGATGTTACTGTCTCACAGCATTTATTTAATCAATGCTATCTGAAACAGAATAAAGGTACCTGCAAGTTGTTATCTTTGCACCAATCCACATCATAGTCAGTCTGATCCCAAAGCTCATAGATCTGCAGTAACTGGATGTGATCACCCCAACCAGAACCATTAGGAAGGCCTGAAGAATCATGCTTCCTCTTCTTCTCAGTGCTCTTGCTGCGAGACATAAAAAGGCAAATTTGGACCCAGAGAAGAATATTTCACAAGGAAAAAACAACAAAATATATAAATTTACTACAAAAATACTAATGTAAATGGAATTCATATCATGACCTTATAATTGATTATCAAATTGTTGATGTGTGATAAAGACGCTTATGGCCAAATCTCAATCAGCACCATAGAGGAACATATGTGCATCTAAAACTAAAAGGTCTTTCACACTATGGCCAATCCTTAAGCCTAGCTATGGAGATGAGGAGCCTTGACTAAGACGGAGAGTTCATAAGATGAGCTTGTGCATGCATGAAGAGCCCCTAATATAGGACAAGTAGCTCAAACCCCTTAGTTTGACAATCCAGAGATTTCTCAACTACCAACTGTAATCATGGTCAGACCTGGTGAGTTGTATCATGCAGTGTCAGTGGGCACTGGGCAGATATGTTAAGCTTTCGGGCTGTATCAGGATTCAGGAGGACTACAGGAGAGCTATAGTATTAGGTATGTATGACATAGCCTTGGGGATTGCATAGTTTAGTATCAGTTCATATGCCTTAAATTCACAATCCAGAAATCAAACTGTCCTCTATGCCAAGCAAAGGTTTCAGAATGCATGCTCTTTAGTTGCACATTATGCTTGCCAGCTACCAGAAGCAAATACCTGGAGATAATATAACATAATAATTGCAGCATCCACAGCAAGTAATGATCTTACAAAACAAATTCAAGAATCTACCTTCGACCAGGAAGCAACGTGGTTTCTGCTGATAGCATAGCAGCAACTGTCAAAGCCTGGGATAAGCAACCATATTCATTTGCCTCCATTAAGGTTCTTGAGAGTGAAGGTTCCAATGGAAGCTCTGCATTTAAGCATAGAAGATTCTCAGAGAAACCAGAAACACCTGTGCCCCTTGAGAGGAGTTTTCAACACAAGCAGCTTTTTCATAGGGTTTTTCTATCATTAATTTAAGCAGATAATGATGAATGCAAATGTTTAAAGCTGATCCGAAGTAAGGGTTCTCTCTCTTATCAACTTAAGCAAAAGAAAACAATGAGAAGATCTTAAATAATATAGAGGAGTGCAATTCGCACTCTTTTAGCTGGCTGCACTCCATTTTGTGCCATATTCTCAATTTGTTTCGGTTATATTACAAAAAAGTCCCTGTTACAAGATTTTCAAAGTTGGCAACACGACAATATTGACACCAGCATTTTCAATCAATTAATTTATTTTCCCTACAATCACACACACAACACCCTGTCAATGTTTTATCCCAACACCGAAACGCATTACAAACCCACCACACTATGTCTCTTCCTCGCCTCTCTCACCAGAAATTCATCACTTATAAAGAATCGAAAGAACTCATCATACATTCATTTGTCAGTACGTTGAGAAATGAAGTATACACAAACAGACAAGATCAACATAATCAAAGACAAAACTGTTATTGCTGGATGAGTGCCGACCACTGAGACTCGGAAAGACACAAAGTAAATCACACATCCGGCATTTATATGGAAAAAGCTGCTATCCCCACCCCAACCCCCCTTGCCCGTCCTTATTTTATCTGTCAGTAAGCTAAAAAAACACCACCTCAAGATGAACAGTAGCAAATAACAATCATAGTACTAATGAAAATTTCACACACCAATTCACCATAAACTAAATAACAACTCTCCTAAACATGGATGGCCATACAAGAATCTCATAGCCAAACCCAATTCCTAATGGAACTTCTATGACAATGATACTGATGGCAATGATAATAGTGCCTTAATGCTTTGTGTTTTGAAGACTTATTTGTTGGTTTCAGTATACTAAAGTACAGAAAATTTAAAAATCAAATCAGAATCCGTACCAGCCATCGTTCGTCCAATACTTGAAATTGATCCATTTTCGTCAATAGCATCAATAAGATATAGTTGCTTAAGAGCATCTTCTAACGACTCAGCTGCAGCAAACCCAATTAAACTTGATCATTACTAGTTGAACAGATTAATTCAAACTAAACATAAACAATGAAGAAAGGAGTTGCTTCATTACAAGAAGGGGAGTCAAGAAAATCAAATTTGAGAATATCCATATCAGGGAGGTCCAATGATTTCAAATAAAGAACAGTGCCAGCAAGAGAAGACCGCTGTATTTCAGGGACTGTTGCATCTAGTAATTCTTCAAGGTAAACCATAGACGGGTACAAACGGTAGCACTTCCCAGGACGTGTTCTTCCAGCTCGTCCTGCACGCTGATCTGCTTGCACCCTGCAGTTAAACAAAGCTACAAACTTGAACATTGCAACAATCACAAGGAAAGCAAGTGCTCAGCAACTAATTCATTTGCTGGCTATCCACTGTAAGACAATATAATGGATAAAGCAGAAAGGCAAACACAAACTCATTTGATCATTTGTCTTACAGGAGAAGTAAAATGTCACATTTATGAAAACATTGCCCTCCACTAGATATCACTTCCAAAATCATACAATTCTTGTCTGCTCTTTTTCTATAATGTGTGTCTCGAAGGGCAGTGAGGCAGAAAAGCTCTACAGGATATGAGTTTTGACTCACCATAATCTACGTATGCAGTACAATCCTTAGATCAAATACTTCATTTATTGAACCATGCAAAAAATCACATTGAAGAACAGAGTAAAAGGCTATTTGTTAAAAACAAAATTGGTAACGGCATACCTTTTTGTTGTTGGACAATTGGCACCCTTTAGGACCTCTTAGTGATGTTCTTGGTCCTAGGATTGCTTATGATTGTTAAGTCACCAATTTGTTTGTGAATAGAGCTTTTTAAACTAGATAATAGGATTTTTCATCCGTAAGTCTTTTCCAAAATATAGTGTGAGATAATTTCTTTCTATTTTGATATGCTAAAAGAAGGTGACAGAAACACAGTTTTTTCATGCTCAAGCCCTGATTCTTTTAAAATTGCTATGTTGGCATATCCATATCATGCTGTATCCATGTTGCGTGTCCATATTTGTGCTTCTTAGATATTAATCTATGCTAAAAACAACAAAAGTTTCAAGAGTATCAATCTTTTACCTGCTTATTTGAACAACGTCAAGGGAATACATGCCGGTTGATGGGTTGTACTGTCGTTGCTTCACATAACCAGAATCAATAACATACCTGTCATTTACATATAATTTTTAATGATGAGAAAATAGGTTAACCCAAACTCAAAAGAGCCCGAAAAGACAAAATTTGTTTATTTTTTGAATTAACATATGAAATATAGTGCATAAAAGGGGTGGGGAAAGGATCTACTAATTTCACAAAAAGAGCTAAAGACATTACCCAACAAAAAGAAGAATAGCCACAAACAATAAAATAGATCACAAAGGACCTCAAAAATTCTGGTGTAGGACCACAGACTTATAGCCATCCAAATTCTCCAGGCTAGCCTAGTTTGAGCCTAGCCATAGGGCAATGCAGTTTCATTTTATGCTGACATCTTATTGCAGGCAATTGTAACTAAAAAAATTATCATTATTGCTCCAAATAAACAAATGAAATGAATGAGACACAATATATTTTTCGTGGAGTCCACTTACACAACACCATCAACAGTCAAAGAAGTTTCAGCAATGTTTGTAGCAACAATAAATCGCCTGCAATTTGGAGGTGGAGGACTGAATACACGCACCTGTAGGAACAATGCCAACATTTAGTATCATCAACAAAACAATTAGAATCAATTTGAACAACTTAACTATCAGTTCAATTCAAACTATACTTCAGCATTCAACTCAAAAACAGAAAGAGGACAATTTCACACGGATGAGAAGTAAAAAAAAAAAAATGCATAAATCTGCATAAACTCCCCAGACAGTTCCTGGGGAGTTTCTACATTTGTGCATTGATAAATAAAATCATTCACTATGTCTTAATGCTTGATCCCCTTTTGATGAACAATATAGCTCAGAGAAACCATGTTTATCCTTCTCAGTCCATGCCAATTACTGCACCAGTCCTAAGAAGCTTGTTAATAAGCAACCATAGAACATAAGCAAGTGTTTATACCATGGATAAAGATAAAAATTCACTGCTAGACAAAATGGTCCAAGAGATAAAAAAAAAAAATAAATAAAATTTATAAAATAAAAAATAAAAAAAAAGAAAAAAAGAAGAAAAGAAAGAAGAAGAAGAGGAAAAGGAAGAGGAAGAAAAAGAAAAAGAAAGAAAAGATAGAGGCCAACAAGAGGAGTCATCAATATCACATACAAAAAAAATAAAATACATCAGAATTCATCTAGTAGAGATATGAAAATAATTAGACTTGCCTGCAGTTCAGGTGGCAAAGATCCATGAAGAGGAAGGATTACAGCATCCATGCAAGAACCTTCCTCCAGGCTTTGAACTCTCTCCTCCAACTTTTTGACCAGCTTCTCAATATCATCCTATAAGAAGGCCATATACTTAATTTCTCCAATCAAAACAAGCAAAACCAGCATGACACAACTAAGCCATTACATGGCAGACCTCGGGAAAGAAAATTCTCACCTGTCCAGTCATAAATATTAAGACATCACCTTCTGGTTCCCGAACATGTATATCTATCAAGACAAATTTGTTAGCACATTCTCATTACAAGTGAAAAGGAAAAAGCAAATATCTATATAACAATGAAGGGTTGTTTTCGAATCCTAATGGGACTTTTGTCCCTTTGTTGAAATGTGGACCATCAGATTGATTCAATCCAACAGCTGAAAAATGTCTAAGAGACAAATTATCTTTCAATGGTTGAGATTGTTTGTTCACATACATCCTATGGTGGATAGACATTTTCTCCTTATGTTTCTTCTTCCCTTCCATCCCTCTCTCTCTCTCTCAAAATTCAAAATTGGGTTGTCTCCCTCATCTCTCACTCTCAGAGCTCACTCTTCATCTTCAATCTCCCTGGCAATGGTCACGGCCTCACCCCTATTAGTCACTCATTCCCCCGAAAATCTAATACATAGCAGATCGGTGACTTTGGGTGGGTTTGTTAGGTGCTAGCCTTGCTAGATTGGTGGGCCCAAATTGGCGACATCGGGGCAACAGATCGGAGGAGAGGATTTTCTTGACCTTAATCATCAGTTTCTCAAGTCAGCTATCATGGAGCCCAAATCGGCGACAAGCTCTCTCTTTAATATGACTATATTTATTCATTCCTCATGAGGTTCTACTTCTCTCTTTAAAATTTATTAGAGTATTCCATTTTTCGACACTTAGATCTCACCCCAAAATTTAAGAAATTAGGATACTTTTGTTAGTGCTAAATTTATCTGTGAATAGAATCAATAATTAACTTATCTTTTCCATACAAATTTAGATACTCTGTTTTTTTTTTTTTCTTCATCCCATCATCCCCACCATCACCAACAAAGCTCTCACTCTCTATCAAATCAAATGGGGGTTGAGGAAAAAATTGGTTTCATGTCAACACCCATTTTCATTTCATATTAGTCAAATGGGTTGAGGATTGTTAACATTAAATGGGTTAATGTGAAAGGTCAACCTGACTATTAACATTAAGTTGAAAATAAAATAGATGGTCATATTTTTACTCATAGTTTCAAATTAGACAAAAAAAATTTGGTATTTATTGAATACTTTTGTATTTACTTAAGTTTTATCTGACACATTAT
Source organism: Camellia japonica (assembly GCA_030407325.1). Classification (NCBI taxonomy): domain Eukaryota; kingdom Viridiplantae; phylum Streptophyta; class Magnoliopsida; order Ericales; family Theaceae; genus Camellia; species Camellia japonica. The sequence goes on along the minus strand of JAPPVO010000019.1, from coordinate 5,748,211 downwards.
TCAATGGTGATTTGTAGAATGATGATGAGACGCAACTCTTGACTTTTGGCAAGATCAAGTATAGTAATTAAGTCTAACGACTTTTCTTCCGCTCCAAAGCCGCTCGGGCTTTAGTCAATTGGCGTATGCGATACGCCAAATAGAACAGTACGGGGCAAGCCACCTCCAAAGATTGCGTCTTCTCTCTAGAGCACGGAGTGCTTCACCACTGCGCGTCGCCGGAACTTTCAGAAACAACATAACATCTAAACTGAGAAAATAACTGATAACCTCTATAGTAAAACAAGCTAAGCTGCTCTTTACTTCCAACCTCCATCTCCGTCTCCAGATCCTCCATCCCAATTCTTGCAAACTCCTTCAAAATCCCAGAACATCAAATCATAACCAGATAATCTATGATTATGATATATAACATTAGTCATAGTATCAGTCTTGTATAATGAGATGTAAAGATCGCACGACCCAGGCACTGCATATATTTCTTTATTATCATCATCTCCTTTCCAATGAATCTCATATCCATAATTCCCATCATGTGCAGAGTAAACAGGGTCACATAAGAATCCATTTCCTGCCCTTTGGGATCCTTTCCTATAAGCTTCACTTTCGTAGGCTTCTGTGAAAGCCATAGATTACCGAGGTGCACACCTCCCGGATCAACCGTGAAATCGTCACCGCTGTCATTCGTGTTCTCCACCGAGATCGTTCCCTCGAATCCATTCCGGAAAACACAAATTTAGAAACCATTTTAATTTTCATTCCAATCTATAATTACCAACATCCTTTATAGACAAATTTTATAATTTAAAATAAGTTGCGTTATGAATCTACGCAACATTAAAATATCCCCTACCCCCAGGGGCAATCTTGGAAACTTTTATATTATAAAAATATTAAATCTTGGATTACTTCAATATAACGCAACCTGCAAATTAAGTCCACTGGGCCGAAGTATATGCGCCCTCCAGAGTCGGGCGGGCTCTTCTTTCTCGACTTTTTGACAAAAGATCAAGTATAGTAACTTAGCCTGACGGTTTTTTCGCTGCACAGCTTTTGTTAGACAATTATTGCTGCGCAATAAAAGACGAAGTTAAATCGATTGAATGAATATTTTTCAGGCATTCGCCTAATTAATTTTCTTCTAAAATTAGAGAATAATAGCATAAATGCGAAATCTGATAATCAAACAGCCCAAGCAATTTTATTTCTCAATCAAATTCAAGTACATAATTAAAGTACAAGATTATGCAAGAACATTCAACATCTTCATGATGTATTTCATCTTAACATCTAAATCCTGATCTTCAATTGCAGAAGCATAATCATTTTCAAGATCCAAGATTGTCTTAACCAGAGTATGATATTTAGGATGATCAACTAACCCCTTCTGACAATACCAGTCGGCGTGTTTCTGGCAATCTTCATACATAAGAACAACATCAAACCACTCGACAACCCTTCCGGCAAGTCCTTTCTCATCCAAATGATTACGGACAATTGATAAAATCTCAAAATCCCTCTTCCTAATTCTTCTCAATCCATCTTCGAAGCTACGCCGCCTTCTAAAGAGCTTCTTCCGATTAAAAACATGCTGCATATCAGAAAACGAAGGATATTCATTTTGAACCCCGGCAAAAGCCCCAATTTCTTCCATTGACGTCTACCCTAATCGGAAGAAGAGACGTCTATTTAATATCAAAGATATTAAGTACATTTAATTATCCCTTCAGATCCACCAATAGAAATCTTTCACGTCTAAAAGCAAACAGCCTCCAAAGTCAGCATCCATGCCATCCCTTAGGTCATTCCCTGATGGGGACATTTCCCCCGTGCCAATACTGGCACACGTTCTGTAACGCGTAACGAGCTAACTTATCTTTTCCATACAAATTTGGATACTCTGTTTTTTTTTTTTTTCATCCCACCATCACCAACAAAGCTCTTACTCTCTATCAAATCAAATGGGAGTTGAGGAAAAAAATTGGTTTCATGTCAACACCCATTTTCATTTCATGTTAGTCAAATGGGTTAAGGATTGTTAACATTAAATGGGTTAATGTGAAAGGTTAACCTAACTGTTAACATTAAGCTGAAAATAAAATAGATGGTCATATTTTGACTCATAGTTTCAAATTAGACAAAATATTTTTGGTATTTATTGAATACTTTTGTATTTACTTAAGCTTTATCTGGCACATTATTCAATGGTGATTTGCAGAATGATGATGAGTTATGGTGCACAGAGGATGTGAGCAGTGGGTTTTGTTTTGGGTTAATGTTCTTATACTTTTTTTTTATTTATTATTTTAAGAAGCACTCTTACTGATTTTGGATTTGGTGCTCCTTCATTTCTAAAAGATATATTTTGTTTATAGTGATTCTTTTGAATATATTTATTGTTTTTGTGTTATTTATTGTTTTTGTCAATTGTTTTTGGTATTGGTATGTATCTTAGAAGCTTTCAATTGCAGTAAGAGTGCTTCAAAACAGAAAATCACTTCCAATTTAATTGCTTTATTTACATTTATGGTAATTTGTATATGAAGCATTGTGTTTGTGGTCCTATATATTTGAATCATTGCTTTAAATTTGCTTCATAGGTTCACATTAGAGAGCTTGAGGAAGAAGTGAAACTTCTTAAGAACCTTTTGCATCCAAACATTGTAGTAAGTATTTGATTTGCATGCTTACTAAAGCATTTTAATGTTTCCTTTTGTTGCTCATCACTTAAAAAACAATTCAAAAATCTTTCTGTGCCTATCCATAAATTCTTCAAAAGGTAAGGTTCCAATTTCTGATTGTAATAATAACATTCTAATGATTTGAGCACATGCAAGTTTGTTCAAAATTATATACGTGGCGATCCTCTCCACCATACACAGAACTTTAAACCCAAATGAAAGTATAATTTTTCAAGGCAATTAAAATCCATTAGGGTTTCTGTTTGATAATTTGTCGTGGTATTACTTTGTTTTCACTTATAAATTCAAATGGCTTTGGTCTAGTTTCCTTTGATTATATAGAGTTATGAGCCATCATATTGGTTTTCATTTTTCTAGATAATTAATTATTTTCTTTTATCCACCAATGTCGATAGCTATTATGGGTAGTTTGGAAGTTGATTTCAATAATTTCTGACTTCCATGATTCTTTGATTTTGAAGACCAACACATGCTCTACATAGTTAATTTGTGGTGATTCTCTCTCTCTCTCTCTCTCTCTCTCTCTCTCTCTCTCTCTCAAGATTTATATTTAATGGGTTCAATAACTTTTTCGTGGTGAGCACCCAAACTTAGATTTTTAGATATATTTTTCATGTTAATGGGTTGTTATTTCATGTTTTTATTGGTATATTAATATGGGAATTTTGAGTTTTTTAGTATGTTGTTATTGCATTTTGTACAAAGAGGTTTTCATTTGAACCTTTCTCACCTTTGTTTTTTCCCCTCAATATTTAATGTACATTTGTAATCTCATCATACACCACCAGTTGAGTCGGAGTTTTGATTTACTAAGATTTCAAATTGGTTTTGATAGATATTTGAATTTTTTTTTTCTTCAGTTAATTGGTTTTGAATTTCATAACTTAATTATTTGGAATTGTAGTATCATCCTGTTCAATCTTTGATTAATCTCATTAACAAAAGTCATCTTATTTACATAGAATCCTCTAATTGATTGTTTAGAATTTCACAATTATCAATTGGTTTAATAGAGAAGCCTTCTATTTGTTAGTCTACTTTCAATTTAATTTCCAAATTCTATTTTTTCATAGTGTAATGATTTAACTATGTTTATTGTGGAATCTAATCTCTTTTTGTTCTTGGTATTATTGATTGGCAAGTTATTGCTATTGGCATAAAACAGTGCATCTTTAACTTAAATTTTATATTTTTAGTTTGGCATCTGCATTTGTGTGTGGTTTTGATTGATTGCTCAAATTAGATGGTTTGATTCTTGGTCTAAAGAAACTAACAAAATGCATACGAAAACAATGTGCAATAACTCATATCTTTGTCAGATTGATTCAATTCAGTTAAATCAATAGTATTGGGTAATAGTAAAATCAACTTATACTATCTATTGGGTATAAATAGGACAGTTTCATGATTTCATCGTAAAAGAACCACATTTCATCGTAAAAGAACCACCCGTGCCTATGGCACTCCAAGTTAGAAAAATAAAAAATAAAAAACACGTTCAAGTTTTTTTTGGCCCTTCCCTCCAAAAAAAAAAAAAAAAAAATTCCCTTTAAATATTTAGTTTAGACTTGAGACTTGAGCTCCCTCTTTAGTATGTATGGGATTACAAGATATTCTTTTGTTCATGTGATTACAAGACATCATTTCTTAATCTTGGACAATTTTAAGAAGCTGAGATCTTCAAAATTGAAATTGAAACTCTCACACTCAGATTTTAGTTGGTTTTGCTGAAGGGAAAGCATTAGTTGCTATCATTGAGAAGACCCATGGCGGTAATGGACCCATGGTGATTGGCTTTCCGATTGATACATTGTTAAGCTTACTCATTTTCGTTGTTATTTTTTTCTCATTTGACAATGCCATTGTCTATTAAAAAGAGAAACCATTGTGTGATAGTGTGTGTTGTCCACTACTAATACACCATTACAACGGTTCAATTTTGCAGACAAGTGGAGTGAGATCAACCGACGACGCTAAGCTACGATAACTTCTATGGTAATTTCTTTCTTTTACTTTTTTTCCCAACCATACGCACCATCGACCTAATTTGTCATTACATACATAAATGAGAGATTTTAATCTCTAATTTGTTTATTTTATTTCATGTGATATTTGTTATTTCTTTATGATTTTGGGGTTCTCATGTAGCGAGCCGTACTAAATATAATATTTACGTGGCTAATTGGCAGCTTGACAATAGAATGGTGTCACTTGCTTGAAGTTTGCTTTTGTTGAGTTGATTTTTGGATTCTATGATTTTGTCAAAGATCATTTACTCCACTTAGTAACCCAATAGATGCCAAGTAGGTGGATCAAGTACTACTAGGAGCACATCCTCCTTATTATTCCTTCGCTAGGAGGAAATGTAGCATCACCCGTAAATTGAGACAACTCTTCCCAAAAGCTGGTTAATGTTTTAAACTTAGTCCCTAAATATAATGACAGTCTCTTTGTTCTTGGTGCTGTTTATTCTAATTTTATGTTTCTATTCACCATGTTTGTTTCTAGTTTTTTGAAAACACTTCTTAGAAAATTCTACTTTCTTGTTTTTACAATTTTTTTAATATTTTAAGCATTTTTTTTTTAATTTTTAGACACACCTAACATAAATACACTTAAAAAGTATAATTTTTGTGAAAAAAATCTTTAAAAAATTCACTAAATACAAAAATACAAAAAAAAAATATGAAAATTCAATATATTTTTCGTATTTTTGTGTATTTATTAAAAATTTTAAAATATTTATATTTTTTCACAAATATTTTACTTTTTAGATACATTTAACTAATGTGCATCTGAAAAAGTAAAAAAAATGGTTAAGATTTTAAAAATATTCACTAAAAACAAAAAAAATACGAAAAACAAAAAACTCGGTTTTCAGAAAACTGAAACCAAACACACTGATTATGGTTTTAATATATTAGTCTTCACAGGACATAGCATTAGAACAATATTTTCTAATTTTATATTTCTATTATGGTTTCAGGACATAGAATTAGAACAATCAAGCCTAGCCTCATAATTAAGTTATATTGCCAATGGGTTTAGTGGCAGAACCAATATTTTGGCTTGGGCGCAACATTAAGCAAAAACCTAAGTTTATATTGCCAATGGGTATAGTGGCAGAAACAATATTTTGGCTTGACACAGTTTTATCCAGTTTCATAGGCTTATTCCTCACTCAGTTGTGTAGTTATGGATTATAATTTAAAAAAATCACATATCTATCCTTATGGTTAATTTTACATTTGATCAATTAACTCGTTTAAGAATTCCTAGTGGCAGAGAATATATTAGGAGAACTGCGTACGTATCAATTTGCTTCTTTCCTTTTCTTTCTTGAAAGTTTTCTATTTGATTCTCAACTGCAACCATTTGATTGGTGGTTTGATTGGATGAGGGTGGGTGATGATTTGGATAAAATGTTTGCTTACCAAACACACATTCTTGCACAAACTATAATGTCTCTTTTAATGTTTATGTTTGTGATTAGGTAATGGTTTTCAATTTATGTATTTAATCAATTAATGGACTGGTGTGTTTAGAAGCAGAAGGAGAATCGAATCTCTTTATCCTTTCGTTAATTGTTAATATGATAATGAAAGAGTTGTTTTCATTTGGAAAATTTGACTTAATTCACCATTGATTGTTTAATATTAGTTTGATTTTTAGTTTAATATTAGTTTGATTTTTATTTTTCAAGTTTTTATTTACTTTAAGTTAAAAGTTTTTTTCACACAACGTGCATGGTTTTTGTAAGGAATGTTTTAGCACTCAAGTACAATCTTTTCAATCATTCTAGTTTTTTATCTTATTGAGGTGGTGGTAAGTTTCACTTTATGGTTAAGCCTTCTAATTGTTGCATTAGGCACTACCTAATAAATTACACACACAAAAAAAAAAAACAATGCCCAATTAATACACATTAATGTGTGTTTGGGAGGGGAAATATTGAGTACACACCTAACCTTTTGGCATAATGCACAAAGTAGTGGCCCAAGACTTGAACACATAACCTCAAAGTTATTGAGCCAAGTCTTAACCATTGAATCAATAGTCACCCCTCACTACCTAATAAATTGTAATATAAAAATTTATTACACATAAATTGTTCGATCTCATATAATTGTTTTATTTTTTGTGAATCCTTGGCACTCGATTAGAGTGATATATTTTGACTTTGACTTTTATTTTTGTTTTTTCCTTCAAATTTCAGGTGTATAAAAGTGGCAATTGTCGATGATATTGCAGAAGGTAACATCTTGTATTTAAATTTTTTTATTGGGTTTCTCATTACGCATTCTTTTGCTGTGATGAGTACTATATTGAAGAAAAACAATGATAGTGAGAATTTTGAGTAAATTGTTGTATAATGATTAATTGGGCAAAGCTTTTTGTCATGAGCCTGCCTATATTGGGATTCCAAATTAGGTGTAATTATTTATTTTCATTTGTTTTCATGTATTATCTAAATTGTTAAATTCTTTGTGCTAAATTGAAAAAAGAAAAGAAAGAAGAGTTATACTTAGCAATTGCTAAATTGTGAATTCCTATACTCAGCAATTCATATTCATATTTTTTTTTTTCGATACAATTCATATTCATATTCATTAAGCAGCAACATGTGAACTCACAAGTCCTGATATACACTAATCAAGAGACTTGGAAACTAAGTTGAAAGGTGCTTGATCATATGTATCAAGAAGGGTTATATTGAAATATTTTTTTTTATGTTCAACTCCTGTTAATTCATAATTATTGGTTTTTCTGTTTCTCAAAAGGTATTTTGATGTGATTTTTCCTGTTATGATTTCTTTTAATTGATTTTTTAAAGTGAATTCAAGCATTGGAGTGATTATGTTACAAGTGACTAATCCACCTTAGAAATATTGGGATTGTGTTGTTTTTCTATGTGTGTTGATGGTTGACTCTTTCATTCTAAACTGGATGATTTTTTTTAATTTTTTTTTTTAAAGCTAGGATGATTACTCTTTTGTACCAAAATGTTCATTCACAATTTCTTGAAGCTTTGAAATTTGATAAAGCGAAAAGGTTACTCAATTATAATACTACTTTAGACACATTCTTTTATTGAAGGTTGTCCCATTCTAACTCACTATACGTGTTATTTTGGCGTGAATATCTTTGCTTATGTTGTACACAACATTTTTATATTATAAATTTGCTATTTAAACTTTAATTATTTTGGCGTGAATATCTTTGCTTATGTTGTACACAACATTTTTATATTATAAATTTGCTATTTAAACTTTAATTATGAAGTTTGCCAAAAACTGTATTTTGCTATTTCAACTTATGTGTGAAGTTTTATATTGCAACGAAATTATTGTCATTTTGAATTAATTTATTACAATTAATTTCTGCAGTAGTTAAACTGTTATCATTTTGAATTGATTTATTTTAATTAATTTTCGTAAATTATGTGATACTAACATTATTTACACCGTGCCTTCAGGTACAGGCATGCACTATATATATATATATAAGTTCTGGCTGCACAATTCAGAATAATATCATACCCTGAAATGCAAAAGCGAGAACCAAATTGTACTGAACCAAAAAGCACCACACTACAAAATCTACAAATATAAGAAAACCAAAGCATAACAAAAACACAGTTTTAATCATACCGATGGCTGTTTTCAAAGAAGATTCAAGATAACTCTTTGGGCGCTCCATGTTGTAAAATATTTCCACGGGGAATAACTTCCCAGGGACATTGAGTATGGGGCAATTGGAGAAAAATCTTGACACTTTTTCACCATCAAGAGTAGCTGAAGTGATCAAAACCTTCAGATTGGATGCACGCATTTTAATCAACCGTTTCATCAGTCCTAGCAAAATATCCCTGGACATACATATTTCCACATATGAAGGCCATTGTATATAATGTATAGATCCAAAAATAAAAAATTGCATAAATAAATTCAAATAAAAAAGCATTTAAGTTAAATACCAGAAAATTTTTAGAAATGCCAAAGATCGAAGCATCTCCAATCATGTAGCGTATAGATGTAGAAGTGCTAAAATAGCACAATGCAACAAAAACACTCCAACAAAAAACATACTTCTGTTAAAAGCATACTATACCTTTGACTAGTTGATTTTTTTATAAAAAAAATTATATAATTGGAGTTTAATTTATCACTGATTACATTACAAGTTCACAACTATGTCATGTGATGATAAAAGTGATGTTAATTTGGCACAAATAAATTAAGATAAATTATAAAAAAAAATCATCTATGTACAAGCCAATTTAATTATTTTTTAATTTCGACTTAAATTAATAAAAATTAAAGCATTATTTAAATAATGGTGGTTTATAGGTAAATGAATGACAAATAGCACAAAAACAAAAACAAAAAATACTACACTTTTAGAGAACCAGTGCTATTTTTAGCACAGTAAGGGGTTGTTTGGGATGACCTAAATAAGTGTACTTTTTGTCTTTTTACGAAAAGATGTGCAAAACAATAGAGAGATGATGTGTTGGAAAAAAGATAAAAAGATGAATTATTTTTGGGTTGCCAAACTTGGCCTAAATACTACCAAGTGCACTTTTATAGGGTTAAATAGCACACAAAATATTACATCGTCGGAGATTCTCCAAGTGTCTAATGCTAGCCAAAGAATAAGAAATATAATAAGAACCCATCAAATGAAAGAACAGATAGGGTCATGAAGCATGAAAAAGAATCTTACGTGTTTAGGCTCCTTTCATGAGCTTCATCTAATATGATTACAGAATATTGGTTGAGCTCTGGGTTTGAAAGACTTTCACGAAGAAGAACTCCATCGGTAAGATATCTGGGCAGTCCACAACCATACAATTTAGTCAATAGTAAAGTCAACAAACCACAAACGAGCAATGAGATAGAAGACTTCGAGTAACAAGTTAATTCATATTACTTAATACATGTTTTCTCTGAAGTTCGATCTTCAAACCGAATTGCGTAGCCTACTTCCTCCCCAAGCCGAACACCAAGCTCCTGCGCAACACGTCTGTGAACAATTACTAATAGAAAAAAGGGATCCTATAAATTGCTCCAATAGGAAAGAATGCCACATAAGATATATATCCTTTACTCCTATGTTTGAAGCATTAGATTAAAGCCTACAAAAAAAAAAAAATTTTGAAAACTTCCACAGACTATTCTTTGGGAACAAAATAATCTTTATGGGCCAACCCCCACCCCCCAAAAACAAAAAAATATTTCGATGCATTCTCGGAGAGTTTGCATTGGCCTCTGAAGTGGCTCCCCTCCACAGGCAACATAGCAGTTACATTTATGCTTGATGTCTGCCCATCTCAAGATCAAGGCCCAGTAGAATCATCATCCCTCGATGTTGTCCAGCATCTTAGCCCTATAAAATTGAGGCACGACTCTCATACAAAGAGTCACCTCTTGCACCCCCCTTACTAATGATCCAACTTAGTCGTTACACTTTAGGGCCAAGGTGCTGGACAGCATTGATACCTAAAAGAGTCGACTCCCCCGGACACGTTGCATCTCCATAAAAGTTGCTTGGAGTCCAACCATTTCAAGAATGGTCATAAATAGCCAACCCATCGCCTTCAACAAATACATTCTGTTACACTCTCCAGTACTCGTAAACTAGCCGGTGCTTCACCCAAGGTGATCTCTCCACTCTCATCTGATTGTTGGCAACAAATACCTATCAGGTTCCACTCTCTACATATAGTAATTACTAACAAAAATTCATACTTCCAAAGGCAAAACAATCTAAATTTAATGCATCATCAAATTGACTCCATAATGCCCCATTTGACTGTCAACAAAACTTTTCTCCTAATAACTCATGTAATTATTTCTTTTCTTTTTTCTTCTAGGTTCCCAAACAGAGTGTAAATGTGTATATATATACATATACAGCTCAATATGAAGAAGAAGAAGATTGTTACCTAGAGACGGAGACTGCGGCGACTCGACGGGGCTGAGTGACGGCGATGATTCCAGATCTGGTGTAGCCTTTTCTATGTAGAATCTGAGAAAGCTGAGTGCTCTTTCCCGAACCAGTCTCTCCTATGATTACCACCACTGGGTTTTGCTCCACTGTTAAGACGATTTTCTCTTCGAATTGGATGATCGGAAGATTCGCCATTGATCAACCAATTCGAAGCTTGAGATTGAACCCGAAATCAAAATTCAAAGAATTACAAGTGGTATAATTAAAAAATAGATGCGGAGGGTTAAGTGTTATGATTTTTTTGTTCAAAAGGTGAGGTGATATGAGACAATAATTGAGAGTTGGTGAGGTTATATTTTTTTGGTAAAATATAATTTATCAAAAAATTAATAAATAAATAAAAATGTCTTAGTGTTGTTGGTGGTTTTTTTTTTTTTTTTTTTTTTAGGGCTTGAGATAATATTTAACCCATAGGACTTGGTCAGGTAGAAATTTTGAAACTTGTTTAATTTTTGAATTAAGCTTGAAATAAGAAGTTTTGGCTCTGTCTATTTATAAAAACAAAAATGTTTTGTAACTCGAAAAACTTCTCCCCGAATCCCCCGAATTATTGAAACGACTTCGTTTTGATTTTGAAATTTTTTTTTTTTTTCTTTCCTCAGAGTCGACTCCATTCGAGCCCTTAATCTCTTCTCTCTCTACTCACTCTCTCCTTCCAAATCCTCTCATCTCTCTCTGCTCACTCTCTCCTGGAGCCCTTAATCTCTTCCAAATCCTCTCATCAGCTACGGGTGGACTCGCATAACAGATTTGGGTGTGGATTTGGCAGTGTCGAATAGTAGAAAAAAAGGTACCACAAGCAAAGGTAAACCCATAATCGCAAGTGTAAGCTTAATTTAGGGTTTTGGTTTTAGCTTGAATTTCTAGAACATGATTTGTCAATGAATGATTGTTAGGGTTATGATTGTTTGTTAGGGTTTGGGCATTATGGGTTTTACCTTCATTTTTTGATTGGTATGTTGAATGTGTCATTCAGTTGTGTAAAAACATGGTGGAATGTTAACATGGTAAATGCTACCGAAATGTATGAAAATCTGTTAACATTAATGATTGTTAGGGTTATGTTGATTGTTATGTTAAATGTGTAGTCTAATAACATTAATGATTGTTAGGGTTATGTTGATCGTCTAGGTCAGCCATCCCAACTGGTAACTTTTGAAAATTAGATTAGTCTAATAAATTACCTTAGAACTGATTGTAAACTAAATTAAGCTTACACTTGATTGTAAGGCTGGGAATGAGGGGATTTTAGCATGGTTGCCTCTATGGCTGGCAGGTTTGAGGAGCAATCTTTTTACAAAATGTTGGCAAGAATATGAGAGAGTTGGTTAATTGGAAAGGTGAGGGGAAGAATGGACAGACCCAAGTGCTGTTAGTGCCATCAGGAAACTTAAGAATCAATTTACAGTGGTCAATAATATGTGCAGTGAGTCCAAGCCCTTTGCTTACCTACATGCAATTTCAAGGTTAGTGGAAGATCAAAGTTCAAAAGTACATTTATTAAGTGCACTAAAAAAAGAAGTTACACTGCATAGATGGACTGAAAGCAACCTAGCACTATGCAGAATTGTGGATGCATCCATTAGGATCTGTCTTTACCTAAAGTGACAATGTGCTTGATATATATATAGACGCCAATGGCTGATTGTAGCTTTCTATTTTATTTGAGTATGTATGTTCAAATGGAAATAACATCAACTAATAAATGCCCCTTTCCAATTTTCAACTGCATTAAATTCAATTAATCTCTAGTGATGGCCAAAATAACAAACTCAAGTAAAATGTGCTTGATATATATATAGATGTCACGACCCAAACCCGCCCCTATGGGTTTAGCACCGTAACCGGCCAGTAATCCGTGATTACCGAAGGCCTATTTAACAGTAGAACAGTAAGACAGAGTACAGGGGCTGGCGGAAGCCAATACAGTAATTAAACAATGTCCAATGAGCTGTGACAGTCTGTATGCAAAAAGACTTTTCATACATATGTACAATCAGTGCAAAACAGTATATACAACATTTACAATCGTTCAGGACAGGGACTTAGTCCCTATTTAAACAGTACGGTAACAGTGCTATCAGTCTATACAATAACCCAAAACAGATACAGAGACAGACAGGGAAAATTAAAACACCCCTAAGCCATAGCTTGGCAGGCTCGGAACCTCGCAGTGAGGCATAGTGGTTGGCTCGACAAAAAGGGGGAGTCTAACCCACGCTCCTAGCTCCGGTCTGGTGCCTGAACACCTACATATATATAAACAGTGAGCTAAAGCCCAGTGAATAACATAATACGTAAAGAGGTAAGAATGGATGTCTTTACAGTAATGAAAACAGTTCATTGATTCAGTACAATAGTCATTCAGTCATAACAGTCATATGTGGTACATCCGTTAGCATAGCAGTACAGTAAACAGTAGGTCTTAAAAGACCGAACAGTAAATAATGGCCATCAATCAGTAAACAGTAGTGGTTCCAACAAGGGAACCGACAGAGATCTCTGTAACAGTAACAGTAACAGTAAACAGTAGTTGCTAAGGATGCCACAATACAGTTCAGAATATAGGACATACATTCATTCGATTAACAGTATCAGTTCAGAAAACAGTTCAGTTAAACAGTCAGAAATATTCACAGTTGAACATATCTTTACACAATTGTTACTCATAGAGTTCTGGGCTACAGTTAGGCTAGAGCGCGTCCCCAGATGCCAACCCTACACAGTTTACAGGATGAACGCACACTAAGTTATACAGTTGGGAAACAATAACTTAATCCCTAATTTGCCTCGGTGTGGTTCTAAATCAATATCCTCATTAAGATGCCTTAAACATGCCCTAGGAATGCCTAGGATGGAAAGAGGATGCAAAGTTGCAGTTAGAAACACGTTCCAAAATTTTCAGAAAATAGGGGTCTCGTTCGAGCGTGGCTTTCTACACTCGAGCGGACATGCAGACAAAGGATCTCCGCTCGAGCGTGACTTACGTCGCTCGAGCGGACTGCAAGCTACAGTGAAAATACTGGATGCTCAAAATTCACGCTCGACGGGCGCTCGACCCTCGCTCGAGCGTGAGACATAAGTCCTCGCTCGAGCGTGAATTCTCTCGCTCGAGCGGACTGTAAGCTCATGCAAAGTACTGGATGCACGCATTTCACGCTCGAGCGTCACTTTACTCGCTCGAGCGGAAGGCATGATCACAGAGTGTACGCTCGAGCGTGGAGTTCCTCGCTCGAGCGTGGGTCCAAAATCTGGAAATTTCAGATTCGAACCTCAAGCTCAAAACCAAGTTTCAATGCATCAAATCTGATCCTCTTGGACTAATTTTCTGGAAAACACTTCAAAACCTATAATATTACATGTTTCAAAACTCAATTTGTAAAATCAAAGCCCAAGGGTAGTTTAATTAAATCCAATTTCAAACTAATTTTCATGAACAAGATGAACATGCAACATGCATGAACTCAAATCATTTCAAAGCTTTAAATACAAGCTCAAATGAGCTAACTCTTACAAAAACATGATGAATTCATGGTCTACTCTCAAAATATAGACATGCAAGTGAGGAATGATGAATTACAACCTCAAAACTTATCAATATGCACATGCATGCAACAATTAAGCTTCAACACAACAATTTGAGCCATAAATTGGCTCTAGTCTTCAACTTTGCTCTAAACCATGCAAGAATCAATTTAAACACAAGAATGAGAAGATGAATTTCTACCTTAAGTCTTGAATTATAGGCAAGGAAGCTTAATTTTGCAATCCTCTCTTCAATCTTTCAATTTCAAGTAAATCTCCAAGTTTGGACTCAATTCTCTCACTCTCTCACTCTCTCCTCTCTCCTCTCTCTTGGTCGGCTAAGGCTCAAGTAAAAGGCTGAGGAAATGTTTTGTAATGCATATGAATGAGTTTCAAAAGTGTCAAGTAAGTGGCCCACTAGGATGGCAATTTGGTAATTAAAGCCAACTACGCGATTTAGCTTATTTTAATCAAATTTAATCATACTAAGACACATTTTTAATTAAATACACCATAAAATCACATAAAACCTAATGATCATAAAACATCAATCGATTTCAGATTCGGCCACCGATAAGGCCTTCAATTTGCAGTTTAAACATAAATACACAAACAGATAATCAAACAGGCAACAGATAGATATACAATTAAACAAAAATACTCAGTCAATTCGGTTCCAGATTTCAGTCAGTCTGTTCAGTATTTCAGTTGATTCAATTACTTATCATAATCAGTCTCAGTTTAACAGTAATCAGTAATTAATCGGTAAGCAGTGGTGAGGGTTGTTACAATAGACGCCAATGACTGATTGTAGTTCCACACAAATTTGTCCTTATTTGTTTTAGACTGAAATATTCGCTCGGTAGTTAAGGTTCTGTCATTCTTGACTTACCTGATGCCATATAACTTTTATGTTCTGTTTGTGGGTTCGTGCTTATAGTTGCTGCTACCCAACAGACGAACCTATAACATTTATGTTCCATTTTGTATGCAGATTACAAAATGGCTTCTTCCTCTAGTAATAATAGCAACATAAGATTGAATCCAAGATTGTGTGATTGTGGGAGAACAGTTGCCATTCACATTGTTCGAATCAATCAGAATGGAAATAAAGGGCGTGTGTACTTTGTGTGTCCATCGAGATATGTAAGCAGTATTGAAATTTGTTTGCAAATTTATTACCCTGATTTGATTAACTGATTGTCATGCATTGTAGATTAGTGAGGAACACTGCAATTACTTCAAGTTCGCAGATGATGATGACGACGACGTGATCTCCAATGCTGCACCTCGTACATCTATTAGAAGCGAAGAATTTAACGATCTAAGCACAAGGGTTTATGAGATGGATAATGAATTTTAGGAGCATGCCAGAAGGCTTCGAAGGATGGAGAAGAAATTGAATGTCATGCTTTATGTCATTGTATTTTGTATTGTTTTCTATTTTATAATGTAAATTACTGAGTTCATAGCTGTTGGGGAATTTGATGGATGTACTTATAGATGGAATGGATTTTATGGATGTACTTATGGATTGAATGGACTTGAATGGACTTCTATTTTCAATTATTGTTGATAGGTTGAATTTCTTGTTGAAGTTCTTGTTGAATTTCTTGAATGGACTTCCATGGATTGAATGGACTTGTTGATAGTTCAATACCAGACATGTTGAATTTATTGAATTTCTATAATGGACTTGTTGAATTATGATGTCAAGGTGAAGGAGCTAAGTGGAGACCAGACTATAGAATTACATGTTTTCTAGACTAGTCCAGTGTGTGTGTTGCTCATTTTATAGAATTACATGCTTCTATCTCTCCTAACTCCTTGCTGTCATAAAGGTTAGAATGTTGCTCGTTCTTGATATTGTTCTATGGAATAACAAAACCATGTTTAAAAATTTCAATTTTTATGTGAGAATCATGCATCATAGGCCCAGAAAGATATGTGGTGTGTTGTTTTGTTGAAGAGCTAGGCATAAACCAGCAAACCAACATTCTACAGGAGTAGCACTATAGCAGTTATGGAAATTACTATGTCAGTGATATTACTTGCCCAAATCCAGCTGATAATTAACCAGACCAAGCAATACCAAAACTCAGCCAGTAAACCTATATGGGCAATGAAAAACATTTCAAATAAACAAGAGCTAAATGCTTCTATTGTAACACATAACTGATAATCAGATCCTCTTAAACCACAACAAAACAACAAGACCAAAACCCAAGCCCAGTGCAAAAGAGTATAAAAAAGAACAAACCCAATTGCAAAACCATGCCTTCAATTCAACCCAAGTTTTTTTTCTAGTCTTTACACTTTACTAGCCACTGAAAACACAAACATCACAGCAAAACCCAACAAGAGAGACTTTCATTCACAACATTCAACCTGTAATTCTGGCATTACAACACAACAACAAACATAGAGAGAAATGCTGTAGCAAAGCCAGAAATGAATTATATTGAAATGTAGAGTCATTAATTCTATTACATAAGCACAGACATAAACAAAACCCAAAGCCTCATTCTGCATCAACCTACTTCATCTGCTACTTCATCATTCTGCTGCATCATTCTGCATCAACCTACTTCATCTACTACATCATTCTGCTGCATCATGCTGCATCAACCTGCTTCATTCTGCATCAACCTGATTCATTCTGCTGCTTCATTCTAGACTGCTCAGTTCTGCTTCAGTTCTGCACTTCATTCTGCTTCAGTTCTGCACTTCATTCTGGACTGATCAGTTCTGCTTCATTCTGGACTGATCATTTCTGCACTTCATTCTGTTTCATTCTGCTGTGCAGAATCTGTTGAATCAATTATAATCTGAACATAATCTGTTCAAAACTGAATCAAACAATCAACTTGTCATTGGAGGGGGGAAACAAAGGGAAAAAACATGAAAAAACACACATAATCTGTATCAAAATAACCTGTTCACAGATTCATCAGTATGAAAACAACATCAGAAAACACAATGGGAATCCAACAACATAGGACCTATGCAGAATCTATTCAAAATAACCTGTTCACAGATTCATCAAAATAACATGTGCAGAATCTGTTCAAAATAACCTGTTCAAAATAAATGCACAGATTCATCAAATAACCTGTTAAAAATGTAACCTATTCACAGATTCATCATAACCTGTTCAAAATATAACCTGTTAACATATTCATCATAACCTGTGCAAAATCTGTGAAGTACATAGGTTTACAAAATCTGTTCAAAAACTTCACAACATCTGTTCAGATCTGTTCATGATCAAATAAAACATGTGCACAATCTGTGAAGTACATAAGTTTACAAAATCAATTCAAAAACTAAAAAAAAACAGAGCGTTCGAATCCACATCTATATTCAAGTCCACAAAAGTTGAACCATCTATATTCACCATTCCTGATTCACTGAAAGATGAGCTTCCAATTTTGTCAACCATTTGCAATGCATTCTCTTGTGTCCCATCCATACAAGGAAAATAGTAGGATTGACCTTGCAGCACCTTATGATACATAATAACAAAATATCATTAATAAGTTCAAACATAATGTAATAAATACCATACAAAATATTCAACATGGACCATGAAACACATACCCGATCGTATGTATTGTCTTCCATGGCGTCCGTACAACTGAAATTCAACTTACGAGGTTCACATTGACCCATCTTATGACCCTATAGTAACACACATTGGTGAAAAAGTTTGAAAAAAATAAATTCTGAAATTTACATACAAGAAGAAAATAAAAAATGTACCTGGACTTTTGGTGCCTTTTTATTCTTTCCCTTCAACCGATTCACTATTTCATCCACCTTGCTCAACTTTCGTTTCGTACATGGACGGCCTCTTCGGCAAGCAACCAAAGGACTAAGCACCTTGCGAGTAGTACTAGAAGGTGGCACATTACTACTACAAGGTGGGACAGTACTACTAGAAGGTGGCACATTACTCGCACAACCAGATTCATCTTTTCTTACTCTTTCCTTGATTTCTCTCAACCCAAGTTGAATGGCTTTGTGTTTACCATCATCGTTCGAAGCAATTTTTATAATTTCATCCAGTGTCTTGTGGTAGTTATCATGTACCTTTGCATTAAGGGCAGCCCCGGATTTCGTGTATGTCGTTGGAATGCATGCGTACCCTCTTTCCAATTCTTTTCTCCATCTTGGCATAATGTACTTATTTGGAACCTCATATATGCACCTCTCAATGAGCACACTAAGGGAATGGGCACACATGATCCCCCTAAACTCAAACCACCGACACACACATTGCATTTCAAATTTAGTTGAATTAAAGTATACAACAAATTCAACTTTCTTCATTTTGTCACCCACAAGCACAGCTTCCTTCACATGATATGTACAAATGGATCCCTCCTCCTTCACAAGAGTCGCATGACAATACAGTAGTCGCTTCAATTCTACTTGAACTTCTTTAAATTTCGCATTTGTGTAGGCAGCAAGAAATTACTTCTCAAACTCATACACCGTTAAGCAATCATACAATTTGTTTCGAGATTTGAAGTCTGCTTTGGTCTCCTTCTCCACTTTACTTCTCAATGCATTGTCGTACTGTTCAACAAATTGCTTTAAAGTAGTCTTTGAGTTTACATAGCCATCAAAAAATGCATTCATTCTCTCACTTCGCTGTGTAGTTGACATGCCAGCCCAAAATATATCTTTCACATAGGCGGGAATCCACCTATGTCGCTCACCATATAATATCCCCAACCACTCGTTGTCATGAAGGCTAAACTTTTCAATCATCATTTGCCATTCCTCATCAAATTCATCTTTTCTGAAAGAATCATAAACTGCATTTTGTAAAGCGAATTTGATGGCTTCATATTGGGAATATCCTCTCAATTTCTCAGGTATTTTCTTCATTACATGCCATAAACATCAACGATGTCGAGCCTGTGGGAAGACAATTTTATGGCATTTTGCATGGCTCTGCACTGGTCAGTTATAATAGCTTTTGGAGGAGTGGCTGACATGCAATTTAACCATTCTTTGAATAGCCAAACAAATGTGTCCGTGTTCTCATTAGATAATAGCCCACAACCAAACAAGATTGACTGTCCATGGTGATTAACTCCTACAAACGGAGCAAACGGCATATCATACTTGTTTGTGAGATAGGTGGTGTCAAATGAGACAACATTCCCAAATGCTTTATAAGCCGCCCTACTCCTTGCGTCCGCCCAAAACAAGTTTCGTATGCGACCATCTACATCAAAGTCAATTGCAGAATAGAAGTTTGAATTTTCTTGTTGCATCCTATGAAAATAGAATGCAACTGATTCGGCGTCTCCTACCCCAAGCCTCAATCTTCTAGCATTTTGAATGTGGTTCCTTGCATCTCGTTCATCAAATGTTAATGCCTCATATCCCCCCGCTTCAACAACTATAGAATGAAAATTCCTAGACACCCCTATTCCGGCTTCATCGTTTATTTCTAATCTTCTCTTCATAGGAGTACGAATCCTCTTATTCATTGAAAAATGCCGTGAATCGCTAGGAATTAAATCATGCGCATGCTCAAGCACAACTGTAGTTAACTTATATCTTCCATCCGGTTGTAAAGTCGCTCTTACCTTAGCTTTACAATCAATTTTTGATGACAACGATGGTTTCAGGGGGTTTACTTCTGATCTTTTTGTCCTCTTCTGCGCCCGAGTACATTCAATTCCAAAGTATTTCACCTTTCCATCCGCTCCAACATTCTGTGTTCTGTAAGCTATTGCAAATCCAACATTTTTAGCATATTTTGCATAAAACTCGTGCACTTCTTGCTTTGAAGTAAAACACATCCCCTTCTTAGATTCTTCAATTTCACTACTCTCATTTAATGAAAGATTGTTCTCTACTTCCTCAACTTCCTCAACCCCACTCAATGTAGGATTGTTTGAATCAATGTCCATTGTGTGAAACACTCTATTGTAATTTGTATAAAATCAACAGAATGAAATGCACAACAAATCATAAATAAGGTTAGAGACATCATAGATTCACAGATTCAGATTCAGTGATGTTAAACACCACTTGCATTCAGATTCAGACATCACAAATTCAGAGATTCACATATTCACATAAATAAGGTTCAAGTGGATGTTAAACAAGACTCAGAGATTTAGACAGATTCAACAATTAACCAACCAAAACATGATTGTATACACACAGATTAAGAGATTAACCAAAACACCACAGAACATGATTTGTGAAATCTAAACATGATTGTATACACACAAATTAGAGACATCACAGAGATTAACCAACCACAGGTTAGAGACTACAAATTTAAGAGATTAAAAGATAAAGAGATTAAGAGATTAACCAACCACAGTATACACACAGATTCAACAAATTTAGATTTCACTTCAACAAGAGCAAACATAGACCCCCAAACATATTTTTTAATTGAAATCATCTACTCACATAGACCCAAACATGGATAACCATTCTTCTAATCCCCCACATTCAGATTCAGGTGAGTAAAAAACAAAAAAATTTATAACTTGACGGACCAGATTCAGATTCAGGTGAGTGAAATATTGACAGAGTGGTATTTCGCACCAGATTCAAATTCAGATTCAGGTGAGTAACCATTCTTCTAACAAAAAAGTATAAATTTATCAGAAGAAAAAAAACACAAAAAACGCACCAGGTGGGCAGAGTTTTTCGCTGGTCGTCGATAGTCACCCAAGTCGATAGTGTCAGCACCGGTCGACCTCAGCGGTGGTCGCTCTCGCCTATTCTTCTTCAACTAGTTCCTCTCCTCTCCTCTCTTTTCTTCTTCTATTTCTCGCGCGTGGTTCCTCTCCTCTCTAATGTTGTTGCAACTGAGCCAAACATTCAAAACTCACCTTTTCCAAATTCGGGGGATTCGGGGGGCTCTATTCGAGCTACAAATCGGAGCTGTTATAAAAATTTGTTTTAATTTTATATTATTTAATTATAAGATAAACTAGAAAAAATAATAATAGCTAAGAAAATTATATATATTCATTCTAAAAAAATTATATATGTACATACTTATTTTTAGGGATTAAATTAGAACATTTATTAAGAGGTCATTTATTTTGCGATTAAATTTTTTTAATGTTTTAAATGCAAATAATTATTAAAATGGTCTAAATAGAATAACCCATCAAGACCAACGGAAAAAAAGAAAAAAAGGCAAAAAAAAAAAAAAAGGCATACTTGTTGGGTTAAGCAAGCGAGTTTGGGATTTAAAGTTATTTTAAGATCAAATTTGAAATGATTAGCTTTAATTTGATGTCAGGTCAGGTCAAACTTGAGATAACATATATATTCTTGGTATATAGTGCAAGTCCAACCCAAACTCACCTCGGTTAGACGTTCGTACACCCTTAGGCAAAACCCAACCCAACAATATGAAATTAAGATTTTTTCATAAATATTGATATATGTCATTATTTATACATTATATAATTTATTTGTTCAATAAATAAAATATTAAAACTTGAAAATGATGCTTATTACTTCTCAAAAAAGATTGTCTAAGAGGGATTGCATAGGTTACACAGTAAAAATGGTATAGACCACAAAAATATATCACAAAAACCATATCGAAGTTGTGACAAAAATAGTTAGAAATAAATACTAGTAACAAAAATTAGCACGGGATCCTCTACCACTAATATGCTCTCAACTGACTGATTGTACCTCAAAATTTTTTATTTTGAGATTCCCACATTATGTTAGTGGGAGTGCATTGAAATATTGAGAAAGTAACATACATTGGCACAAGAACCTCTATCCCAAATTTGTATCTCCCAGCCATATAATCATACCACAAGCATTGAGAGAGAGAGAGATTGTGTTCATTTTAAAGAACCTGTGAGGTATGCACTTATCCTCAAAAATGATGTATATAATTTTTATCTGCACCACAGATTCGCAAACTACTAATGACTGTTTGTATCTTTAGATGTTTGATATTGAGGGCCAACGGGGAACTTTCACTTCTTGGTCTGGTTTGATGCATCATCACAGGTTTGGTATCCATCTCTAGCTGTCGGCCCATTTAAGCAGGAAGATTTCTTGCAGGTACATATGCATATTATTGTTAAATGACTTTGTAATTTGGTGTAAGATTTTCCCAATTTATTTGTTCATTAGTTTGTGCGTGTCTTTATCATGTAATAGTGTCGAACTTTTTATATTCCTTTGGGAATCCATCTGTTAGACATCACAGGAAATAGAATAAGAACCCATTTTGGTATATCTAGATTTCTTCTGCTGTCCATTTTACAAGTCATCTGTTGGCTTAGTCAGTCACCATCTCTGGTGGTGGTTTTACTATTTCTGGACATTAGCAGTACTTGGTTCTTTTTCAATTTATATGCTCACTGCTCTGTTTCCGATGCAAATAGTGTTGTTTATGCCTTTTAGCTCTGTCCATGAATTTCCATTGGATAGTCTTTAAGTTGTCAGGCGGACAAGGTTCTGAAAAGCAGTTGCGGTTGCTGTAACGGTGGCGGTAGCGCGGTTGCAGTTGCGGGGTGTAAAGGTCGTAACGTAACGGTTGCGGTAACCAGAACCGTGAATTTTTTTATTTTTCGCACAATTTGAAAAAAACTTACCGATACGCATATTTTTTTTCCATAATCATATTTATTGGGTTTAAAATAAATATTGATCAATTTTTGTAAATTTTTAAGTATTATCCAATATATTTCATATTTTTAAATCACTATAAACTGAGTTTTTTACATTTTATTTTAACAATTAATGACTTTATATTATACAAAAAATCAATCACTAACTATTATATATAAAATAAACAATAACAAAAGTAAGAGAATAAATAAGAGCCTAAATATATATATATATATATTTTAACCAAGCCAAATAGATAATGACCACACTTAATATTATTATTATTATTATTATTATTATTATTATTATTATTATTTTCAAACAATATATAGATAGACACACAAACAAAATGGTTAAGTGATAACAGCTGAATAAAATAGCATAGGTCTTACAGTTTCAACAAATCAATAACATGTTCTTCATCTTCCCTCTTCTTTCTCTCTCTATCTCTTGCTCCTCCATTTTCTCTCTTGATCTTCCCTCTTCTCTCTATCCCTCTTCTCCATTTTCAGCTTTTTTTTATGTGTTTTTTAGAAAGAAGCAGTTTGGAACCGTTACGTAACAGTGCGTAATAGGCCGTTATGGCTGTTACAGCACTGTTATGACCGCTACGGCCGACACACCTGTGAATCTCAGTTACGCTGCAAAAGCGATCGTAACGGGTGGCGGTAACCACCAAAACCATTACGTAACGGCGTTACGTAACGGTTGCGGCCGCTTTTTAAAGCCTTGGGCGGACTACATTAAACAATCTAGTATCATTTGCATATTTAAAATTGATCATTTTTTAAGGGAATCGCTATTCCCACTCCACTTTGCTCCAAATACATATCAACTCCCTTTTTTAATTTAGAATTACATTCATT
This sequence comes from Camellia japonica, assembly GCA_030407325.1. NCBI lineage: Eukaryota > Viridiplantae > Streptophyta > Magnoliopsida > Ericales > Theaceae > Camellia > Camellia japonica. Next base: position 5,724,471 of record JAPPVO010000019.1, on the reverse strand, counting down.
GGATTATAATGCTGATTTGATTTCATCTGGTTCATGTAATCTGAGACGTTCAAGTAACTTGACATTAATTTGCAGTTGGATCCTGAATTGGAATTTGACCGTGAGGTTTACCCTCTTGGTCTTCTGCCAAATGCTGGAGTAGTTGTAGGTGTTTCCCAAAGGATGTCATTTTCAGCATGCACAGAGTTTCCATGTTTTGAGCCAACTCCCAACTCCTCAAGCTCAAACTATATTGCATTGCCTACTTAGACATCTTCTTCAGGTACCACTAGGTTTGTAATATTCTATCTGGAAGTCGTCAACTCTTAATACTTTTGTAAAGATTAATCAAGCTAAAAATGCTGTATTTACCAAAAACATGTTTAGTACCGCTTAGTGTTAAGGTCTTCTGTAGATATGATATGACAGTTCTTTAACCAGATTTTGTGATAAGTTTGTTGTGGCAGCATGGTGAATTCACAGAGTTCTTTAGTATTTCTACTGGTGACATTTTCTATTAACGTTTTTGTTTTCATATGCCTTGACCATGGGTTAAATTTTCATGTTTAAATTTTTTATCGGTTTTAACTACTTTCTTACAGGCAGAGTGCAAATAAAAACCAGATCTCAGTTCCTAAGCATGGTACCAACTCTTCTCTTTTGGAGAAGATTTGTGATTTAATTAAAAAAATTCCAGAGTATTTTAATGTGGTTGTTAGCGTTGCAAGAAAAATTGATGGCCAACATTGGGCGGATTTGTTTTCTGCTGCCGGAAGATCAACGAGTATGTGATTTCTCTTAATTCTTTTTTTTTTTTTTTCTATTGATTTTACCTACCATGTAAAGTGTATTGCTAGTGGATTTCTTGATTTTTCTGTTCTCTAGGTTGTTTGAGGAATGCTTCCAGCAGAGATGGTACTAGACAGTAGCTTGCTAAATACTTGTATGTACTAAATCATATCGGTTGATTAAGTTCAAGCTTTAGGGTTTGAGGAATTCACAAATTTTCATTAGTTCCCCCCCCCCTATTTTTTATTCCAAATACGAAAAGATGAAAGTTTTTTGCGTGACTCTCTGCTGTAAAGTTAGTCTAGTTACAATTTCATCTTCAGTATATTTACGTCTTTGACATGACATTAGTCTTAGTGAACTGATTGAATTGGTATTCAGTTCATCTATCATTGGTTTAACAAATTGAAAGTGTTCAAGTCTCCTAGATCAATGAGTTTCACAGGTACAAGTAGCAGGCAATAAGTGTCTAGTGTCCGACATGGGTACTTCATTTAGAAGGGTCTATGTAACATAGACGACAACTTACGTCCTGAAAAAGCTTGTATTTGTTGGAAAAAGTTCTAGATAAGCTAAGTTCCAGTGCTTATCAACTTTTCAAATCCCATACTTTAATTCTAAATTGCTAATCTTATCTTGTACTACTTTTGCTGCTACATGTGAGCGCTAAGCTTGAGGGTCCTGCTGTTAGTCAATACTGTGCTTTACGTTTATTACAAGTAAGCACTGCTTATAGTTGCCATACTCGCCTTTGATTTATCTATTATGTCATATGCCTGAGAAAGAATTTCCAAATTGTGCAGGCAGCGCTTGACGAATCTTTATATGAACTTGATGGGGAGCTGGTATAAGTTTTGATATGACTTTATGCCTCTTTCAGTAAGATGGAAAATAACACCGTAATGGTTTTCTTCCAATTTTTTGATCTGGGGTGGAATATGAACCTTCAGCGGCAGATTCATACAAACTGTCACCCAGATCCTTGAGCTATTTTCTTTTCCCTTCTAGTTACAGGAGGCAATCTTTTGACTCGAGAAGGTAATGTTCTCTTCGACTAACTAATTAGCAAGTCAATGAAAGCTCGCAAATTAGTTGGATATTGTTTTCCTGACGATTGACTTGTCTCATATATATTTCCAGCTTCAAATGGGCACACTGCAGGGTCGGTTAGATGCAGAATTTCTTTTGGCTCATATGTGCTCTGTCAAGTTCAAAGAGTGGATAGTCATCCTAGCCACTCTTTTAAGGCAATCTGAGGTACAATTGCCATGGAAATATTTATAGAAGGAAATGTTTAATGATGTTTACATGTGATGTCTTACTAATGTTTTTTTTCCGTTATGCTTTATCACTCGTGTGATGCTGCACAGGTTCTTTTTGATTTGTTTCAACATGATATGCAGTTGTGGAAAGCTTATAGCGTGTGACTCTGGAGGTACATACGTCTCTCAAAGATTGACTCGTTTACGATGACTATTCATTTTTGTGCCTCACTTTCCTTTCTTGATGTACTCCTTTTCCAGTCACCTCCGGCATTTGCTGAATATCTAGATTCGCTTGAAGCCTTGCAAGAGAAACTTTCTTCTACTGTAAGTTTGGAAGAGAAATGAGGCAGAGGATTAGATTCTCTGAACCCTATTGGTTCAGCTTGACAACGGATTGACTGCAAAACGATGCAACTCTTCTCAACAAGACATCTTCTCGGGGAGTTAAAGATTCCATATGAATCACATACAAATGAACGAGCAGTCATTATGTTCTGTTGAGCACGGGAAAGAGCAGACCGGGAAATCATGTCATGAGAGTGTGTAGGATACAATTATTCATCAAACCATATATCTCTTGTCTGAGACTAAAGTCACACATTTAAGTATTTCTTTTGTAGATAAGTCATTTCTATAGTTTACAAGTTGTAGTTCTTTCTCTCACAATCTGTATTATTCCCCTCTCAATGTAGAGCATTGAAGTATGTTGCTCAAATAATCCTCTCATCATGCAGTTTGTGGATATGGCTTTGTGCAGATGGTATTGTGTTGAAATATGGTTCTGTAGTTGTAGGACAAGATAGACCCAAGATCTTGTTATTTTATACACAATTTTATTCAA